>CM029398.1:21825195-22284565 GCA_017139565.1 Luffa aegyptiaca
ATATGGTTTGGATGAACTTGGTCCAAACCTTGCTCCGTTTTGAGTTTTGAAGAGTTTGGAACTCAAAGTTCGGCCCAATGAGAGTTCTTTAGGTGGTTTGGACAACACATGGTCCAAACTTTGCTCCGTTTCAGTTTTTGTGAGCTCGTAACCCAAAGTTCGTGCCAATGATAGTTTTTCATATGGTTTGGACGAACTTGGTCCAAACTTTGCTCCGTTTTTAGTTTTGGAGAGTTTGGAACTCAAAGTTCGGCCCAATGAGAGTTCTTTAGGTGGTTTGGACGACACATGGACAAAACTTTGCTCCGTTTCAGGTTTTGAGAGCTCGGAACCCAAAGTTCGTCCCAATGAGAGTTTTTCATATGGTTTGGACGAACTTGGTCCAAACTTTGCTCCGTTTTGAGTTTTGGAGAGTTTGGAACTCAAAGATCGGCCCAATGAGAGTTCTTTAGGTGGTTTGGACGACACATGGTCAAAACTTTGCTCCGTTTCAGGTTTTGAGAGCTCGGAACCCAAAGTTCGTACCAATGAGAGTTTTTCATGTGGTTTGGATGAAATTGGTCCAAACTTTGCTCCGTTTTGAGTTTTGAAGAGTTTGGAACTGAAAGTTCGGCCCAATGAGAGTTCTTTAGGTGGTTTGGACAACATATGGTCCAAACTTTGCTCCGTTTCAGTTTTTGAGAGCTCAGAACCCAAAGTCCGTCCCAATGAGAGTTTTTCAGATGGTTTGGACGAACTTGGTCCAAACTTTGCTCCGTTTTTAGTTTTGGAGAGTTTGGAACTACAAGTTCGGCCCAATGAGAGTTCTTTAGGTGGTTTGGACGACACACGGTCAAAACTTTGCTCCGTTTCAGGTTTTGAGAGCTCGGAACCCAAAGTTCGTCCCAATGAGAGATTTTCATATGGTTTGGACGAACATGGTCCAAACGTTGCTCCGTTTTGAGTTTTGTAGAGTTTGGAACTGACAGTTCGGCCTAATGAGAGTTCTTTAGGTGGTTTGGACGACACATGGTCAAAACTTTGCTCCGTTTCAGGTTTTGAGAGCTCGGAACCCAAAGTTCGTCCCAATGAGAGTTTTTCATATGGTTTGGACGAACTTGGTCCAAACGTCGCTCCGTTTTGAGTTTTGGAGAGTTTGGAACTCAAAGTTCGGCCCAATGAGAGTTCTTTAGGTGGTTTGGACGACACACGGTCAAAACTTTTCTCCGTTTCAGGTTTTGAGAGCTCGGAACCCAAAGTTCGTCCCAATGAGTGTTTTTCAGATCGTTTGGACGAACTCTGTCCAAACTTTTCTCCGTTTTGAGTTTTGGAGAGTTTTGAACTCAGACGTCGGCCTAATGAGAGTTCTTTAGGTGGTTTGGACGACACATGGTCAAAACTTTGCTCCGTTTCAGGTTTTGAGAGCTCGGAACCCAAAGTTCGTCCCAATGAGAGTTTTCAGATCGTTTGGACGAACTTGGTCCAAACTTTGCTCCGTTTTGAGTTTTGGAGAGTTTGGAACTCAAAGTTCGGCCCAATGACAGTTCTTTAGGTGGTTTGGACGACACACGGTCAAAACTTTGCTCCGTTTCAGGTTTTGAGAGCTCGGGCCCAAAGTTCGTCCCAATGAGAGTTTTTCATATGGTTTGGACGAACTTGGTCCAAACGTTGCTCCGTTTTGAGTTTTGGAGAGTTTGGAACTCAAAGTTCGACCCAATGAGAGTTCTTTAGGTGGTTTGGACGACACATGGTCAAAACTTTGCTCCGTTTCAGGTGTTGAGAGCTCGGAACCCAAAGTTCGTCCCAATGAGAGTTTTTCATATGGTTTGGACGTACTTGGTCCAAACTTTGCTCCGTTTTGAGTTTTGGAGAGTTTGGAACTCAAAGTTCGGCCGAATGAGAGTTCTTTAGGTGGTTTGGACGACACATGGTCAAAACTTTGCTCCGTTTCAGGTTTTGAGAGCTCGGAACCCAAAGTTCGTCCCAATGAGAGTTTTTCATATGGTTTGGATGAACTTGGTCCAAACTTTGCTCCGTTTTGAGTTTTGAAGAGTTTGGAACTCAAAGTTCGGCCCAATGAGAGTTCTTTAGGTGGTTTGGACAACACATGGTCTAAACTTTGCTCCGTTTAAGTTTTTGAGAGCTCGGAACCCAAAGTTCGTCCCAATGAGAGTTTTTTATATGGTTTGGACGAACTTGGTCCAAACTTTGCTCCGTTTTGAGTTTTGGAGAGTTTGGAACTCAAAGTTCGGCCCAATGAGAGTTCTTTAGGTGGTTTGGACGACACACGGTCAAAACTTTTCTCCGTTTCAGGTTTTGAGAGCTCGGAACCCAAAGTTCGTCCCAATGAGTGTTTTTCAGATCGTTTGGACGAACTCTGTCCAAACTTTTCTCTGTTTTGAGTTTTGGAGAGTTTTGAACTCAAACGTCGGCTGAATGAGAGTTCTTTAGGTGGTTTGGATGACACATGGTCAAAACTTTGCTCCGTTTCAGTTTTTGAGAGCTCGGAACCAGAAGTTTATCCCAATGAGAGTTTTCATATGGTTTGGACGAACTTGATCCAAACTTTCCTCCGTTTGAGTTTTAGAGGGTTAGGAATGAAATCGTCTGTGATGACCTAGGTAACTCGATCTTAATCCTGAGCTAACTATGAACTCCTGTTTATTCGGGCTTATCCTTAGATCTGCATAGGTGAGAGTGGCTCAGTATCGCCGACTCAATAAGCCTCCCATTTCAGGGATAGGAACGGGTAGATAGCTGGGGACATAGTCGTGCAAGAAGGAATTCACTCCTACCCGAATTAGTGATAGTAGAGAGGTTGTTCCCTTAAGTGCTGACTCCGGGGCTTGAACAAAGGGATCCCGCCCTCTCATTGGCCCGAGAGGGACTCGGTTTATTGGTTGGACCATAAACCAATTGTTCATTAGAGGATCAGTGGGACTTAAGGAACTAGAAGTACTATAGGGGTAAAACGGCTTTTTGACCTAGCTATAGCTACGAACAACCTGTGAAGGATTGACTTACTAATCATGGTTAAATCAAGTGGACAGAAATATATCTATAGTGAGGGGAGTGCAACTATCGGGCTATAGTGGAGTGCCCCGGTAGTTAACGAATGTTGGATAGCTTGGATAATGAGATTAGTCGGTTAGCCTCAAATCGTTGGAGCCCATGATCTATAGGTCCATTAGGTCCCCCTACTAGCTCATATCGGAATTAAGCGTAGAACAAAAGATAGGAAACTTTGAATCGTTCAAAAATCGGGAAAAAGATATTATTGTAAATTGTGTTTGACACAATAATTTAATTATGAATTAAATTAGAAAATGAGAGATGGAGTATTTAAAAGTGTTTTGAATACCATATATATGTATTAGGAATCATATATGATTTATTGCACAAGATTAGAATGATTAATTGGATTAATCATAAGAAATCATTTTGTAATGCCTCAAAATCAATTACCTAATGTTAAATTCAATTTGGAATTGAAATGAACATTAAATTGCAAGCTTGAAATTAGATTTCAATTTGTATTTGGTGGATTTAGTTGGAAATCCACTTATGCATGAACATTCAAAGTGGAAAGACAACTCACTCATGCATTGTTGCATGTCTTGTGAGATGTACACCTAGAATCCACTTGAACTTGCAAATACACCATGTGTCTTGTGTCTTGAGGCTTGGCTTTGCATGGAGAATGTCTTTAAAAGGAGCTTGAATCAAATTCAAAGGAGGAGAGCCATTTCCTTAATGTTATGCTGCTGGAATTTGGACTCAAAGTTCTCTCATCTCTCATTCTACTCCATTGCTTGATGCTTCAAGCATTCCCTTCCCATTCCCTATCTTATATAGACTCCCACAAGTCGTTCTTGGCCCGGAGTATAGTAGGGAAGACTCTAGAGGTTGTCCAAGGAGCATAGGAGAGGCAAACACCACAAGGAGTTCATCATAAGTGAGCTACAAAGGTTGGTGTTTTCTAAACTCTCTATTCTGTCTTTTCTAGAACATGCATGCTTTAGGAGTAAAATTGAATGTCTTAAGTGCTTTTGATCTTCAATTGCTTCCGCATGTGTAATATGTACACCTTCAAGGAACTCAAAGTTCGGCCGAATGACAGTTCTTTAGGTGGTTTGGACGACACATGGTCAAAACTTTGCTCCGTTTCAGTTTTTGAGAGCTCGGAACCCAAAGTTCGTCCCAATGAGAGTTTTTCATATGGTTTGGACGAACTTGGTCCAAACGTTGCTCCGTTTTGAGTTTTGGAGAGTTTGGAACTCAAAGTTTGGCCCAATGAGAGTTCTTTAGGTGGTTTGGACGACACATGGTAAAAACTTTGCTCCCTTTCAGGTTTTGAGAGCTCGGAACCCAAAGTTTGTACCAATGAGAGTTTTTCATATGGTTTGGACGAACTTGGTCCAAACTTTACTCCGTTTTGAGTTTTGGAGAGTTTGGAACTCAAAGTTCGGCCCAATGAGAGTTCTTTAGGTGGTTTGGACGACACATGGTAAAAACTTTGCTCCCTTTCAGGTTTTGAGAGCTCGGAACCCAAAGTTTGTACCAATGAGAGTTTTTCATATGGTTTGGACGAACTTGGTCCAAACTTTACTCCGTTTTGAGTTTTGGAGAGTTTGGAACTCCAAGTTCGGCCCAATGAGAGTTCTTTAGGTGGTTTGGACGACACATGGTCAAAACTTTGCTCCGTTTCAGGTTTTGAGAGCTCGGAATCCAAAGTTCGTGCCAATGAGAGTTTTTCATATGATTTGGACGAACTTGGTCCAAACTTTACTCCGTTTTGAGTTTTGGAGAGTTTGGAACTCAAAGTTCGGCCCAATGAGAGTTCTTTAGGTGGTTTGGACGACACATGGTCAAAACTTTGCTCCGTTTCAGGTTTTGAGAGCTCGGAACCCAAAGTTCGTCCCAATGAGAGTTTTTCATATGGTTTGGATGAACTTGGTCCAAACTTTGCTCCGTTTTGAGTTTTGAAGAGTTTGGAACTCAAAGTTCGGCCCAATGAGAGTTCTTTAGGTGGTTTGGACAACACATGGTCTAAACTTTGCTCCGTTTAAGTTTTTGAGAGCTCGGAACCCAAAGTTCGTCCCAATGAGAGTTTTTTATATGGTTTGGACGAACTTGGTCCAAACTTTGCTCCGTTTTGAGTTTTGGAGAGTTTGGAACTCAAAGTTCGGCCCAATGAGAGTTCTTTAGGTGGTTTGGACGACACACGGTCAAAACTTTTCTCCGTTTCAGGTTTTGAGAGCTCGGAACCCAAAGTTCGTCCCAATGAGTGTTTTTCAGATCGTTTGGACGAACTCTGTCCAAACTTTTCTCTGTTTTGAGTTTTGGAGAGTTTTGAACTCAAACGTCGGCTGAATGAGAGTTCTTTAGGTGGTTTGGATGACACATGGTCAAAACTTTGCTCCGTTTCAGTTTTTGAGAGCTCGGAACCAGAAGTTTATCCCAATGAGAGTTTTCATATGGTTTGGACGAACTTGATCCAAACTTTCCTCCGTTTGAGTTTTAGAGGGTTAGGAATGAAATAGTCTCTGATGACCTAGGTAACTCGATCTTAATCCTGAGCTAACTATGAACTCCTGTTTATTCGGGCTTATCCTTAGATCTGCATAGGTGAGAGTGGCTCAGTATCGCCGACTTAATAAGCCTCCCATTTCAGGGATAGGAACGGGTAGATAGCTGGGGACATAGTCGTGCAAGAAGGAATTCACTCCTACCCGAATTAGGGATAGTAGAGAGGTTGTTCCCTTAAGTGCTGACTCCGGGGCTTGAACAAAGGGATCCCGCCCTCTCATTGGCCCGAGAGGGACTCGGTTTATTGGTTGGACCATAAACCAATTGTTCATTAGAGGATCAGTGGGACTTAAGGAACTAGAAGTACTATAGGGGTAAAACGGCTTTTTGACCTAGCTATAGCTACGAACAACCTGTGAAGGATTGACTTACTAATCATGGTTAAATCAAGTGGACAGAAATATATCTATAGTGAGGGGAGTGCAACTATCGGGCTATAGTGGAGTGCCCCGGTAGTTAACGAATGTTGGCTAGCTTGGATAATGAGATTAGTCGGTTAGCCTCAAATCGTTGGAGCCCATGATCTATAGGTCCATTAGGTCCCCCTACTAGCTCATATCGGAATTAAGCCTAGAACAAAAGATAGGAAGCTTTGAATCGTTCAAAAATCGGGAAAAAGGATATTATTGTAAATTGTGTTTGACACAATAATTTAATTATGAATTAAATTAGAAAATGAGAGATGGAGTATTTAAAAGTGTTTTGAATACCATATATATGTATTAGGAATCATATATGATTTATTGCACAAGATTAGAATGATTAATTGGATTAATCATAAGAAATCATTTTGTAATGCCTCAAAATCAATTACCTAATGTTAAATTCAATTTGGAATTGAAATGAACATTAAATTGCAAGCTTGAAATTAGATTTCAATTTGTATTTGGTGGATTTAGTTGGAAATCCACTTATGCATGAACATTCAAAGTGGAAAGACAACTCACTCATGCATTGTTGCATGTCTTGTGAGATGTACACCTAGAATCCACTTGAACTTGCAAATACACCATGTGTCTTGTGTCTTGAGGCTTGGCTTTGCATGGAGAATGTCTTTAAAAGGAGCTTGAATCAAATTCAAAGGAGGAGAGCCATTTCCTTAATGTTATGCTGCTGGAATTTGGACTCAAAGTTCTCTCATCTCTCATTCTACTCCATTGCTTGATGCTTCAAGCATTCCCTTCCCATTCCCTATCTTATATAGACTCCCACAAGTCGTTCTTGGCCCGGAGTATAGTAGGGAAGACTCTAGAGGTTGTCCAAGGAGCATAGGAGAGGCAAACACCACAAGGAGTTCATCATAAGTGAGCTACAAAGGTTGGTGTTTTCTAAACTCTCTATTCTGTCTTTTCTAGAACATGCATGCTTTAGGAATAAAATTGAATGTCTTAAGTGCTTTTGATCTTCAATTGCTTCCGCATGTGTAATATGTACACCTTCAAGGAACTCAAAGTTCGGCCGAATGACAGTTCTTTAGGTGGTTTGGACGACACATGGTCAAAACTTTGCTCCGTTTCAGTTTTTGAGAGCTCGGAACCCAAAGTTCGTCCCAATGAGAGTTTTTCATATGGTTTGGACGAACTTGGTCCAAACGTTGCTCCGTTTTGAGTTTTGGAGAGTTTGGAACTCAAAGTTTGGCCCAATGAGAGTTCTTTAGGTGGTTTGGACGACACATGGTAAAAACTTTGCTCCCTTTCAGGTTTTGAGAGCTCGGAACCCAAAGTTTGTACCAATGAGAGTTTTTCATATGGTTTGGACGAACTTGGTCCAAACTTTACTCCGTTTTGAGTTTTGGAGAGTTTGGAACTCAAAGTTCGGCCCAATGAGAGTTCTTTAGGTGGTTTGGACGACACATGGTCAAAACTTTGCTCCGTTTCAGGTTTTGAGAGCTCGGAATCCAAAGTTCGTGCCAATGAGAGTTTTTCATATGGTTTGGACGAACTTGGTCCAAACTTTACTCCGTTTTGAGTTTTGGAGAGTTTGGAACTCAAAGTTTGGCCCAATGAGAGTTCTTTAGGTGGTTTGGACGACACATGGTAAAAACTTTGCTCCCTTTCAGGTTTTGAGAGCTCGGAACCCAAAGTTTGTACCAATGAGAGTTTTTCATATGGTTTGGACGAACTTGGTCCAAACTTTACTCCGTTTTGAGTTTTGGAGAGTTTGGAACTCAAAGTTCGGCCCAATGAGAGTTCTTTAGGTGGTCTGGACGACACACGGTCAAAACTTTGCTCCGTTTCAGGTTTTGAGAGCTCGGAACCCAAAGTTCGTCCCAATGAGAGTTTTTCAGATCGTTTGGAAGAACTTGGTCCAAACTTTTCTCCGTTTTGAGTTTTGGAGAGTTTTGAACTCAAACGTCGGCTGAATGAGAGTTCTTTAGGTGGTTTGGACGACACATGGTCAAAACTTTGCTCCATTTCAGGTTTTGAGAGCTTGGAATCCAAAGTTCGTCCCAATGAGAGTTTTTCATATGGTTTGGACAAACTTGGTCCAAACTTTGCTCCGTTTTGAGTTTTGGAGAGTTTGGAACTCAAAGTTCGGCCCAATGAGAGTTCTTTAGGTGGTTTGGACGACACACGGTCAAAACTTTGCTCCGTTTCAGGTTTTGAGAGCTCGGAACCCAAAGTTCGTCCCAATGAGAGTTTTTCAGATCGTTTGGAAGAACTTGGTCCAAACTTTTCTCCGTTTTGAGTTTTGGAGAGTTTTGAACTCAAACGTCGGCTGAATGAGAGTTCTTTAGGTGGTTTGGACGACACATGGTCAAAACTTTGCTCCGTTTCAGTTTTTGAGAGCTCGGAACCAGAAGTTTATCCCAATGAGAGTTTTCATATGGTTTGGACGAACTTGATCCAAACTTTCCTCCGTTTGAGTTTTAGAGGGTTAGGAATGAAATAGTCTGTGATGACCTAGGTAACTCGATCTTAATCCTGAGCTAACTATGAACTCCTGTTTATTCGGGCTTATCCTTAGATCTGCATAGGTGAGAGTGGCTCAGTATCGCCGACTCAATAAGCCTCCCATTTCAGGGATAGGAACGGGTAGATAGCTGGGGACATAGTCGTGCAAGAAGGAATTCACTCCTACCCGAATTAGGGATAGTAGAGAGGTTGTTCCCTTAAGTGCTGACTCCGGGGCTTGAACAAAGGGATCCCGCCCTCTCATTGGCCCGAGAGGGACTCGGTTTATTGGTTGGACCATAAACCAATTGTTCATTAGAGGATCAGTGGGACTTAAGGAACTAGAAGTACTATAGGGGTAAAACGGCTTTTTGACCTAGCTATAGCTACGAACAACCTGTGAAGGATTGACTTACTAATCATGGTTAAATCAAGTGGACAGAAATATATCTATAGTGAGGGGAGTGCAACTATCGGGCTATAGTGGAGTGCCCCGGTAGTTAACGAATGTTGGCTAGCTTGGATAATGAGATTAGTCGGTTAGCCTCAAATCGTTGGAGCCCATGATCTATAGGTCCATTAGGTCCCCCTACTAGCTCATATCGGAATTAAGCCTAGAACAAAAGATAGGAAGCTTTGAATCGTTCAAAAATCGGGAAAAAGGATATTATTGTAAATTGTGTTTGACACAATAATTTAATTATGAATTAAATTAGAAAATGAGAGATGGAGTATTTAAAAGTGTTTTGAATACCATATATATGTATTAGGAATCATATATGATTTATTGCACAAGATTAGAATGATTAATTGGATTAATCATAAGAAATCATTTTGTAATGCCTCAAAACCAATTACCTAATGTTAAATTCAATTTGGAATTGAAATGAACATTAAATTGCAAGCTTGAAATTAGATTTCAATTTGTATTTGGTGGATTTAGTTGGAAATCCACTTATGCATGAACATTCAAAGTGGAAAGACAACTCACTCATGCATTGTTGCATGTCTTGTGAGATGTACACCTAGAATCCACTTGAACTTGCAAATACACCATGTGTCTTGTGTCTTGAGGCTTGGCTTTGCATGGAGAATGTCTTTAAAAGGAGCTTGAATCAAATTCAAAGGAGGAGAGCCATTTCCTTAATGTTATGCTGCTGGAATTTGGACTCAAAGTTCTCTCATCTCTCATTCTACTCCATTGCTTGATGCTTCAAGCATTCCCTTCCCATTCCCTATCTTATATAGACTCCCACAAGTCGTTCTTGGCCCGGAGTATAGTAGGGAAGACTCTAGAGGTTGTCCAAGGAGCATAGGAGAGGCAAACACCACAAGGAGTTCATCATAAGTGAGCTACAAAGGTTGGTGTTTTCTAAACTCTCTATTCTGTCTTTTCTAGAACATGCATGCTTTAGGAGTAAAATTGAATGTCTTAAGTGCTTTTGATCTTCAATTGCTTCCGCATGTGTAATATGTACACCTTCAAGGAACTCAAAGTTCGGCCGAATGACAGTTCTTTAGGTGGTTTGGACGACACATGGTCAAAACTTTGCTCCGTTTCAGTTTTTGAGAGCTCGGAACCCAAAGTTCGTCCCAATGAGAGTTTTTCATATGGTTTGGACGAACTTGGTCCAAACGTTGCTCCGTTTTGAGTTTTGGAGAGTTTGGAACTCAAAGTTTGGCCCAATGAGAGTTCTTTAGGTGGTTTGGACGACACATGGTAAAAACTTTGCTCCCTTTCAGGTTTTGAGAGCTCGGAACCCAAAGTTTGTACCAATGAGAGTTTTTCATATGGTTTGGACGAACTTGGTCCAAACTTTACTCCGTTTTGAGTTTTGGAGAGTTTGGAACTCAATGTTCGGCCCGATGAGAGTTCTTTAGGTGGTTTGGACGACACATGGTCAAAACTTTGCTCCGTTTCAGGTTTTGAGAGCTCGGAATCCAAAGTTCGTCCCAATGAGAGTTCTTCATATGGTTTGGACGAACTTGATCCAAACTTTGCTCCGTTTTGAGTTTTGGAGAGTTTTGAACTCAAACGTCGGCCCAGTTAGAGTTCTTTTGGGGGTTTGGACGACACATGGTCAAAACTTTGCTCCGTTTTAGTTTTTGAGAGCTCAGAACCCAAAGTTTGTCCGAATGAGAGTTTTCATATGGTTTGGACGAACTTGGTCCAAACTTTCCTTCGTTTGAGTTTTAGAGGGTTAGGACATCAAAGTTCGGCCCAATGACAGTTCTTTAGGTGGTTTGGACGACACATGTTCAAAACTTTTCTCCGTTTCAGGTTTTGAGAGCTCGGTACCCAAAGTTTGTCCCAATGAGAGTTTTTCATATGGTTTGGATGAACTTGGTCCAAACTTTTCTCCGTTTTGAGTTTTGAAGAGTTTGGAACTCAAAGTTCGGCCCATTGAGTGTTCTTTAGGTTGTTTGGACGAATAGGGTCCAAACTTTACTCCGTTTCAGTTTTTGAGAGCTCAGAAACCAAAGTTCGTCCCAATGAGAGTTTTTCAGATGGTTTCGACGAACTTGGTCCAAACTTTGTTCCGTTTTGAGTTTTGGAGAGTTTCGAACTCAAAGTTCGTCCCAATGAGAGTTCTTCAGGTTGTTTGGACGACACATGGTCAAAACTTTGCTCCGTTTCAGTTTTTGAGAGCTCAGAAACCAAAGTTCGTCCCAATGAGAGTTTTTCAGATGGTTTCGACGAACTTGGTCCAAACTTTGTTCCGTTTTGAGTTTTGGAGAGTTTCGAACTCAAAGTTCGTCCCAATGAGAGTTCTTTTGGTGGTTTGGACGACACATGGTGAAAACTTTGCTCCGTTTCAGTTTTTGAGAGCTCGGAACCCAAAGTTCATCCAAATGAGAATTTTTCAAACGGATTGGACGAACTTGGTCCAAACCTTGCTCCATTTTGAGTTTTGGAGAGTTTGGAACTCAGAGTTCTAACCAATGAAAGTTCTTCAGGTGGTTTGGACGACACGTGGTCAAAACTTTGCTCCGTTTTAGTTTTTGAGAGCTCGAAACAAAAAGTTCATCCCAATGACAGTTTTTCAGATGGTTTTGACGAACTTGGTATAATCTTTTCTTCGTTTTTAGTTTTTGAGAGTTTGGAACTCAAAGTTCGACCCAATGAGTGTTTTTTAAGTTGTTTGGACGACACATGGTCCAAACTTTGCTCCGTTTCAGGTTTTGAGAGTTCGGAACCCAAAGTTCATCCCAATGAGAGCTTTTCATATGGTTTGGACGAACTTGATCCAAACTTTGCTTTGTTTTATGTTTTGGAGAGTTTGGAACTCAAAGTTCGAACCAATGAGAGTTCTTCAGGTGGTTTGGACGACACCTGGTCAAAACTTTTCTCCGTTTTAGTTTTTCAGAGCTCGAAGCAAAAAGTTCGTCCCAATGAGAGTTTTACAGATCGCTTGGACAAACTTGGTCCAATCTTTGCTTCGTTTTCAGTTTTGGAGAGTTTGGAACTCAAATTTCGTCCCAATGAGAGTTCTTTAGGTTGTTTGGACGAATAGGGTCCAAACTTTACTCCGTTTCAGTTTTTGAGAGCTCAGAAACCAAAGTTCGTCCCAATGAGAGTTTTTCAGATGGTTTCGACGAACTTGGTCCAAACTTTGTTCCGTTTTGAGTTTTGGAGAGTTTCGAACTCAAAGTTCGTCCCAATGAGAGTTCTTCAGGTTGTTTGGACGACACATGGTCAAAACTTTGCTCCGTTTCAGTTTTTGAGAGCTCAGAAACCAAAGTTCGTCCCAATGAGAGTTTTTCAGATGGTTTCGACGAACTTGGTCCAAACTTTGTTCCGTTTTGAGTTTTGGAGAGTTTCGAACTCAAAGTTCGTCCCAATGAGAGTTCTTTAGGTGGTTTGGACGACACATGGTGAAAACTTTGCTCCGTTTCAGTTTTTGAGAGCTCGGAACCCAAAGTTCATCCAAATGAGAATTTTTCAAACGGATTGGACGAACTTGGTCCAAACCTTGCTCCATTTTGAGTTTTGGAGAGTTTGGAACTCAGAGTTCTAACCAATGAAAGTTCTTCAGGTGGTTTGGACGACACGTGGTCAAAACTTTGCTCCGTTTTAGTTTTTGAGAGCTCGAAACAAAAAGTTCGTCCCAATGACAGTTTTTCAGATGGTTTTGACGAACTTGGTATAATCTTTTCTTCGTTTTCAGTTTTTGAGAGTTTGGAACTCAAAGTTCGACCCAATGAGAGTTCTTTAGGTTGTTTGGACGACATAGGGTCCAAACTTTGCTCCGTTTCAGTTTTTGAGAGCTCAGAAACCAAAGTTCGTCCCAATGAGAGTTTTTCAGATGGTTTCGACGAACTTGGTCCAAACTTTGTTCCGTTTTGAGTTTTGGAGAGTTTCGAACTCAAAGTTCGTCCCAATGAGAGTTTTTTAGGTGGTTTGGATGACACATGGTGAAAACTTTGCTCCGTTTCAGTTTTTGAGAGCTCGGAACCCAAAGTTCATCCAAAGGAGAATTTTTCAAACGGATTGGACGAACTTGGTCCAAACCTTGCTCCATTTTGAGTTTTGGAGACTTTGGAACTCACAGTTCTAACCAATGAAAGTTCTTCAGGTGGTTTGGACGACACGTGGTCAAAACTTTGCTCCGTTTTAGTTTTTGAGAGCTCGAAACAAAAAGTTCGTCCCAATGACAGTTTTTCAGATGGTTTTGACGAACTTGGTATAATCTTTTCTTCGTTTTTAGTTTTTGAGAGTTTGGAACTCAAAGTTCGACCCAATGAGTGTTTTTTAAGTTGTTTGGACGACACATGGTCCAAACTTTGCTCCGTTTCAGGTTTTGAGAGCTCGGAACCCAAAGTTCGTTCCAATGAGAGTTTTTCAGATGGTTTGGACGAACTTGGTCCAAACTTTGCTCCGATTTGAGTTTTGGAGAGTTTGGAACTCAAAGTTCAACCCAATGAGAGTTCTTCAGGTGGTTTGGACGACACGTGGTCAAAACATTGCTCCGTTTCAGTTTTTGAGAGCTCGAAACAAAAAGTTCGTCCCAATGAGAGTTTTTCATATGGTTTGGACGAACTTGGTCCAAACTTTGCTCCGTTTTGCGTTTTGGAGAGTTTGGAACTCAAAGTTCGGCTCAATGAGAGTTCTTTAGGTGGTTTGGACAACACATAGTCAAAACTTTGCACCGTTTTAGGTTTTTAGGGTTCGGAACCCAAAGTTCGTCCCAATGAGAGTTTTTCATATGGTTTTGACGAACTTGGTCCAAACTTTGCTCCATTTTGAGTTCTGGAGAGTTTGTTACTCAAAGTTCGAACCAATGACAATTCTTTAGGTTGTTTGGACGACACATGGTCCAAACTTTGCCCCGTTTCAGTTTTTGAGAGCTCGGAACCCAAAGTTCGTCCCACTGAGAGTTTTTCTTATGGTTTGGACGAACTTGGTCCAAAATTTCCTCCCTTTTGAGTTTTGGAGAGTTTGGAACTCAAAGTTCGGCCCAATGAGAGTTCTTTAGAAGGTTTGGATGACACATGGTCAAAACTTTGCCCCGTTTCAGTTTTTTAGAGCTCGGAACCCAAAGTTCGTCCCAATGAGAGTTTTTCATGTGGTTTGGACGAACTTGGTCCAAACTTTTCTCCGTTTTGGGTATTGGAGAGTTTGGAACTCAAAGTTCGGCCCAAGGACAGTTCTTTAGGTGGTTTGGACGACACATGGTCAAAACTTTGCTTCGTTTCAGTTTTAAAGAGCTTGGAACCCAAAGTTCGTCGCAATGAGAGTTTTTCAGATGGTTTGGACGAACTTGGTTCAAACTTTGCTCCGTTTTGAGCTTTGGAGAGTTTGGAACTCAAAGTTCGGCCCAATGAGAGTTCTTTAGAAGGTTTGGACGACACATGGTCAAAACTTTGCTCCGTTTCAGTTTTTGAGAGCTCGGAACCCAAAGTTCGTGCCAATGAGAGTTTTTCATATGGTTTGGACGAACGTGGTCCAAACTTTGCTCCGTTTTGAGTTTTGGAGAGTTTGGAACTAAAAGTTCGGCCCAATGAGAGTTCTTTAGGTTGTTTGGACGACACATGGTCAAAAGTGTTCTCCGTTTCAGTTTTTTAGAGCTCGGAACCCAACGTTCGTCCCAAGGAGAGTTTTTCAGATGGTTTGGACGAACTTGGTCCAAACTTTGCTCCGTTTTGAGAGTTTGGAACTCAAAGTTCGGCCCAATGAGAGTTCTTTAGAAGGTTTGGATGACACATGGTCAAAAGTGTTCTCCGTTTCAG
Source organism: Luffa aegyptiaca (assembly GCA_017139565.1). Lineage (NCBI taxonomy): Eukaryota > Viridiplantae > Streptophyta > Magnoliopsida > Cucurbitales > Cucurbitaceae > Luffa > Luffa aegyptiaca. The sequence goes on from CM029398.1 coordinate 21,839,889, forward strand.
TTTTTGAGAGCTCGGAACCCAACGTTCGTCCCAATGAGAGTTTTTCAGATGGTTTGGACGAACTTGGTCCAAACTTTGCTCCGTTTTGAGTTCTTGAGAGTTTGGAACTCAAAGTTCGGCCCAATGGGAGTTCTTTAGGTTGTTTGGATGACACATGGTCAAAATTGTTCCCCATTTCAGTTTTTGAGAGCTCGGAACCCAACGTTCGTCCCAATGAGAGTTTTTCAGATGGTTTGGACGAACTTGGTCCAAACTTTGCTCCGTTTTGAGTTTTGGAGAATTTGGAACTTAAAGTTCGACCCAATGAGAGTTCTTTAGGTTGTTTGGATGACACATGGTCCAAACTTTGCTCTGTTTCAGTTTTTGAGAGCTCGGAACCCAAAGTTGTCCCAATGAGACTTTTTCATATGGTTTAGACGAACTTGGTCCAGACTTTGCTCCGTTTTGAGTTTTGGAGAGTTAGGAACTCGAAGTTCGGCCCAATGACAGTTCTTTAGGTGGTTTGTGTTAGCTTTACGAACTTCAATCATACTATATGTTTTGATGATAACAAACTTTAATTTACTAATGATTGTAGTGTTTTAAAGTGTTCATATTGTAGAGCTCGGAAAGACGATTCCAACGCATCTTGAATCGCTCGAATCGGAGTTCAAACGAGAAAGTTATAAGCAAAAGAAGATTGGAAGAGAAAATCCTACGTGGCAATGACACGTGGCACCATGATGACGTGGCATCCGACGTGGCACACAAACGGTCACAATTGATGACGTGGCAATCCAAACGGTCCATTTTGCTGACGTGGCAAATGACGTGTCGATGCGTGGTCCAATGATGTTGTGACACGTGGCAGTCGAATTTCTCTAATAATAAAGAAAGTCAAATGGTCAACTCTTGAATATAATATTATTTTATTATTAATTTTGATTTTCTTTTATTGCAGCCAATCAGAGAGCGACACGTGGCAGCCAACAGCTAGTTTTGCCATTTTTGGTCTATTTAAGGCTCGAAAAAATTCCGAAAAAAATGTGAAAAAATTCTGAAAAATTCTACTCATCTTGGAGAGCATTTCAACTATTTGTGGGAAATTTGTTAGCTTCATTTTTTTATTTTCCTTCATCCAAATTTCTCCAAAATTCATAAATTACACCTCATTCAAATTTGAATTCTTTCCAAATTTCATAACCTTTCAAATCCCCATTTTATTCTCAAATCTCCCAATTTCAATCTTTCAAATTTCATTCTTAATTTCAAAATCTCTTAATATATTCTCAATCTCATTTTTAAATTCAAATCATTTCCTTTTTTATAAAATTAAATCTTCAGCATCCATTTTGAAATTAATCCAATGGCTAAAATTCAATTCCTCCATCTATAAATTGAGCCATTTTCTTCTCCTCCAACACACACTCAAAGACATCAAAGTCTTAAACTCTCAAGTCTCCGTACTCTCCATTCTTGTCAAAATTCCTCCCTTGCTCCTAAATTGGCCTATTGTTATTTTGTGAGGTTTTATTATTGTGAGTGCTCAACCTTGTGTAATTAGCCTTCAAGAGGTATTTTATTTTGTGAGCTTCTTTTCTTCTTTTATCATTGGAAACTTGTAATAACGTGTGGGTGCACCTTGGGAATTGAGTGAGTGGTTTGATCCTGAACCCGAAAAAATATTTGTAGTGGTTTGATCCTGAACCCGGTTAAAAAGGATCCTAGTGGTTTGATCTTGAACCCGTTTAAAAAGATCGGTATAGGTTGGGTCCTGAACCTGTAAAAGGATCGATAAAGGTTTACTCTTGAACCTGAAAAAGAGTCGGTTTGGTTCTCACCCGTAAGAGAGCTGTTGCAGTAAAATACCCAAGAAGGAGTCTTGGGGAGTGGAGTAGGAATTTCCGAACCACTATAAAATTTCCTGGTGTTATCTCTTTCTCTCTACTCTTTTAATTTCCGCTATTTCATTTTTATGAGTAGATTGCATGCCTAGGAAAATTGTCAAATATTTCTAGCATACTTTATGCTTTATAGTGCTTATTAAATTTATTTAGTTTAAATCAATTCCTTTTAATTTAGCAAAAATTTTTAATTTTTATTAAGCAACTCTATTCACCCCCCCTCTAGTGTTGCCATACGATCCTACAGTTTGGACGACACATGGTCACAACATTGCTCCGTTTCAGTTTTGTAGAGCTCGGAACCCAAAGATCGTCCCAATGAGAGTTTTTCATATGGTTTGGACGAACTTGGTCCAAACTTTTCTCCGTTTTTAGTTTTGGAGAGTTTGGAACTCAAAGTTTGGCCCAATGAGAGTTCTTTATGTTAGCTTTACGAGCTTCAATCATACTATATGTTTTGATGATAACAAACCTTAATTTAGTAATGATTTTAGTGTTTTAAAGTGTTAATAATGTAGAGTTCGGAAAGACGATTCCAACGCATCTTGAATCGCTCTAATCGTAGTTCAAACGGGAAAGTTATAAGCAAAAGAAGATTGGAAGAGGAAATCCTACGTGGCAATGACACATGGCACCATGATGACGTGGCATCCGACGTGGCGCTGACGTGGCACACAAACGGTCACAACTTGATGACGTGGCACTGACATGGCAGATGACGTGGCCATCCAAACGATCCATTTTGCTTACGTGGCGGTGACGTGGCAAATGACGTGTCGATGCGTGGTCCAATCATGTTGTGACACGTGGCAGTCGAATTTCTTTAATAATAAAGAAAGTCAAATGGTCAACTCTTGAATATAATATTATTTTATTATTAATTTTGATTTTCTTTTGTTGCAGCCAATTAGAGAGCGACACGTGGCAGCCAATGGCTAGTTTAGCCATTTTTTGGTCTATTTAAGGCTCGAAAAAATTCTGAAAAAATGTGAAAAAATTCTGAAAAATTCTACTCATCTTGGAGAGCATTTCAAATATTTTTGAGAAATTTTTTAGCTTCTTTTTTTTTTATTTTCCTTCATCAAAATTTCTCCAAAATTCATCAATTACACCTCATTCAAATTTGAATTCTTCCCAAATTTCATAACCTTTCAAATCCCCATTTTATTCTCAAATCTCCCAATTTCAATCTTTCAAATTTCATTCTTAATTTCAAAATCTCTTAATTTCAATATATTCTCAATCTCATTTTTAAATTCAAATCATTTCCTTTTTTATAAAATTAAATCTTCACCATCCATTTTGAAATTAATCCAATGGCCAAAATTCAATTCCTCCATCTACAAATTGAGACATTTTCTTCTCCTCCAACACACACTCAAAGACATCAAAGTCTTAAGCTCTCAAGTCTCCTTACTCTCCATTCTTGTCAAAATTCCTCCCTTGCTCCTAAATTGGCCTATTGTTATTTTGTGAGGTTTTATTATTGTGAGTGCTCAACTTTGTGTATCTTGCCTTCAAGAGGTATTTTATTTTGTGAGCTTATTCTTTTCTTCTTTTATTAATGGGAAATTGTAATAAGGTGTGGGTGCACCTTGGGAATTGAGTGAATGGTTTGATCCTGAACCCGGTTAAAAAGGATCCTAGTGGTTTGATCTTGAACCCGTCTAAAAAGATCGGTATAGGTTCGGTCCTGAACCTGTAAAAGGATCGGTAAAGGTTTACTCTTGAACCTGAAAAAGAGTCGGTTTGGTTCTCACCCGCAAGAGAGCTGTTTCAGTAAAATACCCAAGAAGGAGTCTTGGGGAGTGGAGTAGGAATTTCCGAACCACTATAAAATTTCCTGATGTTATCTCTTTCTCTCTACTCTTTTAATTTCCGCTATTTCATTTTTATGAGTAGATTGCATGCCTAGGAAAATTGTCAAATATTTCTAGCATACTTTATGCTTTATAGTCCTTTTAATTTAGCAAAAAGTTTTAAATTTTATTAAGCAACTCTATTCACCCCCCTCTAGTGTTTCCATACGATCCTACACTTTAGGTTGTTTGGACGACACATGGTCCAAACTTTGCTCCGTTTTAGTTTTTGAGAGCTCGGAACCCAAAGTTCGTCCCAATGAGAGTTCTTCGGATGGTTTGGACGAACTTGGTCCAAACTTTGCTCCGTTTTGAGTTTTGGAGAGTTTGGAACTAAAAGTTCGGCCCAATGAGAGTTCTTTAGGTGGTTTGGACGACACATGGTAAAAACTTTGCTCCGTTTCACTTTTTGAGAGCTCGGAACCCAAAGTTCGTCCCAATGAGAGTTCTTCAGATGGTTTAGACGAACTTGGTCCAAACTTTGCTCCGTTTTGAGTTTTGGAGAGTTTGGAACTCAAAGATCGGCCCAATGAGAATTCTTTTGGTGGTTTGGACGATACATGGTCATAACTTTGCTCCGTTTCAGTTTTTGAGAGCTTGGAACCCAAAGTTCGTCCCAATGAGAGTTTTTCATATGGTTTGGACGAACTTGGTCCAAAGTTGTCTCCGTTTGAGTTTTGGAGAGTTAGGAACTAAAAGTTAGGCCCAATGACAGTTCTTTAGGTGGTTTGGACGACAAATGGTCACAACTTTGCTCCGATTCAGTTTTGTAGAGCTCGGAACCCAAAGTTCGTCCCAATGAGAGTTTTTCATATGGTTTGGACGAACTTGGTCCAAACTTCTCTACGTTTTCATTTTTCGAGAGATCGGAACTCAAAGTTCGGCCTAATGAGAGTTCTTTAGGTTGTTTGGACGACACATGGTCCAAACTTTGCTCCGTTTCAGTTTTTGAGAGCTCGAAACCCAAAGTTCGTCCCAATGACAGTTCTTCATATGGTTCGGACAAACTTGGTCCAAACTTTGCTCCGTTTTGAGTTTTGGAGAGTTTGGAACTGAAAGTTAGGCTCAATGAGAGTTCTTTAGGTTGTTTGGACGACACATGGTCCAAACTTTGCTCCGTTTCAGTTTTTGAGAGCTCGGAACCCAAAGTTCGTCCCAATGAGAGTTTTTCATATGGTTTGGACGAACTTGGTCCAAACTTTGCTCCGTTTTGAGTTTTGGAGAGTTAGGAACTCAAAGTTCGGTCAAATGACAGTTCTTTAGGTGGTTTGGACGACACATTGTCAAAACGTTCCTCCGTTTCAGTTTTGTAGAGCTCGGAACCCAAAGTTCGTCCGAATGAGTGTTTTTCATATGGTTTGGACGAACTTTGTCCAAACTTTGCTCCGTTTTGAGTTTTGGAGAGTTTGGAACTCAAAGTTCACCCAATGAGAGTTCTTTAGTTTGTTTGGACAAGACATGGTCTAAACTTTGCTCCGTTTCAGTTTTTGAGAGCTCGGAACCCAAAGTTCGTCCCAATGAGAGTTTTTCGGATGGTTTGGACAAACCTTGTCGAAACTTTGCTCCGTTTTGAGTTTTGGAGAGTTAGGAACTCAAAGTTCAGCACAATGATAGTTCTTTAGGTGGTTTGGACGACAAATGGTCACAACTTTCATCCGTTTCAGTTTTGCAGAGCTCGGAACCCAAAGTTCGTCCCAATGAGAGTTTTTCATAGTGTTTGGACGAACTTGGTCCAAACTATGCTCCGTTTTGAGTTTGGGAGAGTTTGGAACTAAAAGTTCGGCCCAATGAGAGTTCTTTAGGTTGTTTGGACAACACATGGTCCAAACTTCTCTACGTTATGAGTTTTAGAGAATTCGGAACTCAAATTTCGGCCCAATGAGAGTTCTTTAGGTTGTTTGGACGACACATGGTCCAAACTTTGCTCCGTTTCAGTTTTTGAGAGCTCGGAACCCAAAGTTCGTCCCGATGAGAGTTTTTCATATGGCTTGGAGACACTTGGTCCACACTTTGCTCCGTTTTGAGTTTTGGAGAGTTAGGAACTCAAAGTTCGGTCCAATGACAGTTCTTTAGGTTGTTTGGACGACACATGGTCAAAACTTTCCTCCGTTTCAGTTTTGTAGGGCTCGGAACCCAAAGTTCGTCCCAATGAGAGTTTTTCATTTTCATATGGTTTGGACGAACTTGGTCCAATCTTTGCTCCGTTTTGAGTTTTGGAGAGTTTGGAACTAAAAGTTCGGCCCAATGAGACTTCTTTAGGTTGTTTGGACGAGACATGGTCCAAACTTTGCTCTGTTCCAGTTTTTGAGAGATCGGAACCCATAGTTCGTCCCAATGAGAGTTTTTCGGATGGTTTGGCCGAACTTGGTCCAAACTTTGCTCCGTTTTGAGTTTTGGAGGGTTTGGAAGTCAAAGTTCGGCCCAATGAGAGCTCTTTAGGTGGTTTGGATGACACATGGTCAAAACTTTGCTCCGTTTGAGTTTTTGAGAGCTCGGAAACCAAAGTTCGTCCCAATGAGAGTTTTTCAGATGGTTTGGACGAACTTGGTCCAAATTTTACTCCGTTTTGAGTTTTGGAGAATTTGGAACTGAAAGTTCGGCCCAATGAGAGTTCTTTAGGTTGTTTGGACGACACACGGTCCAAACTTTGCTCCGTTCCAGTTTTTGAGAGATCGGAACCCATAGTTCGTCCCAATGAGAGTTTTTCATATGGTTTGGACGAACTTGGTCCAAACTTTGCTCCGTTTTGAGTTATGGAGAGTTTGGAACTCAAAGTTCGGCCCAACGACAGTTCTTTAGGTTGTTTGGACGACACATGGTCAAAACTTTGCTCCGTTTCAGTTTTGTAGAGCTCGGAACCCAAAGTTCGTCCCAATGAGAGTTTTTCAAATGGTTTCGACGAACTTGGTCCAAACTTTGCTCCGTTTTGAGTTTTGGAGAGTTCGAAACTCAAAGTTCGGCCCAATGACAGTTCTTTAGGTGGTTTGGACGACAAATGGTCACAACTTTGCTCCGTTTCAGTTTTGTAGAGCTCGAAACCCAATGTTCGTCCGAATGAGAGTTTTTCATATGGTTTGGATGAACTTGGTCCAAACTTTGCTACGTTTCAGTTTTTGAGAGCTCGGAACCCAAAGTTCGTCCCAATGAGAGTTTTTCATATGGTCTGGACGAACTTGGTCCATAGTTGTCTCCGTTTGAGTTTTGGAGAGTTAGGAACTCAAAGTTCGGTCCAATGACAGTTCTTTAGGTTGTTTGGACGACACATGGTCAAAACTTTCCTCCGTTTCAGTTTTGTAGGGCTCGGAACCCAAAGTTCGTCCCAATGAGAGTTTTTCATTTTCATATGGTTTGGACGAACTTGGTCCAATCTTTGCTCCGTTTTGAGTTTTGGAGAGTTTGGAACTAAAAGTTCGGCCCAATGAGACTTCTTTAGGTTGTTTGGACGAGACATGGTCCAAACTTTGCTCTGTTCCAGTTTTTTAGAGCTCGAAACCTAAAGTTCATCCCAATGAGAGTTTTTCGGATGGTTTGGGCGAACTTGGTCCAAACATTGCTCCGTTTTGAGTTTTGGAGAGTTTGGAAGTCAAAGTTCGGCCCAATGAGAGCTCTTTAGGTGGTTTGGATGACACATGGTCAAAACTTTGCTCCGTTTGAGTTTTTGAGAGCTCGGAAACCAAAGTTCGTCCCAATGAGAGTTTTTCAGATGGTTTGGACGAACTTGGTCCAAACTTTACTCCGTTTGGAGTTTTGGAGAATTTGGAACTGAAAGTTCGGCCCAATGAGAGTTCTTTAGGTTGTTTGGACGACACATGGTCCAAACTTTGCTCCGTTCCAGTTTTTGAGAGATCGGAACCCATAGTTCGTCCCAATGAGAGTTTTTCATATGGTTTGGACGAACTTGGTCCAAACTTTGCTCCGTTTTGAGTTATGGAGAGTTTGGAACTCAAAGTTCGGCCCAACGACAGTTCTTTAGGTTGTTTGGACGACACATGGTCAAAACTTTGCTCCGTTTCAGTTTTGTAGAGCTCGGAACCCAAAGTTCGTCCCAATGAGAGTTTTTCAAATGGTTTCGACGAACTTGGTCCAAACTTTGCTCCGTTTTGAGTTTTGGAGAGTTCGAAACTCAAAGTTCGGCCCAATGACAGTTCTTTAGGTGGTTTGGACGACAAATGGTCACAACTTTGCTCCGTTTCAGTTTTGTAGAGCTCGGAACCCAAAGTTCGTCCCAATGAGAGTTTTTCATATGGTTTGGATGAACTCGGTCCAAACTTTGCTACGTTTCAGTTTTTGAGAGCTCGGAACCCAAAGTTCGTCCCAATGAGAGTTTTTCATATGGTCTGGACGAACTTGGTCCAAAGTTGTCTCCGTTTGAGTTTTGGAGAGTTAGTAACTCAAAGTTCGGTCCAACGACAGTTCTTTAGGTGGTTTGGACGACACATGGTAAAAACTTTGCTCCGTTTCAGTTTTTGAGAGCTCCAAAACAAAAGTTCGTCCCAATGAGAGTTTTGCAGATGGTATGTACGAACTTGGTCCAAACTTTGCTCCGTTTTGAATTTTGGAGAGTTTGGAACTCAAAGTTCGGTCCAATATGAGTTCTTTAGGTTCTTTGGACGACACATGGTCCAAACTTTGCTCCCTTTCAGTTTTTGAGAGATCGGAACCCATAGTTCGTCCCAATGAGAGTTTTTCATATGGTTTGGACGAACTTGGTCCAAACTTTGCTCCGTTTTGAGTTATGGAGAGTTAGGAACTCAAAGTTCGGCCCAACGACAGTTCTTTAGGTTGTTTGGACGACACATGGTCAAAACTTTGCTCCGTTTCAGTTTTGTAGAGCTCGGAACCCAAAGTTCGTCCCAATGAGAGTTTTTCATATGGTTTGGACGAACTTGGTCCAAACTTTGCTCCGTTTTGAGTTTTGGAGAGTTTGGAAGTCAAAGTTCGGCCCAATGAGAGCTCTTTAGGTGGTTTGGACGACACATGGTCAAAACTTTGCTCCCTTTGAGTTTTGAGAGCTCGGAAACCAAGGTTCGTCCCAATGAGAGTTTTTCAGATGGTTTGGACGAAGTTGGTCCAAACTATATTCCGTTTTGAGTTTTAGAGAATTTGGAACTGAAAGTTCGGCCCAATGAGAGTTCTTTAGGTTGTTTGGACGAAACACGGTCCACACTTTGCTCCGTTCCAGTTTTTGAGAGATCAGAACCCAAAGTTCGTCCCAATGAGAGTTTTTCATATGGTTTTGACGAACTTGGTCCAAACTTTGCTCCGTTTTGAGTTTTGGAGAGTTTGGAACTCAAAGTTCGGCCCAATGAGAGTTCTATACGTTGTTTGGACGACACATGGTCCAAACTTGGCTCCTTTTCAGTTTTTGAGAGCTCGGAACCCAAAGTTCGTCCCAATGAGAGTTTTTCATATGGTTCGGAAGAACTAGGTCCAAACTTTGCTCCGTTTTGAGTTTTGGAGAGTTTGGAACACAAAGTTCGCCCCAATGAGAGTTCTTTAGGCGGTTTGGACGACATATGGTCAAAACTTTGCTTCGTTTTAGTTTTTTATAGCTCGGAACCCAAATTTGTCCCAATGAGAGTTTTTCATGTGGTTTGGACGAACTTGGTCCAAACTTTGCTCCGTTTTGAGTTTTCGAGAGTTAGGAACTAACAGTTCGGCCCAATGAGAGTTCTTTAGGTTGTTTGGACGACACATGGTCCAAACTTTGCTCCCTTTCCGTTTTTGAGAGCTCGGAACCCAAAGTTTTTCCCAATGAGAGTTTTTCAGATGGTTTGGACGAACTTGGTCCAAACTTTACTCCGTTTTGAGAGTTGGAGAATTTGGAACTTAAAGTTCGGCCGAGTGAGAGTTCTTTAGGTTGTTTGGACGACACACGGTCCAAACTTTGCTCCGTTTCAGTTTTGTAGAGCTCGGAAACCAAAGTTCGTCCCAATGAGAGTTTTTCATATGGTTTTGACGAACTTGGTCCAAACTTTGCTCCGTTTTGAGTTTTGGAGAGTTTGGAACTCAAAGTTCGGCCCAATGAGAGTTCTATAGGTTGTTTGGACGACACATGGTCCAAACTTGGCTCCGTTTTAGTTTTTGAGAGCTCGGAACCCAAAGTTCGTCCCAATGAGAGTTTTTCATATGGTTTGGAAGAACTAGGTCCAAACTTTGCTCCGTTTTGAGTTTTGGAGAGTTTGGAACACAAAGTTCGGCCCAATGAGAGTTATTTAGGTTGGTTGGACAACATATGGTCAAAACTTTGCTTCGTTTCAGTTTTTGAGAGCTCGGAACCCAAAGTTCGTCCCAATGAGAGTTTTTCATATGGTTTGGACGAACTTGGTCCAAACTTTGCTCCGTTTTGAGTTTTGGAGAGTTTGGAACTCAAAGTTCGGCCCAATGAGAGTTCTTTAGGTGGTTTGGACGACACATGGTCGAATGATAGCGAGCATAGCTAGCTACTTTTACTTATTTAATTTAGCTAGTCTTTTATGATTTTTGGGCCATTTTATTGTGCTTTATTGTTTATTTTGTAGGAAAGCGATGATTAGAGCTAAAACGTGGAATTGGAGTTAATCGGGTGTTCGGGACGTGAAAATATGCCAAAGAACCGGAAAGTTCAAGCAACAAGGAGCCAAAAAAGGGCATTCTGCCCATCAGCGTCGAGACGCCACTCTTGGAGGGTCTCGACGCTGGTTTTCCTTAATTAGAAGAGGCGGCAGCGTCACAGACGCTGTGACAATAGCGTCTCGACGCTACCGTTATTTCCATTCCAGACGCACGTGTTTTAGAGGCAGCGTCGAGACGCTGTCTGGATAGCGTCTCGACGCTACGACGAAAAATCAGTATAAATCATTCTTTTCGGCTAAGTTTTTGGGGATTGAATTTTGGGGCCTTTGGGAGCCGTAAAACAGAGGAGAAAACAGAGGATTGAGGCTGAACAAGAGGGAGAAAAGCGGAAATCAACCCATCGTTCGTGGGGATCGTGACGGGGACGTTCGGTCTCGGCCTACATTGAGTTTTCTTTTCCCTTTCCTTTTCTCTAGTTAGATTTATGGCTTTATTAGGTTTAGTTGAGCTTGTAATTACATTCATGAGTAGCTAAACTCATAGCTTAGGGATTGATGTAGTTGATTTTGTTTATGGATTGATTTATGGTTTAAGTTGTGCAATGTTTATTATGTTTGTAATCTTGATTTAATGCTTTCAATTAATTGGCCATTAATTGATTGATTTAAGTTTTGAATCTAGCTCGGGAGAGGGGATTTAATATAGACTTACTCAAGATTGCATGACTAAAGTTTACTTTCTAATTCGTGACGGTTTTAGATTAACTTTAGAATTGGTCAAAAGATCTCATTGCCTTGCATATTAATAAACTTAGATAGGGATATCAAGTTGGTTAATTTGCATGAGAATCAATTATACTCGGGAGAGGTAGTTGTGATTAAAGGGTCTTTGGCTCATAATTTCATTGTGCATAATAACTTACTCCTTAAAATCAATCCTAGACTAAATCGGCGAAATCAATTCCCTAAGTGTTTTTTCCCAATTGAATTTCCACACCTTTTTACTTGCTTCGATTTAGTTTTAATATCATTCACTCACTACTTTTTGATCCCTAAATAAAATTGAGCAAGATAATTCACAATACTTGATTTGCTTAAAAATCCAATCCAGAGGACGACACTCGTTTATACTTGACCCGTGCGCTTGCGGTAAGGAAAATTCCACATCATCGAAACATTGCTCCGTTTCAGTTTTTGATAGCTCGGAACCCAAAGTTCGTCCCAATGAGAGTTTTTCATATGGTTTGGACGAACTTGGTCCAAACTTTGCTCCGTTTTGAGTTTTGGAGAGTTAGGAACTCAAAGTTCGGCCCAATGACAGTTCTTTAGGTGGTTTGGACGACACATGGTCACAACTTTGCTCCGTTTCAGTTTTGTAGAGCTCGGAACCCAAAGTTCGTCCCAATGAGAGTTTTTCATATGGTTTGGATGAACTTGGTCCAAACTTTCCTCCGTTTTGAGTTTTGGAGAGTTTGGAACTCAAAGTTCGGCCCAACGAGAGTTCTTTAGGTTGTTTGGGAGACATATGGTCCAAACTTTGCTTCGTTTCAATTTTTGAAAGCTCGAAACCCTAAGTTCGTCCCAATGAGAGTATATCATATGGTTTGGACGAACTTCGTCTAAACTTTGCTCCGTTTTGAGTTTTGGAGAGTTTTGAACTCAAAGTTCGGCCCAATGAGAGTTCTTTAGGTGGTTTGGACGACAAATGGTCAAAACTTTGCTCCGTTTCAGTTTTGTCGAGCTCTGAACCCAAAGTTCGTCCCAATGAGAGTTTTTCATATGGTTTGGACGAACTTGGTCCAAAATTTGCTCCGTTTTGTGTTTTGGAGAGTTTGGAACTCAAAGTTCGGCCAAATGAGAGTTCTTTAGGTGTTTTGGACGACACATGGTCCAAACTTTGGTCCGTTTCAGTTTTTGAGAGTTCGGAACCTACAAATCGTCCCAATGAGAGTTTTTCGGATGGTTTGGACGAACTTGGTCCAACCTTTGCTCCGTTTTGAGTTTCGGAGAGTTTGGAAGTAAAAGTTCAGCCTAATGAGAGCTCTTTAGGTGGTTTGGACGACACATGGTCAAAACTTTGCTCCGTTTGAGTTTTTGAGAGCTCGGAAACAAAAGTTCGTCCCAATGAGAGTTTTTCAGATGGTTTGGACGAACTTGGTCCAAACTTTACTCCGTTTTGAGTTTTGGAGAGTTTGGAACTGAAAGTTAGGCCCAATGAGAGTTCTTTAGGTTGTTTGGACGACACACGGTCCAAACTTTGCTCCGTTCCAGTTTTTGAGAGATCGGAACCCAAAGTTCGTCCCAATGACAGTTTTTCATATGGTTTGGACGAACTTGGTCCAAACTTTGCTACGTTTTGAGTTATGGAGAGTTAGGAACTTAAAGTTCGGCCCAACGACAGTTCTTTAGGTTGTTTGGACGACACATGGTCAAAACTTTGCTCCGTTTCAGTTTTGTAGAGCTCGGAACCCAAAGTTCGTCCCAATGAGAGTTTTTCAAATGGTTTCGACGAACTTGGTCCAAACTTTGCTCCGTTTTGAGTTTTGGAGAGTTCGAAACTCAAAGTTCGGCCCAATGACAGTTCTTTAGGTGGTTTGGACGACAAATGGTCACAACTTTGCTCCGTTTATGTTTTGTAGAGCTCGGAACCAAAACTTCGTCCCAATGAGAGTTTTTCATATGGTTTAGATGAACTTGGTCCAAACTTTGCTCCATTTTATGTTTTGGAGAGTTCGAAACTCAAAGTTCGGCCCAATGAGTGTTCTTTAGGTTGTTTGGACGACACATGGTCCAAACTTTGCTTCGTTTCAGTTTTTGAGAGCTTGGAACCCAAAGTTCGTCCCAATGAGAGTTTTTCATACGGTCTGGTCGAACTTGGTCCAAAGTTGTCTCCGTTTGAGTTTTGGAGAGTTAGGAACTCAAAGTTCGGTCCAACGACAGTTCCTTAGGTGGTTTGGACGACATATGGTCAAGACTTTGCTCCGTTTCAGTTTTGTAGAGCTTGGAACCCAATGTTCGCCCCGATGAGACTTTTTCATATGGTTTGGACGAACTTGGTCCAAACTTTGCTCCTTTTTGAGTTTTGGAGAGTTTGGAACTCAAAATTCGGCCCAATGAGAGTTCTTTAGGTGGTTTGGACGACACATGGTCAAAACTTTTCTCCGTTTCAGTTTTTGAGATCTCGGAACCCAAAGTTTGTCCCAATGAGAGTTTTTCAGATCGTTTGGACGAAGTTGGTCCAAACTTTGCTCCATTTTGAATTTTGGAGAGTTTGGAACTCAAAGTTCGGCCCAATCAGAGTTCTTTAGGTTGTTTGGACGACACATGGTCCAAACTTTGCTCCCTTTCAGTTTTTGAGAGCTCGGAATCCAGAGTTCGTCCCAATGAGAGTTTTTCATATGGTTTTGACGAACTTGGCCCAAACTTTGCTCCGTTTTGAGTTTTGGAGAGTTTGGAACTCAAAGTTCGGCCCAGTGAGAGTTCTATAGGTTGTTTCGACGACACATGGTCCAAACTTGGCTCCGTTTCAGTTTTTGAGAGCTCGGAACCCAAAGTTCGCCCCAATGAGAGGTTTTCACTTGGTTTGGAAGAACTAGGTCCAAACTTTGCTCCGTTTCGAGTTTTGGAGAGTTTGGAACACAAAGTTCGGCCCAATGAGAGTTCTTTAGGTGGTTTGGACGACATATGGTCAAAACTTTGCTTCGTTTCAGTTTTTGAGAGCTCGGAACCCAAAGTTCGTCCGATTGAGAGTTTTTCATATGGTTTGGACGAACTTGGTCCAAACTTTGCTCCGTTTTGAGTTTTGAAGAGTTTGGAACACAAAGTTCGGCCCAATGAGAGTTCTTTAGGTGGTTTGGACGACACATGGTCGAAACATTGCTCCGTTTCAGTTTTTTATAGCTCGGAACCCAAAGTTCGTCCCAATGAGAGTTTTTCATATGGTTTGGACGAACTTGGTCCAAACTTTGCTCCGTTTTGAGTTTTGGAGAGTTAGGAACTCAAAGTTCGGCCCAATGACAGTTCTTTAGGTGGTTTGGACGACAATGGTCACAACATTGCTCCGTTTTGAGTTTTGGAGAGTTTGGAACTCAAAGTTCGGCCCAACGAGAGTTCTTTAGGTTGTTTGGGAGACACATGGTCCAAACTTTGCTTCGTTTCAATTTTTGAAAGCTCGGAAACCAAAGTTCGTCCCATTGAGAGTATATCATATGGTTTGGACGAACTTGATCTAAACTTTGCTCCGTTTTGAGTTTTGGAGAGTTTTGAACTCAAAGTTCGGCCCAATGAGAGTTCTTTAGGTGTTTTGGACGACACATGGTCAGAACTTTGGTCTGTTTCAGTTTTTGATAGTTCGAAACCTAAAGTTCGTCCCAATGAGAGTTTTTCATATGGTTTAGAAGAACTAGGTCCAAACTTTGCTCCGTTTTGAGTTTTGGAGAGTTTGGAACACAAAGTTCGGCCCAATGAGAGTTATTTAGGTTGTTTGGACGACATATGGTCAAAACTTTGCTTCGTTTCAGTTTTTGAGAGCTCGGAACCCAAAGTTCGTCCCAATGAGAGTTTTTCATATGGTTTGGACGAACTTGGTCCAAACTTTGCTCCGTTTTGAGTTTTGGAGAGTTACGAACTCAAAGTTCGGCCCAATGACAGTTCTTTAGATGGTTTGGACGACACATGGTCACAACTTTGCTCCGTTTCAGTATTGTAGAGCTCGGAACCCAAAGTTCGTCCCAATGAGAGTTTTTCATATGGTTTGGATGAACTTGGTCCAAACTTTCCTCCGTTATTAGTTTTGGAGAGTTTGGAACTCAAAGTTCGACCCAACGAGAGTTCTTTAGGTTGTTTAGGAGACACATGGTCAAAACTTTGCTTCGTTTCAATTTTTGAAAGTTCGGAACCCAAAGTTCATCCCAATGAGAGTGTTTCAGATGGTTTGGACGAACTTGGTCCAAACTTTGCTTCGTTTTTAGTTTTGGAGAGTTTGGAACTCAAAGTTCGGCCCAATGAGAGTTCTTTAGGTGGTTTGGATGACACATGGTCAAAACTTTGCTTCGTTTCAGTTTTGTAGAGCTCTGAACCCAAAGTTCGTCCAAATGAGAGTTTTTCATATGGTTTGGACGAACTTGGTCTAAACATTGCTCCGTTTTGAGTTTTGGAGATTTTGGAAGTAAAAGTTCGGCCTAATGAGAGCTCTTTAGGTGGTTTGGACGACACATGGTCAAAACTTTTCTCCGTTTGAGTTTTTGAGAGCTCGGAAACCAAAGTTCGTCCCAATGAGAGTTTTTCAGATGGTTTGGACGAACTTGGTCCAAACTTTACTCCGTTTTGAGTTTTGGAGAATTTGGAACTGAAAGTTCGGCCCAATGAGAGTTCTTTAGGTTGTTTGGACGACACACGGTCCAAACTTTGCTCCGTTCCAGTTTTTGAGAGATCGGAACCCAAAGTTCGTCCCAATGACAGTTTTTCATATGGTTTGGACGAACTTGGTCCAAACTTTGCTACGTTTTGAGTTATGGAGAGTTAGGAACTTAAAGTTCGGCCCAACGACAGTTCTTTAGGTTGTTTGGACGACACATGGTCAAAACTTTGCTCCGTTTCAGTTTTGTAGAGCTCGGAACCCAAAGTTCGTCCCAATGAGAGTTTTTCAAATGGTTTCGACAAACTTGGTCCAAACTTTGCTCCGTTTTGAGTTTTGGAGAGTTCGAAACTCAAAGTTCGGCCCAATGACAGTTCTTTAGGTGGTTTGAACGACAAATGGTCACAACTTTGCTCCGTTTAAGTTTTGTAGAGCTCGGAACCCAAACTTCGTCCCAATGAGAGTTTTTCATATGGTTTGGATGAACTTGGTCCAAACTTTGCTCCGTTTTAAGTTTTGGAGAGTTCGAAACTCAAAGTTCGGCCCAATGAGTGTTCTTTAGGTTGTTTTGACGACACATGGTCCAAACTTTGCTTCGTTTCTGTTTTTGAGAGCTTGGAACCCAAAGTTCGTCCCAATGAGAGTTTTTCATATGGTCTGGTCGAACTTGGTCCAAAGTTGTCTCCGTTTGAGTTTTGGAGAGTTAGGAACTCAAAGTTCGGTCCAACGACAGTTCTTTAGGTGGTTTGGACGACACATGGTCAAGACTTTGCTCCGTTTCAGTTTTGTAGAGCTTGGAACCCAATGTTCGCCCCGATGAGACTTTTTCATATGGTTTGGACGAACTTGGTCCAAACTTTGCTCCTTTTTGAGTTTTGGAGAGTTTAGAACTCAAAATTCGGCCCAATGAGAGTTCTTTAGGTGGTTTGGACGACACATGGTCAAAACTTTTCTCCGTTTCAGTTTTTGAGATCTCGGAACCCAAAGTTCGTCCCAATGAGAGTTTTTCAGATCGTTTGGACGAAGTTGGTCCAAACTTTGCTCCATTTTGAATTTTGGAGAGTTTGGAACTCAAAGTTCGGCCCAATCAGAGTTCTTTAGGTTGTTTGGACGACACATGGTCCAAACTTTGCTCCCTTTCAGTTTTTGAGAGCTCGGAATCCAGAGTTCGTCCCAATGAGAGTTTTTCATATGGTTTTGACGAACTTGGTCCAAACTTTGCTCCGTTTTGAGTTTTGGAGAGTTTGGAACTCAAAGTTCGGCCCAGTGAGAGTTCTATAGGTTGTTTCGACGACACATGGTCCAAACTTGGCTCCGTTTCAGTTTTTGAGAGCTCGGAACCCAAAGTTCGTCCCAATGAGAGTTTTTCATTTGGTTTGGAAGAACTAGGTCCAAACTTTGCTCCGTTTCGAGTTTTGGAGAGTTTGGAACACAAAGTTCGGCCCAATGAGAGTTCTTTAGGTGGTTTGGACGACATATGGTCAAAACTTTGCTTCGTTTCAGTTTTTGAGAGCTCGGAACCCAAAGTTCGTCCGATTGAGAGTTTTTCATATGGTTTGGACGAACTTGGTCCAAACTTTGCTCCGTTTTGTGTTTTGAAGAGTTTGGAACACAAAGTTCGGCCCAATGAGAGTTCTTTAGGTGGTTTGGACGACACATGGTCGAAACATTGCTCCGTTTCAGTTTTTTATAGCTCGGAACCCAAAGTTCGTCCCAATGAGAGTTTTTCATATGGTTTGGACGAACTTGGTCCAAACTTTGCCCCGTTTTGAGTTTTGGAGAGTTAGGAACTCAAAGTTCGGCCCAATGACAGTTCTTTAGGTGGTTTGGACGACAATGGTCACAACATTGCTCCGTTTTGAGTTTTGGAGAGTTTGGAACTCAAAGTTCGGCCCAACGAGAGTTCTTTAGGTTGTTTGGGAGACACATGGTCCAAACTTTGCTTCGTTTCAATTTTTGAAAGCTCGGAAACCAAAGTTCGTCCCATTGAGAGTATATCATATGGTTTGGACGAACTTGATCTAAACTTTGCTCCGTTTAGAGTTTTGGAGAGTTTTGAACTCAAAGTTCGGCCCAATGAGAGTTCTTTAGGTCTTTGGACGACACATGGTCAGAACTTTGGTCCGTTTCAGTTTTTGATAGTTCGAAACCTAAAGTTCGTCCCAATGAGAGTTTTTCATATGGTTTAGAAGAACTAGGTCCAAACTTTGCTCCGTTTTGAGTTTTGGAGAGTTTGGAACACAAAGTTCGGCCCAATGAGAGTTATTTAGGTTGTTTGGACGACATATGGTCAAAACTTTGCTTCGTTTCAGTTTTTGAGAGCTCGGAACCCAAAGTTCGTCCCAATGAGAGTTTTTCATATGGTTTGGACGAACTTGGTCCAAACTTTGCTCCGTTTTGAGTTTTGGAGAGTTACGAACTCAAAGTTCGGCCCAATGACAGTTCTTTAGGTGGTTTGGACGACACATGGTCACAACTTTGCTCCGTTTCAGTATTGTAGAGCTCGGAACCCAAAGTTCGTCCCAATGAGAGTTTTTCATATGGTTTGGATGAACTTGGTCCAAACTTTCCTCCGTTATTAGTTTTGGAGAGTTTGGAACTCAAAGTTCGACCCAACGAGAGTTCTTTAGGTTGTTTGGGAGACACATGGTCAAAACTTTGCTTCGTTTCAATTTTTGGAAGTTCGGAACCCAAAGTTCATCCCAATGAGAGTGTTTCAGATGGTTTGGACGAACTTGGTCCAAACTTTGCTTCGTTTTGAGTTTTGGAGAGTTTGGAACTCAAAGTTCGGCCCAATGAGAGTTCTTTAGGTGGTTTGGATGACACATGGTCAAAACTTTGCTTCGTTTCAGTTTTGTAGAGCTCTGAACCCAAAGTTCGTCCAAATGAGAGTTTTTCATATGGTTTGGACGAACTTGGTCTAAACATTGCTCCGTTTTGAGTTTTGGAGATTTTGGAAGTAAAAGTTCGGCCTAATGAGAGCTCTTTAGGTGGTTTGGACGACACATGGTCAAAACTTTGCTCCGTTTGAGTTTTTGAGAGCTCGGAAACCAAAGTTCGTCCCAATGAGAGTTTTTCAGATGGTTTGGACGAACTTGGTCCAAACTTTACTCCGTTTTGAGTTTTGTAGAATTTGGAACTGAAAGTTCGGCCCAATGAGAGTTCTTTAGGTTGTTTGGACGACACACGGTCCAAACTTTGCTCCGTTCCAGTTTTTGAGAGATCGGAACCCAAAGTTCGTCCCAATGACAGTTTTTCATATGGTTTGGACGAACTTGGTCCAAACTTTGCTACGTTTTGAGTTATGGAGAGTTAGGAACTTAAAGTTCGGCCCAACGACAGTTCTTTAGGTTGTTTGGACGACACATGGTCAAAACTTTGCTCCGTTTCAGTTTTGTAGAGCTCGGAACCCAAAGTTCGTCCCAATGAGAGTTTTTCAAATGGTTTCGACAAACTTGGTCCAAACTTTGCTCCGTTTTGAGTTTTGGAGAGTTCGAAACTCAAAGTTCGGCCCAATGACAGTTCTTTAGGTGGTTTGGACGACAAATGGTCACAACTTTGCTCCGTTTAAGTTTTGTAGAGCTCGGAACCCAAACTTCGTCCCAATGAGAGTTTTTCATATGGTTTGGATGAACTTGGTCCAAACTTTGCTCCGTTTTAAGTTTTGGAGAGTTCGAAACTCAAAGTTCTGCCCAATGAGTGTTCTTTAGGTTGTTTTGACGACACATGGTCCAAACTTTGCTTCGTTTCTGTTTTTGAGAGCTTGGAACCCAAAGTTCGTCCCAATGAGAGTTTTTCATATGGTCTGGTCGAACTTGGTCCAAAGTTGTCTCCGTTTGAGTTTTGGAGAGTTAGGAACTCAAAGTTCGGTCCAACGACAGTTCTTTAGGTGGTTTGGACGACACATGGTCAAGACTTTGCTCCGTTTCAGTTTTGTAGAGCTTGGAACCCAATGTTCGCCCCGATGAGACTTTTTCATATGGTTTGGACGAACTTGGTCCAAACTTTGCTCCTTTTTGAGTTTTGGAGAGTTTGGAACTCAAAATTCGGCCCAATGAGAGTTCTTTAGGTGGTTTGGACAACACATGGTCAAAACTTTTCTCAGTTTCAGTTTTTGAGATCTCGGAACCCAAAGTTCGTCCCAATGAGAGTTTTTCAGATGGTTTGGACGAACTTGGTCCAAACTTTGCTCCATTTTGAATTTTGGAGAGTTTGGAACTCAAAGTTCGGCCCAATCAGAGATCTTTAGGTTGTTTGGACGACACATGGTCCAAACTTTGCTCCCTTTCAGTTTTTGAGAGCTCGGAATCCAGAGTTCGTCCCAATGAGAGTTTTTCAGATGGTTTGGACGAACTTGGTCCAAACTTTGCTCCATTTTGAATTTTGGAGAGTTTGGAACTCAAAGTTCGGCCCAGTCAGAGTTCTTTAGGTTGTTTGGACGACACATGGTCCAAACTTTGCTCCCTTTCAGTTTTTGAGAGCTCGGAATCCAGAGTTCGTCCCAATGAGAGTTTTTCATATGGTTTGGACGAACTTGGTCCAAACTTTACTCCGTTTCGAGAGTTGGAGAATTTGGAACTTAAAGTTCGGCCGAGTGAGAGTTCTTTAGGTTGTTTGGACGACACACGGTCCAAACTTTGCTCCGTTTCAGTTTTGTAGAGCTCGGAAACCAAAGTTCGTCCCAATGAGAGTTTTTCATATGGTTTTGACGAACTTGGTCCAAACTTTGCTCCGTTTTGAGTTTTGGAGAGTTTGGAACTCAAAGTTCGACCCAATGAGAGTTCTATAGGTTGTTTCGACGACACATGGTCGAAACTTGGCTCCGTTTCAGTTTTTGAGAGCTCGGAACCCAAAGTTCGTCCCAATGAGAGTTTTTCATTTGGTTTGGAAGAACTAGGTCCAAACTTTGCTCCGTTTTGAGTTTTGGAGAGTTTGGAACACAAAGTTCGGCCCAATGAGAGATCTTTAGGTTGTTTGGACGACACACGGTCCAAACTTTGCTCTGTTCCAGTTTTTGAGAGATCGGAACCCAAAGTTCGTCCCAATGACAGTTTTTCATATGGTTTGGACGAACTTGGTCCAAACTTTTCTACGTTTTGAGTTATGGAGAGCTAGGAACTTAAAGTTCGGCCCAACGACAGTTCTTTAGGTTGTTTGGACGACACATGGTTAACTTTGCTCCGTTTCAGTTTTGTAGAGCTCGGAACCCAAAGTTCGTCCCAATGAGAGTTTTTCAAATGGTTTCGACGAACTTGGTCTAAACTTTTCTCCGTTTTGAGTTTTGGAGAGTTCGAAACTCAAAGTTCGGCCCAATGACAGTTCTTTAGGTGGTCTGGACGACAAATGGTCACAACTTTGCTCCGTTTATGTTTTGTAGAGCTCGGAACCCAAACTTCGTCCCAATGAGAGTTTTTCATATGGTTTGGATGAACTTGGTCCAAACTTTGCTCCGTTTTAAGTTTTGGAGAGTTCGAAACTCAAAGTTCGGCCCAATGAGTGTTCTTTAGATTGTTTGGACGACACATGGTCCAAACTTTGCTTCGTTTCAGTTTTTGAGAGCTTGGAACCCAAAGTTCGTCCCACTGAGAGTTTTTCATATGGTCTGGTCGAACTTTGTCCAAAGTTGTCTCCGTTTGAGTTTTGGAGAGTTAGGAACTCAAAGTTCGGTCCAACGACAGTTCTTTAGGTGGTTTGGACGACACATGGTCAAGACTTTGCTCCGTTTCAGTTTTGTAGAGCTTGGAACCCAATGTTCGCCCCGATGAGACTTTTTCATATGGTTTGGAAGAACTAAGTCCAAACTTTGCTCCTTTTTGAGTTTTGGAGAGTTTGGAACTCAAAATTCGGCCCAATGAGAGTTCTTTAGGTGGTTTGGACGACACATGGTCAAAACTTTTCTCCGTTTCAGTTTTTGAGATCTCGGAACCCAAAGTTCGTCCCAATGAGAGTTTTTCAGATGGTTTGGACGAACTTGGTCCAAACTTTGCTGCATTTTGAATTTTGGAGAGTTTTGAACTCAAAGTTCGGCCCAATGAGAGTTCTATAGGTTGTTTCGACGACACATGGTCGAAACTTGGCTCCGTTTCAGTTTTTGAGAGCTCGGAACCCAAAGTTCGTCCCAATGAGAGTTTTTCATTTGGTTTGGAAGAACTAGGTCCAAACTTTTCTCCGTTTTGAGTTTTGGAGAGTTTGGAACACAAAGTTCGGCCCAATGAGAGTTCTTTAGGTGGTTTGGACGACATATTGTCAAAACTTTGCTTCGTTTCAGTTTTTGAGAGCTCGGAACCCAAAGTTCGTCCGATTGAGAGTTTTTCATATGGTTTGGACAAACTTGGTCCAAACTTTGCTCCGTTTTGAGTTTTGGAGAGTTTGGAACACAAAGTTCGGCCCAATGAGATTTCTTTAGGTGGTTTGGACGACACATGGTCGAAACATTGCTCCGTTTCAGTTTTTTATAGCTCGGAACCCAAAGTTCGTCCCAATGAGAGTTTTTCATATGGTTTGGACGAACTTGGTCCAAACTTTGCTCCGTTTTGAGTTTTGGAGAGTTACGAACTCAAAGTTCGGCCCAATGACAGTTCTTTAGGTGGTTTGGACGACACATGGTCACAACTTTGCTCCGTTTCAGTATTGTAGAGCTCGGAACCCAAAGTTCGTCCCAATGAGAGTTTTTCATATGGTTTGGATGAACTTGGTCCAAACTTTCCTCCGTTATTAGTTTTGGAGAGTTTGGAACTCAAAGTTCGACCCAACGAGAGTTCTTTAGGTTGTTTGGGAGACACATGGTCAAAACTTTGCTTCGTTTCAATTTTTGGAAGTTCGGAACCCAAAGTTCATCCCAATGAGAGTGTTTCAGATGGTTTGGACGAACTTGGTCCAAACTTTGCTTCGTTTTGAGTTTTGGAGAGTTTGGAACTCAAAGTTCGGCCCAATGAGAGTTCTTTAGGTGGTTTGGATGACACATGGTCAAAACTTTGCTTCGTTTCAGTTTTGTAGAGCTCTGAACCCAAAGTTCGTCCAAATGAGAGTTTTTCATATGGTTTGGACGAACTTGGTCTAAACATTGCTCCGTTTTGAGTTTTGGAGATTTTGGAAGTAAAAGTTCGGCCTAATGAGAGCTCTTTAGGTGGTTTGGACGACACATGGTCAAAACTTTGCTCCGTTTGAGTTTTTGAGAGCTCGGAAACCAAAGTTCGTCCCAATGAGAGTTTTTCAGATGGTTTGGACGAACTTGGTCCAAACTTTACTCCGTTTTGAGTTTTGTAGAATTTGGAACTGAAAGTTCGGCCCAATGAGAGTTCTTTAGGTTGTTTGGACGACACACGGTCCAAACTTTGCTCCGTTCCAGTTTTTGAGAGATCGGAACCCAAAGTTCGTCCCAATGACAGTTTTTCATATGGTTTGGACGAACTTGGTCCAAACTTTGCTACGTTTTGAGTTATGGAGAGTTAGGAACTTAAAGTTCGGCCCAACGACAGTTCTTTAGGTTGTTTGGACGACACATGGTCAAAACTTTGCTCCGTTTCAGTTTTGTAGAGCTCGGAACCCAAAGTTCGTCCCAATGAGAGTTTTTCAAATGGTTTCGACAAACTTGGTCCAAACTTTGCTCCGTTTTGAGTTTTGGAGAGTTCGAAACTCAAAGTTCGGCCCAATGACAGTTCTTTAGGTGGTTTGGACGACAAATGGTCACAACTTTGCTCCGTTTAAGTTTTGTAGAGCTCGGAACCCAAACTTCGTCCCAATGAGAGTTTTTCATATGGTTTGGATGAACTTGGTCCAAACTTTGCTCCGTTTTAAGTTTTGGAGAGTTCGAAACTCAAAGTTCGGCCCAATGAGTGTTCTTTAGGTTGTTTTGACGACACATGGTCCAAACTTTGCTTCGTTTCTGTTTTTGAGAGCTTGGAACCCAAAGTTCGTCCCAATGAGAGTTTTTCATATGGTCTGGTCGAACTTGGTCCAAAGTTGTCTCCGTTTGAGTTTTGGAGAGTTAGGAACTCAAAGTTCGGTCCAACGACAGTTCTTTAGGTGGTTTGGACGACACATGGTCAAGACTTTGCTCCGTTTCAGTTTTGTAGAGCTTGGAACCCAATGTTCGCCCCGATGAGACTTTTTCATATGGTTTGGACGAACTTGGTCCAAACTTTGCTCCTTTTTGAGTTTTGGAGAGTTTGGAACTCAAAATTCGGCCCAATGAGAGTTCTTTAGGTGGTTTGGACAACACATGGTCAAAACTTTTCTCAGTTTCAGTTTTTGAGATCTCGGAACCCAAAGTTCGTCCCAATGAGAGTTTTTCAGATGGTTTGGACGAACTTGGTCCAAACTTTGCTCCATTTTGAATTTTGGAGAGTTTGGAACTCAAAGTTCGGCCCAATCAGAGATCTTTAGGTTGTTTGGACGACACATGGTCCAAACTTTGCTCCCTTTCAGTTTTTGAGAGCTCGGAATCCAGAGTTCGTCCCAATGAGAGTTTTTCAGATGGTTTGGACGAACTTGGTCCAAACTTTGCTCCATTTTGAATTTTGGAGAGTTTGGAACTCAAAGTTCGGCCCAGTCAGAGTTCTTTAGGTTGTTTGGACGACACATGGTCCAAACTTTGCTCCCTTTCAGTTTTTGAGAGCTCGGAATCCAGAGTTCGTCCCAATGAGAGTTTTTCATATGGTTTGGACGAACTTGGTCCAAACTTTACTCCGTTTCGAGAGTTGGAGAATTTGGAACTTAAAGTTCGGCCGAGTGAGAGTTCTTTAGGTTGTTTGGACGACACACGGTCCAAACTTTGCTCCGTTTCAGTTTTGTAGAGCTCGGAAACCAAAGTTCGTCCCAATGAGAGTTTTTCATATGGTTTTGACGAACTTGGTCCAAACTTTGCTCCGTTTTGAGTTTTGGAGAGTTTGGAACTCAAAGTTCGACCCAATGAGAGTTCTATAGGTTGTTTCGACGACACATGGTCGAAACTTGGCTCCGTTTCAGTTTTTGAGAGCTCGGAACCCAAAGTTCGTCCCAATGAGAGTTTTTCATTTGGTTTGGAAGAACTAGGTCCAAACTTTGCTCCGTTTTGAGTTTTGGAGAGTTTGGAACACAAAGTTCGGCCCAATGAGAGATCTTTAGGTTGTTTGGACGACACACGGTCCAAACTTTGCTCTGTTCCAGTTTTTGAGAGATCGGAACCCAAAGTTCGTCCCAATGACAGTTTTTCATATGGTTTGGACGAACTTGGTCCAAACTTTTCTACGTTTTGAGTTATGGAGAGCTAGGAACTTAAAGTTCGGCCCAACGACAGTTCTTTAGGTTGTTTGGACGACACATGGTTAACTTTGCTCCGTTTCAGTTTTGTAGAGCTCGGAACCCAAAGTTCGTCCCAATGAGAGTTTTTCAAATGGTTTCGACGAACTTGGTCTAAACTTTTCTCCGTTTTGAGTTTTGGAGAGTTCGAAACTCAAAGTTCGGCCCAATGACAGTTCTTTAGGTGGTTTGGACGACAAATGGTCACAACTTTGCTCCGTTTATGTTTTGTAGAGCTCGGAACCCAAACTTCGTCCCAATGAGAGTTTTTCATATGGTTTGGATGAACTTGGTCCAAACTTTGCTCCGTTTTAAGTTTTGGAGAGTTCGAAACTCAAAGTTCGGCCCAATGAGTGTTCTTTAGATTGTTTGGACGACACATGGTCCAAACTTTGCTTCGTTTCAGTTTTTGAGAGCTTGGAACCCAAAGTTCGTCCCACTGAGAGTTTTTCATATGGTCTGGTCGAACTTTGTCCAAAGTTGTCTCCGTTTGAGTTTTGGAGAGTTAGGAACTCAAAGTTCGGTCCAACGACAGTTCTTTAGGTGGTTTGGACGACACATGGTCAAGACTTTGCTCCGTTTCAGTTTTGTAGAGCTTGGAACCCAATGTTCGCCCCGATGAGACTTTTTCATATGGTTTGGAAGAACTAAGTCCAAACTTTGCTCCTTTTTGAGTTTTGGAGAGTTTGGAACTCAAAATTCGGCCCAATGAGAGTTCTTTAGGTGGTTTGGACGACACATGGTCAAAACTTTTCTCCGTTTCAGTTTTTGAGATCTCGGAACCCAAAGTTCGTCCCAATGAGAGTTTTTCAGATGGTTTGGACGAACTTGGTCCAAACTTTGCTGCATTTTGAATTTTGGAGAGTTTTGAACTCAAAGTTCGGCCCAATGAGAGTTCTATAGGTTGTTTCGACGACACATGGTCGAAACTTGGCTCCGTTTCAGTTTTTTAGAGCTCGGAACCCAAAGTTCGTCCCAATGAGAGTTTTTCATTTGGTTTGGAAGAACTAGGTCCAAACTTTTCTCCGTTTTGAGTTTTGGAGAGTTTGGAACACAAAGTTCGGCCCAATGAGAGTTCTTTAGGTGGTTTGGACGACATATTGTCAAAACTTTGCTTCGTTTCAGTTTTTGAGAGCTCGGAACCCAAAGTTCGTCCGATTGAGAGTTTTTCATATGGTTTGGACAAACTTGGTCCAAACTTTGCTCCGTTTTGAGTTTTGG
Source organism: Luffa aegyptiaca (assembly GCA_017139565.1). NCBI lineage: Eukaryota > Viridiplantae > Streptophyta > Magnoliopsida > Cucurbitales > Cucurbitaceae > Luffa > Luffa aegyptiaca. Next base: position 21,866,041 of record CM029398.1, read on the forward strand.
AGAGTTTGGAACACAAAGTTCGGCCCAATGAGATTTCTTTAGGTGGTTTGGACGACACATGGTCGAAACATTGCTCCGTTTCAGTTTTTTATAGCTCGGAACCCAAAGTTCGTCCCAATGAGAGTTTTTCATATGGTTTGGACGAACTTGGTCCAAACTTTGCTCCGTTTTGAGTTTTGGAGAGTTAGGAACTCAAAGTTCGGCCCAATGACAGTTCTTTAGGTGGTTTGGACGACACATGGTCACAACTTTGCTCCGTTTTGAGTTTTGGAGAGTTTGGAACTCAAAGTTCGGCCCAACGAGAGTTCTTTAGGTTGTTTGGGAGACACATGGTCCAAACTTTGCTTCGTTTCAATTTTTGAAAGCTCGAAACCCAAAGTTCGTCCCATTTAGAGTATATCATATGGTTTGGACGAACTTGGTCTAAACTTTGCTCCGTTTTGAGTTTTGGAGAGTTTTGAACTCAAAGTTCGGCCCAATGAGAGTTCTTTAGGTGGTTTGGACGACACATGGTCAAAAGTTTTCTCCGTTTCAGTTTTGTAGAGCTCGGAACCCAAAGTTCGTCCCAATGAGAGTGTTTTAGAAGGTTTGGACGAACTTGGTCCAAACTTTGCTTCGTTTTGAGTTTTGGAGAGTTTGGAACTCAAAGTTCGGCCCAATGAGCGTTCTTTAGGTGGTTTGGATGACACATGGTCAAAACTTTGCTCCGTTTCAGTTTTGTAGAGCTTGGAACCCAAAGTTTGTCCCAATGAGAGTTTTTCATAGGGTTTGGACGAACTTGGTCCAAAATTTGCTCCGTTTTGAGTTTTGGAGAGTTTGGAACTCAAAGTTCGGCCAAATGAGAGTTCTGTAGGTGTTTTGGACAACACATGGTCCAAACTTTGCTCCGTTTCAGTTTTTGAGAGCTCGGAACCCAAAAATCGTCCCAATGAGAGTTTTTCGGATTGTTTGGACGAACTTGGTCCAAACTTTTTTCCGTTTTGAGTTTTGGAGAGTTTGGAACTCAAAGTTCGGCCCAATGAGAGTTCTTTAGGTGGTTTCGACGACACATGGTCAAAACTTTGCTCCGTTTCAGTTTTTGGGAGCTCGGAAACCAAAGTTCGTCCCAATGAGAGTTTTTCAGATGGTTTGGACGAACTTTGTCCAAACTTTACTCCGTTTTGAGTTTTGGGGAATTTGGAACTGAAAGTTCGGCCCAATGAGAGTTCTTTAGGTTGTTTGGACGACACACGGTCCAAACTTTGCTCCGTTCCAGTTTTTGAGAGCTCGGAACCCAAAGTTCGTCCCAATGAGAGTTTTTCGAATGGTTTGGACGAACTTGGTCTAAACTTTGCTCCGTTTTGAGTTTTGGAGAGTTAGGAACACAAAGTTCGGCCTAATCAGAGTTATTTAGGTTGTTTGGAGGACACATGGTCCGAACTTTGCTCCCTTTCAGTTTTTGAGAGCTCGGTGATACGAACCGAGGTGTCTTAATTAAGCTATATGAACCCAAGATCATTACAAACTTTAGAGTTAGCTTTTTGGAAGATTAATCTCGGATTTAAGGCATTTTTATTGTAATTTTCAGTTTTAAAGTTGTGTTTTTAATGTTTTAACTTATTATTTAGTTAGTGGTCATTATAGAATTGATGGGGATGAAAGTTACAACCCTTCATATGACCATAGGTTGTGTTTGGAGGCTATAAATAGCCATCTATGCTGTTGCTTTGAGGGGAGATTAGTTTTGATGGAATTTCAATGAATTCTAAGTCTTTTGAGCCTAAAGGCCATGAGCAATTTTTCATATCTTGTGTTTAGATTTGCATGCTAGGATCATTCAAGTAGCGTTGATCAAACTACTTGTGGAGTGATTCGAATCTCAAGTTTAGAAACGAGTTTCCTCTACTCTTGATCTTGATCGTCAAGGTAAATCCGTTCTATCTTCTTCCTTGGGATGAAATCATCTTGTTTTGGGGGTTTTAGCATTTGAGATCTAGGGGTTTGCATATCCATAAGGGTTCTTAGATCCAATTGGCTCGGGCTGTCTTATCATTTTGGTATCAGAGCCTAGGTTGCATCTTTGTGGCCTACTCTAGAATTGATTCTATCTTCCATTTCAATGTTTCATTGTTTTGTTTCTTTTCATGTTCTGTCCATTCTATTCGTTTCTTTCATTTCATCCATTGTTCTTTATCTTTTGATTCTAATCTCATTCCCATCTTAAAGATCACGTTGAGATCTTGAAAAGCAAAAAAAATAAAAATAAAAATAAAAATAAAAATAAAAAAGAAAAAATCTAGAAGTTGTTCATGTTGAGTTCTTGTTCATGCCCATTTTTATTCAATCAGCATCAATTTGCACGAATTTGTTGATCTTCAATTCAGTTTGCAATGAATTTGTTTTGTGGCTGTCCAAATCCCTAACTCCAGAATTTAATGCATCTAGTGTCTATTCAAAGTCATTCATAAAGGCCGAATTTGAACGTTTGGTCTTCAGTGAAAAGTTAGATCTGCATGTTATCTTTCAAAGTGAAGAAGGGCATTTACTCCAAATCCGAACGTAAAATATTCGTTTTTTGAATTCCATCTCAGTGTGCAGTTTTACCCGAAAATTCCAGATTTGCTTCCATACTTTGTTCTTTTCAGATTTGAATGAATTTATCCATAAACTTTGTTCCCTTTGCTTCAAAAAGACTAATTCCTTCATACTTAAGGCTTTCTCTTTATTTTTGTGTCCTTTATCTTTGAATACCTCCGGAAAGCATCTTGTCCTTGTGTCATTCCTTGTTTGGTGATTTCTTTGTTTTCTTTGTTCTAGTTTGTTGTTGTTGCATAATTTATCTTGTCTTGGCTGTATTGTAAAGCTCACTATTACAAGAATCGCTTGAACCTATTAGCCTACCCAATATCATCATTTAGTCACTTTTCCAAATAGCCTACCTTTGTGTGATAAACACAAGTGTTCCGAGTGAAAATCAGTGAGTTGAGTGTGTGAGGTTCATTTCCTCTTGTCAGCCATGTTTTGCCAAAGAAGAAGACGTCGTGAAACCTACAAACTTGATGTTCAATTTTTGAAAGGTTTTCGAGATAATTTGGTCGAGTTACGTGAAGCCATGAATGATTATATTGAAATATGCAAAGAGATGCACTTAAGATACCAAGCCAAGAAGACTCAAGCTGCACAATCCAATCAAATTGTTAGAGATTGTTTAGCACCTCAAGATGATGGTGGCCAACAAATGCAAAATGAAGGTGATCATCAAAAGCTAGAAGAGAAAGAGACAAATGTTGAGGTTGTGGAAAACAACGACATATGTGAAGTATGTGTTCAGAATGAGGTGGAGACAAAATCTCTAGATGATAGTGAGGAGAAGAGTGAGGAGAAGACAAAAGAACAAGAGGAAAATGGGAAAATTAAGAAAAGAGAGAAAAGAGAGAAAAGAGAGGAAAATGTGGCAAGTACGAAAAGAGAGGAGAGTGTGAAAAGTGAAACAATGAAGAAAAAAGAGGAAACTAAAAAAGAAATGAGTGTCAGTGAAAAGAAGTGTTTAAGTGAAAAGAAACATGAGAGTGAGGATTGTTTCCCAAGTGTTTTTGATGGTTTAATCAATACACGTTGGATAATCAAGTTTGAAATTTCTTATCAACAACAATGGGAGAGGAACGTTCTATGCAAAATGTTCACATTTGAATCAAGAGAAGACATTCCTATCCAAGTGTTTGAAAAAGAGCGAGATGATAATTACAAAGCTGCTTTGCAAGGAGAGCTTTCAGATTCGAGGACGAATCCTTTCGAAGAGGGGGAAGATGATAAGTGATACGAATCATGGTGGTCTAAGCGCCCGTATTTTGAAGACACATTTAATATCTTAAGTCATCAACTTTTGTTTGTAATTTTTGAACTTTTTGGCTTCCAAAAACGTGGATTCAAGGTTACATTGAGTGGGGAGTTACTTTTGTAGGCCAATTATGGTCATGAATGCTTTGTAGTTTTTAATTTGGGGATTTGAAAGGTTGGGGGTTTCATTCACACAAAGGCTATAAAAAGCCTCATTCTAGCATGTAAATTTCAGATTTGAGATGAATGAAATATGAACTCTCATATTTGAGATTTTTTTATTAGAAAACCCTTTTCTAGGATTCTTGCAATTCTTGTGATAGATTGCATGTTGAGCCATTCAATCCGGCCTTGATCAAGTTTGATTGTGGAATGACTCAATCTAGAACTAGATTTCAAATCTTGCTTCTAGATCATTGATCATAAGAGGTAATCAATTTCTAGCCTTTTCTCTTGGTTGGTTCTAATTTGTGTAAGGAGGTGTTAATCTCTTTGTTTCAAGGGTTCTTGCTCCACAAAAGCTTGGATCTTTGGACTGAGAATTAGGGTTGCCTTATCATTTTGGTATCAGAGCTTTAGGTTCTAGATCGGATATATGTTTCCGTTGTTGCATTTCTTTTCTTGTTCTTCATTCTGAATTTGTTTTTTTTCTTACTGTTCATGTTCTTGCATTCTGTCCAGAATTATAAAAGTGAAAAAAAATGTCACTTCCGTTTATCTTTTCGTATTTTAGTCTTCTACAATCTTGTAGATCTTACTCTGATCTTCAACTTTGTCTTCTTTGAGATCTTGAGATTCAGTTTGCTTCATATAGAAAATCGGTCATTTTGATAATAGATTCAGGAAAACCGAGAAGGCCGAGTTTGTTCAACTTCTTTGCTTCTTGTTGTTCTTTGCTTTAAGAGTGAGTTAGATCCAATTGGCTCAGGCTGTCATATCACTCGGAACCCAAAGTTCGTCCCAATGAGAGTTTTTCATATGGTTTGGACGAACTTGGTCCAAACTTTGCTCTGTTTTGACTTTTGGAGAGTTTGGAACTCAAAGTTAGGCCCAATGAGAGTTCTTTAGCTTGTTTGGACGACACATGGTCCAAACTTTGCTCCGTTTCAGTTTTTGAAAGCTCGGAACCCAAAGTTCGTCCCAATGAGAGTTTTTCATATGGTTTGGAAGAACTTGGTCCAAACTTTGCTCCGTTTTGAGTTTTGGAGAGTTTTGAATTCAAAGTTCGGCCCAATGAGAGTTCTTTAGGTGGTTTGGACGACACATGGTCAAAACTTTGCTCCGTTTCAGTCTTTGAGAACTCGGAACCCAAAGTTCTTCCCAATGATAGTTTTTCAGATGGTTTGGACGAACTTGGTCCAAACTTTGCTCCGTTTTGAGTTTTGGAGAGTTTGGAACTCAAAGTTCGGCCCAATGAGAGTTCTTTAGGTGGTTTTTTTTTTTTTTGCAAAGGTAGATGTATATAACTATGCAAAAAGGAGGACCTCATAGCCCGAGGCCAGGGCACAAATAAACTAAGCTCACACCCCGAGTAGGGAAACAAAAGTCAAACAGACCAGAAGGAAAACAATAATGACTCACCCCAAAGAAGGGGAGCGCAGACAAGCTCACACCCCGAGCAGGGGAGAAAAATAAAAGACTACGATGCACGCCAAGAAGCTGACACGCCAAGCAAGAAAACGACAAAGCTCACACCCCGAGTAGGGAACTAACAACCAACTAAACCTATCATGAATAACTCAAGGAGAAGGGAAGCCTCCCTTGCCCAATAAGGAATCAACACTGAACTGAGGAGCACGCTCATACGTAATGTAGTTCGACTGAGGAGTCACCATGGCTAACGGAGGAGGATCGGTAACCTCTGGAGTAACGGCCAAGGTCTTCCCGTCAACCCCCTCACGGGAACTGGCATGACCTTTGATCCCTACCGGGCTAGGGACCTGAGTAACTAACTGCGAACCCTCTGCTAGAGGCCTCGTCAGGCTAGGAGGAGATGGTTGAACACCCGTCCTCATTGGGATAGAGCCCTGAGTAACAATACGCGAAACCTCTGCCACAGGCCTCTTCGGGCTAGGAGGTGAGGGCACCACATGGCCCTGCTTAGGCCTATTCGCACAACTCGAAAACGAGTGCCCAAACACACAACAATGGGGACATCTTCTAGGTATCCAAGCATACTCAACTGGAATAACAAAATTTGTTCCCTTCACACAAACATCCACCGAGCTAGGTAATTCATCCTTCGGCTCAATTTCTACACACACCCTTGCAAAAGACAACCGACGACGCTCCTCCGTCGCCTTATCAAGGCACATCGGCCTACCAATAGCACTAGCCACCACACTTATCCCACTCGACGTCCATAACTCAAGCGGCAAATTTGACAACTTCACCCAAATAGGCACACTATCAAACGAGAAGGTTTGAGGAACAATACTCGGAAACCACTTACGAAGAAGAAGAGGCTTACCTCCAATATGCCATGGACCATTCGACAAAATCCAATCACATGACGCTTCTTGTCTAAACTGGAACACAATCAGGCCACTCTCCATTATTGTAATGGAAGGCTCCTCAAGATGCCCCCAAATACGATTAACCAACTGAGATAAGATGGGAAAAGGAACTCGAGAGTCCACAAATTGGCCCACAAGTGAGCACTGCCACAATTTTATCCCCTCATTCACAATATCCTCCGAAGGCACCACCACCCGACGACCATTTACCACCATAGGAGGAACAAATTGAAGCTTGGACGTAGAAGAAGATTTTGACGCCCTAAATAATGCAGCCCAAGACCTTCCCTCACCCTTGACAGCTCCAATCGGCCCCATACCCACTTGCTTCCCAGAATGAGAGACCAACCCACTCGTGGAAACTGACCCCTCATCCTTAGAAGGCCCACTCAGCCCACTAGTGGTAGACCCAATCGGAGCCTTACCCTCCACAGATTGAGAACCCAACTCAGAAACCTTCAGACCATCACCCAAATCAGCCTTTGACTTCCGCCCATCACCTAAACCCTTCGGCTCTCCCATCTTCGGCCCATCAAGCCCAACAATTTTCGTCCCAGCCACTTCCACAATCGCTTCACTAAGGCCCATCTGCTTACCCAAGCCATCCATCTTGGGCCCAACCACATCACGCCCAACCCCAAGCTTTTGCCCATAGGGACACCCAACCCCAATCGGATTAATTGACCCGACCTGCTGACCCAAGCAATCTAGGGCAAGACGAGAAACATCACCGCCGCCATGGACCTCCTTCAACCGCCTCATCCGAGCTGCCAACACCTCCAAACTTTCCTTCGAAGTCTGTAACTCCTCCGGATTAAACACCCTGGACAAACCTGAACTCGTAGCATGGGGATCCTTTGAAGGAACACCACCATCATCTCCCGTCTTCAGCAAAGAACCAGAAGGAAACCCAGACAACGAAGCCGATTGCACCCTCACTGCCTCGCGTAAATCAGAGAGAAGCACCTTCTGCTTTGCAGGCGAACGCTTTTTACCCATCGAAGCTTTCAGTCACAACAAATCGCACACCCCACCGCTTAATAACCGACCGCAGCAATCGATCACAATCGGCCACGCCCCAGCAGCACAATCGCAAACCAATTGCACAACTCACTCAGCACTAATTGATCGACCCAATCACACAGCAGCACCGCCACAAAACCCAATCGCAACTCCACCAGCACACGATCCCCAAAAACCACCTACATTCGGAAAATATGAAACCACCTACGATCACCAGCAACACACAATCCTCAAAAAAACCATTCGAAAACGAAAATTAAGAGGGCCATACAATCGTCAGATCAACCCACACACGCATGAAACAGAAAACGATCCATGCACACACATGCAAGAACCAGAAAAATGACCCAAAAACAAGGACGGCGGCAGCGCCGCCTTGTCGGACTAGCCCCTCTGAATCCCGTCGCCAAATTTCGCCAAGGAGAGAGAACAGAGAAAACTAGCCCTAAAATTTGGGCGGTAAATAAATAGTAAACTACGTATATAAAAAATTTGGGTGGTTAAATAAATAGTAAACTGCGTCTATGCAGGATCGAACCCCCACCATGGAGCAACCAAGGATAATAACTCACTCAGCCATTGAGCCAGGTGGTTGTTTGATAAAATTTGGGCAGTTAAATAAACAGTAAACTGCGTATATGCAGGATCGAACCCCCACCATGGAGAAAAATTTGGGCGGTTAAATAAACAGTAAACTGCGTATATGCAGGATCGAACTCCCACCATGGAGCAACCAAGGATAATCACTCACTCAACCACTGAGCCAGGTGGTTGTTTGATAAAATTGGTGCGGTTAAATAAACAGTAAACTGCGTATATGCAAGATCGAACTCCCACCATGGAGCAACCAAGGATAATCAGTCACTCAGCCACTGAGCCAGGTGGTTGTTTGATAAATTTTGGCTGTTAAATAAACAGTAAACTGCGTATATGCAGGATCGAACCCCCACCATGGAGCAACACAGGATAATAACTCACTCAACCACTGAGCCAGGTGGTTTTTTGATAATTTAGGCGGTTAAATAAACAGTAAACTGCGTATATGCAGGATCAAACCCCCACCATGGAGAAAAATTTGGGCGATTAAATAAACAGTAAACTGCATATATGCAGGATCGAACCCCCACCATGGAGCAGCCAAGGATAATAACTCACTCAACCACTGAGCCAGGTGGTTGTTTGATAAAAATTTGGGCGGTTAAATAAACAGTAAACTTGAAGGTGTTCATATAACACATGCGGAAGCAATTGAAGATCGAAAGCACTTAAGACATTCAATTTTACTCCTAAAGCATGCATGTTCTACAAAGGGTAGAAAAGAGAGTAAATGAGTACCAACCTCTTTGATGCTCTCTTGTAAGGAACTCCTTGTGATATTATCTTTCTCCAACTTCTCTTGGACAACCTTTAGTGTCTTCCCTACTAATCTCTTGAGCCTAGAAAGACTTGTGGGAGTCTATAGAAGAAAGAAATAGGAAGGGAATGCTTGATGGTACAAGCTTTTGGAAGGAGATGAAATGAGAGAGAATTTGAGGGAGAAAATTTGCAGCATAACACTAAATGAAAGCTTGCTCCTCTTGAATCTAATTCAAGCCCCTTTTATAGACCTCTCCCATGCAAAGACAAGCTTCATGACACTTAGCCACATGGTCAATATGCAACTCAAAGTGGATTCTAGGTGTCTACTTCACAACACATGCATCTAATGCATGTTTGTGTTGTTTTCCACTATGTATCATTATGCAAGAGTGGAAAAACCACTAAATCCACTATGAATTGAATCCTAATTGTGAATTTTCAGCTTTCAATTCATTTCAAATTCAATTCAAAATTGAAATTGATTTCTAGGCAATTAATTGGGACATTTCCAAGTAATTTTGATATGATTAATCCAATTAATCTTTATCACCTAATGCCATGAATTATATATGATTCCTAATACATATATAGTATTTAAAACACTTTTAAATACCTTATCTCTCAATTCCTAATTTAATTCATAATTAAATCATTGTGTCGAACACGTTTTACGATAAAACCCTATTTCCCGTTTTTGAACGATTCAAAGATTCCTATCAATATGTTCTAGGCTTTAATCCGATATGAGCTAGTAGAGGGACCTAATGGACCTATAGATCATGGGCTCCAACGATTCAAGGCTAACCGACTAATCTCATTATCTATGCTAGCCAACATTCGTTAACTACCGGGACACTCCACTATAGCCCGATAGTTGCACTCCCCTCACTATAGATATATTTCCGTCCACTTGATTTAACCATGTTCAGTAAGTCGTTCCTTCACAGGTTGTTCGTAGCTATAGCTAGGTCAAATAACCGTTTCACCCCTATAGTACTTCTTGTTCCTTAAGTTCCACTAATCCTCTAATGAACAATCGGTTTGCGGTCCAACCATCAAACCTAAGTCTCTCTCGATCTAACAAGAGGGTGGGGCCCCTTGTTCAAGTCCTGGAGTTAGTACTTAAGGGAACAACCTATCTACTAACCCTGAAAAGGGTAGGAGTGAATTCCGTCTTGCGAAACTATGTCCCCAGCTATCTATTCGATCTTATCCCCAAAATGGTAGGCTTGTCGAGTCGGCGATGCTGGCCACTCTCACCCATGCAGATCAAAGGATAATCTCGCATAAACAGGAGTTCATAGATAGCTCAGGATTAAGAACGAGTTACCTAGGTCATCTATGAGAAATAGTCAGTTTCTTCAGTAAACGGCGTTATAAAGAGAAAGTGACTTATTTCGTGGTCCAGTCTTATGCAAACTCATTGCATAGGACGCCCCCACTCGCATGTCACCACATGAACGATTTAGGATCTCATCGTTTGTACTTAATACAAAGTGGGCCGCGTCCATAGTGTCTCCATGATAAGGTACCCAACCTTATCCTTATACTATAGACTATTTTGACTATAAACTTGAACTTGATCCTATGATATGTCCCTACATATAGTTCAAGTATTCATTTTATAGCCAAGGATCTTAGTTTATTGGATTTAGGTTAATCATTCGCAATTTACATATTCAATAACATCTTTTACTGAATAACCTCAATAACGTCTTTATTGGAAATAGAATATGTTTAATGGTTTACAAACTACGAGTTTACAGGACATTAAACCCAACAAAACTGCGTATATGCAAGAAAAAATTTGGGCGGTTAAATAAACAGTAAACTGCGTATATGCAGGATCGAACCCCCACCATGGAGCAGCCAAGAATAATAACTCACTCAACCATTGAGCCAGGTGGTTGTTTGATAAAATTTGGGCGATTAAATAAACAGTAAATTGCGTATATGCAAGATCGAACCCCCACCATGGAGAAAAATTTGGGCGGTTAAATAAATAGTAAACTGCGTATATGCAGGATCGAACCCCCACCATGGAGCAACCAAAAAATTTGGGTAGTTAATTAAACAGTAAACTGCGTATTTGCAGGATCGAACCCCCAACATGGAGCAAAAAAATTTGGGCAATTAAATAAACAGTAAACTGCGTATATGCAGGATCGAACCCCCACCATGAAAAATTTGGGCGGTTAAATAAACAGTAAACTTCTTTAGGTGGTTTAGACGACACATGGTCAAAACTTTGCTCCGTTTCAGGTTTTGAGAGCTCGGAAACCAAAGTTCGTCCGAATGAGAGTTTTTCATGTGGTTTGGACGAAGTTGGTCCAAACTTTGCTCCGTTTTGAGTTTTGGAGAGTTTGGAACTCAAAGTTCGGCCCCATGAGAGTTCTTTAGGTGGTTTGGACGACACATGGTCCAAACTTTGCTCCGTTTCAGGTTTTGAGAGCTCGGAACCCAAAGTTCGTCGCAATGAGAGTTTTTCAGATGGTTTGGACGAACTTGGTCCAAACTTTGCTCCGTTTTGAGTTTTGGAGAGTTTTGAACTCAAACTTCAGCCCAATGAGAGTTCTTTAGGTGGTTTAAACGACACATGGTCAAAACTTTGCTCCGTTTAAGTTTTTGAGAGCTCGGAACCCAAAGTTTGTCCCAATGAGAGTTTTCATATGGTTTGGACGAACTTGGTCCAAACTTTCCTCCGTTTGAGTTTTCGAGGGTTAGGAACTCAAAGTTCGGCCCAATGAAAGTTCTTTAGGTGGTTTGGACGACACATGGTCAAAACTTTTCTCCGTTTCAGTTTTTGAGAGCTCGGAACCCAAAGTTCGTCCCAATGAGAGTTTTTCATATGGTTTGGACGAACTTTGTCCAAACTTTGCTCCGTTTTGAGTTTTGGAGAGTTTGGAACTCAAAGTTCGGCCCAATGAGAGTTCTTTAGGTGGTTTGGACGACACATGGTCAAAACTTTGCTCCGTTTCAGGTTTTGAGAGCTCGGAACCCAAAGTTCGTCCCAATGAGAGTTTTTCATGTGGTTTGGACGAACTTGGTCCAAATTTGCTCCGTTTTGAGTTTTGGAGAGTTTGGAACTCAAAGTTCAGCCCAATGAGAGTTCTTTAGGTGGTTTGGACGACAAATGGTCTAAACTTTGCTCCGTTTTAGTTTTTGAGAGCTCGGAACGCAAAGTTCGTACCAATGAGAGTTTTTCAGATAGTTTGGACGAACTTGGTCCAAACTTTGCTCCGTTTTGAGTTTTGGAGAGTTTGGAACTCAAAGTTCGGCCCAATGAGAGTTCTTTAGGTGGTTTGGACGACACATGGTCAAAACTTTGCTCCGTTTCAGGTTTTGAGAGCTCGGAACCAAAAGTTCGTCCCAATGAGAGTTTTTCATGTGGTTTGGACGAACTTGGTCCAAACTTTGCTCCGTTTTGAGTTTTGGAGAGTTTGGAACTCAAAGTTCGGCCCAATGAGAGTTCTTTAGGTGGTTTGGACGACACATGGTAAAAAGTTTTCTCCGTTTTGGGTTTTGAGAGCTCGGAACCCAAAGTTCGTCCCAATGAGAGTTTTTCATATGGTTTGGACGAACTTGGTCCAAACTTTGCTCCGTTTTGAGTTTTGGAGAGTTTGGAACTCAAAGTTCGGCCCAATGAAAGTTCTTTAGGTGGTTTGGACGACACATGGTCAAAACTTTTCTCCGTTTCAGTTTTTGAGAGCTCGGAACCCAAAGTTCGTCCCAATGAGAGTTTTTCATATGGTTTGGACGAACTTTGTCCAAACTTTGCTCCGTTTTGAGTTTTGGAGAGTTTGGAACTCAAAGTTCGGCCCAATGAGAGTTCTTTAGGTGGTTTGGACGACACATGGTCAAAACTTTGCTCCGTTTCAGGTTTTGAGAGCTCGGAACCCAAAGTTCGTCCCAATGAGAGTTTTTCATATGGTTTGGACGAACTTTGTCCAAACTTTGCTCCGTTTTGGGCTTTGGAGAGTGTTGAACTCAAAGTTCGGCCCAATGAGAGTTCTTTAGGTTGTTTGGACGACACATGGTCCAAACTTTCCTTCGTTTCAGTTTTTGTGATCTCGGAACCCAAAGTTCGTCCCAATGAGAGTTTTTCAGATGGTTTGGACAAACTTGGTCCAAACTTTACTCCGTTTTGAGTTTTGGAGAGTTTTGAACTCAAACTTCGGCCCAATGAGAGTTCTTTAGGTGGTTTGGACAACACATGGTAAAAACTTTGCTCCGTTTCAGGTTTTGAGAGCTCGGAACCCAAAGTTCGTCCCAATGAGAGTTTTTCATATGGTTTGGACGAACTTGGTCCAAACTTTGCTCCGTTTTGAGTTTTGGAGAGTTTGGAACTCAAAGTTCTGCCCAATGAGAGTTCTTTGGGTGGGTTGGACGACACATGGTCAAAACTTTGCTCCGTTTCAGGTTTTGAGAGCTCGGAACCCAAAGTTCGTCCCAATGAGAGTTTTTCATATGGTTTGGACGAACTTGGTCCAAACTTTACTCCGTTTTGAGTTTTTGAGAGTTTGGAACTCAAAGTTCGGCCCAATGAGAGTTCTTTGGGTGGGTTGGACGACACATGGTCAAAACTTTGCTCCGTTTCAGGTTTTGAGAGCTCGGAACCCAAAGTTCGTCCCAATGAGAGTTTATCATATGGTTTGGACGAACTTGGTCCAAACTTTGCTCCGTTTTGAGTTTTGGAGAGTTTGGAACTCAATGTTCGGCCCAATAAGAGTTCTTTAGGTGGTTTGGACGACACATGGTAAAAAGTTTTCTCCGTTTTGGGTTTCAGAGCTCAGAACCCAAGGTTCGTCCCAATGAGAGTTTTTTCATATCGTTTGGACGGACTTGGTCCAAACTTTGCTCTGTTTTGAGTTTTGGAGAGTTTGGAACTCAAAGTTCGGCACAATGAGAGTTCTTTAGGTGGTTTGGACGACACATGCTCAAAACTTTGGTCCGTTTCAGGTTTTGACAGCTCGGAACCAAAAGTTCGTCCGAATGAGAGTTTTTCATGTGGTTTGGACGAACTTGGTCCAAACTTTGCTCCGTTTTGAGTTTTGGAGAGTTTGGAACTCAAAGTTCGGCCCAATGAGAGTTCTTTAGGTGGTTCGGACGACACCTGGTCTAAACTTTGCTCCGTTTTAGTTTTTGAGAGCTCGGAACGTAAACTTCGTCCCAATGAGAGTTTTTCAGATGGTTTGGACGAACTTGGTCCAAACTTTGCTCCTATTTGAGTTTTGGAGAGTTTTGAACTCAAACTTTGGCCCAATGAGAGTTCTTTAGGTGGTTTGGACGAAACATGGTAAAAACTTTGCTCCGTTTCAGGTTTTGAGAGCTCGGAACCCAAAGTTCGTCCCAAAGAGAGTTTTTCATATGGTTTGGACGAACTTGGTCCAAACTTTTCTCCGTTTTGAGTTTTTGAGAGTTTGGAACTCAAAGTTCGGCCCAATGAGAGTTCTTTAGGTGGTTTGGAGGACATATTGTCAAAACTTTGCTCCCTTTCAGGTTTTGAGAGCTCGGAACCCAAAGTTCGTCCCAATGAGAGTTTTTCATATGGTTTGGATGAACTGGGTCCAAAATTTGCTCCGTTTTGAGTTTTGGAGAGTTTGGAACTCAAAGTTCTGCCCAATGAGAGTTCTTTAGGTGGTTTGGACGACACATGCTCAAAACTTTGCTCTGTTTCAGGTTTTGAGAGCTCGAAACCCAAACTTCGCCGCAATGAGAGTCTTTCAGATGGTTTGGACGAACTTGGTCCAAACTTTTCTCCGTTTTGAGTTTTGGAGAGTTTTGAACTCAAAGTTCGGCCCAATGAGAGTTCTTTAGGTGGTTTGGACGACACGTGGTCAAAACTTTACTCCGTTTCAAGTTTTGAGAGCTCGAAACCCAAAGTTCGTCGCAATGAGAGTTTTTCACATGGTTTGGACGAACTTGGTCCAAACTTTGCTCCGTTTTGAGTTTTGGAGACTTTTGAACTCAAACTTCAGCCCAATCAGAGTTCTTTAGGTGGTTTGGACGACACGTGGTCAAAACTTTGCTCCGTTTCAGGTTTTGAGAGCTCGGAACCGAAAGTTCGTCGCAATGAGAGTTTTTCAGATGGTTTGGACGAACTTGGTCCAAACTTTGCTCCGTTTTGAGTTTTGGAGAGTTTGGAACTCAAATTTCGGCCCAATGAGAGTTCTTTAGGTCGTTTGGATGACACATGGTCAAAACTTTGCTCCGTTTCCGGTTTTGAGAGCTCGGAACCCAAAGTTCGTCCCAATGAGAGTTTTTCATGTGGTTTGGACGAACTTGGTCCAAACTTTTCTCCGTTTTGAGATTTGGAGAGTTTTGAATTCAAACTTCGGCCCAATGAGAGTTCTTTAGGTGGTTTGGACGACACATGGTCAAAACTTTGTTCTATTTCAGGTTTTGAGAGCTCGGAACCCAAAGTTCGTCCCAATGTGAGTTTTTCATGTGGTTTGGACGAACTTGGTCCTAACTTTGCTCCGTTTTAAGTTTTGGAGTGTTTGGAACTCAAAGTTCGGCCCAATGAGAGTTCTTTAGGTGGTTTGGACGACACATGGTCAAAACTTTGCTCCGTTTCAGGTTTTGAGAGCTCGGAACCCAAAGTTCGTCCCAATGAGAGTTTTTCATATGGTTTGGACGAACTTGGTCCAAACTTTACTCCGTTTTGAGTTTTTGAGAGTTTGGAACTCAAAGTTCGGCCCAATGAGAGTTCTTTGGGTGGGTTGGACGACACATGGTCAAAACTTTGCTCCATTTCAGGTTTTGAGAGCTCGGAACCCAAAGTTCGTCCCAATGAGAGTTTATCATATGGTTTGGACGAACTTGGTCCAAACTTTGCTCCGTTTTGAGTTTTGGAGAGTTTGGAACTCAATGTTCGGCCCAATAAGAGTTCTTTAGGTGGTTTGGACGACACATGGTAAAAAGTTTTCTCCGTTTTGGGTTTCAGAGCTCAGAACCCAAAGTTCGTCCCAATGAGAGTTTTTTCATATCGTTTGGACGGACTTGGTCCAAACTTTGCTCTGTTTTGAGTTTTGGAGAGTTTGGAACTCAAAGTTCGGCACAATGAGAGTTCTTTAGGTGGTTTGGACGACACATGCTCAAAACTTTGGTCCGTTTCAGGTTTTGACAGCTCGGAACCAAAAGTTCGTCCGAATGAGAGTTTTTCATGTGGTTTGGACGAACTTGGTCCAAACTTTGCTCCGTTTTGAGTTTTGGAGAGTTTGGAACTCAAAGTTCGGCCCAATGAGAGTTCTTTAGGTGGTTCGGACGACACCTGGTCTAAACTTTGCTCCGTTTTAGTTTTTGAGAGCTCGGAACGTAAACTTCGTCCCAATGAGAGTTTTTCAGATGGTTTGGACGAACTTGGTCCAAACTTTGCTCCTATTTGAGTTTTGGAGAGTTTTGAACTCAAACTTTGGCCCAATGAGAGTTCTTTAGGTGGTTTGGACGAAACATGGTAAAAACTTTGCTCCGTTTCAGGTTTTGAGAGCTCGGAACCCAAAGTTCGTCCCAAAGAGAGTTTTTCATATGGTTTGGACGAACTTGGTCCAAACTTTTCTCCGTTTTGAGTTTTTGAGAGTTTGGAACTCAAAGTTCGGCCCAATGAGAGTTCTTTAGGTGGTTTGGAGGACATATTGTCAAAACTTTGCTCCCTTTCAGGTTTTGAGAGCTCGGAACCCAAAGTTCGTCCCAATGAGAGTTTTTCATATGGTTTGGATGAACTGGGTCCAAAATTTGCTCCGTTTTGAGTTTTGGAGAGTTTGGAACTCAAAGTTCTGCCCAATGAGAGTTCTTTAGGTGGTTTGGACGACACATGCTCAAAACTTTGCTCTGTTTCAGGTTTTGAGAGCTCGAAACCCAAACTTCGCCGCAATGAGAGTCTTTCAGATGGTTTGGACGAACTTGGTCCAAACTTTTCTCCGTTTTGAGTTTTGGAGAGTTTTGAACTCAAAGTTCGGCCCAATGAGAGTTCTTTAGGTGGTTTGGACGACACGTGGTCAAAACTTTACTCCGTTTCAAGTTTTGAGAGCTCGAAACCCAAAGTTCGTCGCAATGAGAGTTTTTCACATGGTTTGGACGAACTTGGTCCAAACTTTGCTCCGTTTTGAGTTTTGGAGAGTTTGGAACTCAAATTTCGGCCCAATGAGAGTTCTTTAGGTCGTTTGGATGACACATGGTCAAAACTTTGCTCCGTTTCCGGTTTTGAGAGCTCGGAACCCAAAGTTCGTCCCAATGAGAGTTTTTCATGTGGTTTGGACGAACTTGGTCCAAACTTTTCTCCGTTTTGAGATTTGGAGAGTTTTGAATTCAAACTTCGGCCCAATGAGAGTTCTTTAGGTGGTTTGGACGACACATGGTCAAAACTTTGTTCTATTTCAGGTTTTGAGAGCTCGGAACCCAAAGTTCGTCCCAATGTGAGTTTTTCATGTGGTTTGGACGAACTTGGTCCTAACTTTGCTCCGTTTTAAGTTTTGGAGTGTTTGGAACTCAAAGTTCGGCCCAATGAGAGTTCTTTAGGTGGTTTGGACGACACATGGTCAAAACTTTACTCCGTTTAAGGTTTTGATAGCTCGGAACCCAAAGTTCGTCCGAATGAGAGTTTTTCATGTTGTTTGGACGAACTTGGTCCAAACTTTGCTCCGTTTTGAGTTTTGGAGAGTTTAGAACTCAAAGTTCGGCCCAATGAGAGTTCTTTAGGTGCTTCGGACGACACCAGGTCAAAACTTTGCTCCATTTCAGGTTTTGAGAGCTCGGAACCCAAAGTTCGTCGCAATGAGAGTTTTTTACATGGTTTGGACGAACTTGGTCCAAACTTTGCTCCGTTTTGAGTTTTGGAGAGTTTGGAACTCAAAGTTCTGCCCAATGAGAGTTCTTTAGGTGGTTTGGACGACACATGCTCGAAACTTTGCTCTGGTTCAGGTTTTGAGAGCTCGAAACCCAAACTTCGCCGCAATGAGAGTTTTTCAGTACTTTGGACGAACTTGGTCCAAACTTTTCTCCGTTTTGAGTTTTGGAGAGTTTTGAACTCAAACTTCGGCCCAATGAGAGTTCTTTAGGTTTGGACGACACATGGTCAAAACTTTGCTCCGTTTCCGGTTTTGAGAGCTTGGAACCCAAAGTTCGTCCCAATGAGAGTTTTTCATATGGTTTGGACGAACTTGGTCCAAACTTTGCTCCGTTTTAGTTTTTGAGAGCTCGGAACGTAAACTTCGTCCCAATGAGAGTTTTTCAGATGGTTTGGACGAACTTGGTCCAAACTTTGCTCCTATTTGAGTTTTGGAGAGTTTTGAACTCAAACTTCGGCCCAATGAGAGTTCTTTAGGTGGTTTGGACGAAACATGGTAAAAACTTTGCTCCGTTTCAGGTTTTGAGAGCTCGGAACCCAAAGCTCATCCCAATGAGAGTTTTTCATATGGTTTGGACGAACTTGGTCCAAACCTTGCTTCGTTTTGAGTTTTGGAGAGTTTGGAACTCAAAGTTCGGCCCAGTGAGACTTCTTTAGGTGGTTTGGACGACACATGGTAAAAACTTTTCTCCGTTTCAGATTTTGAGAGCTCGAAACCCAAAGTTCGTCCCAATGAGAGTTGTTCATATGGTTTTGACGAACTTGGTCCAAACTT
Source organism: Luffa aegyptiaca (assembly GCA_017139565.1). Classification (NCBI taxonomy): domain Eukaryota; kingdom Viridiplantae; phylum Streptophyta; class Magnoliopsida; order Cucurbitales; family Cucurbitaceae; genus Luffa; species Luffa aegyptiaca. The sequence continues at coordinate 21,884,375 of CM029398.1, forward strand.
TTCTCCGTTTTGAGTTTTCGAGAGTTTGGAACTCAAAGTTCGGCCCAATGAGAGTTCTTTAGGTGGTTTGGAGGACATATTGTCAAAACTTTGCTCCCTTTCAGGTTTTGAGAGCTCGGAACCCAAAGTTCGTCCCAATGAGAGTTTTTCATATGGTTTGGATGAACTGGGTCCAAAATTTGCTTCGTTTTGAGTTTTAGAGAGTTTGGAACTCAAAGTTCTGCACAATGAGAGTTCTTTAGGTGGTTTGGACGACACATGCTCAAAACTTTGCTCTGTTTCAGGTTTTGAGAGCTCGGAACCCAAACTTCGCCGCAATGAGAGTTTTTCAGATGGTTTGGACGAACTTGGTCCAAACTTTTCTCCGTTTTGAGTTTTGGAGAGTTTTGAACTCAAAGTTCGGCCCAATGAGAGTTTTTATTATGGTTTGGACGACACGTGGTCAAAACTTTACTCCGTTTCAAGTTTTGAGAGCTCGAAACCCAAAGTTCGTCCCAATGAGAGTTTTTAATATGGTTTGGAAGAACTTGGTCCAAACTTTGCTCCCTTTTGAGTTTTGGAGAGTTTGGAACTCAAAGTTCGGCCCAATGAGAGTTCTTTAGGTGGTTTGGACGACACATGGTCAAAACTTTGCTCCATTTCAGGTTTTGAGAGCTGGGAACCCAAAGTTCGTCGCAATGAGAGTTTTTCACATGGTTTGGACGAACTTGGTCCAAACTTTGCTCCGTTTTGAGTTTTGGAGACTTTTGAACTCAAACTTCAGCCCAATCAGAGTTCTTTAGGTGGTTTGGACGACACGTGGTCAAAAGTTTGCTCCGTTTCAGGTTTTGAGAGCTCGGAACCCAAAGTTCGTCGCAATGAGAGTTTTTCAGATGGTTTGGACGAACTTGGTCAAAACTTTGCTCCGTTTTGAGTTTTGGAGACTTTTGAACTCAAACTTCAGCCCAATCAGAGTTCTTTAGGTGGTTTGGACGACACGTGGTCAAAAGTTTGCTCCGTTTCAGGTTTTGAGAGCTCGGAACCCAAAGTTCGTCGCAATGAGAGTTTTTCACATGGTTTGGACGAACTTGGTCCAAACTTTGCTCCGTTTTGAGTTTTGGAGACTTTTGAACTCAAACTTCAGCCCAATCAGAGTTCTTTAGGTGGTTTGGACGACACATGGTCAAAACTTTGCTCCATTTCAGGTTTTGAGAGCTGGGAACCCAAAGTTCGTCGCAATGAGAGTTTTTCACATGGTTTGGACGAACTTGGTCCAAACTTTGCTCCGTTTTGAGTTTTGGAGACTTTTGAACTCAAACTTCAGCCCAATCAGAGTTCTTTAGGTGGTTTGGACGACACGTGGTCAAAAGTTTGCTCCGTTTCAGGTTTTGAGAGCTCGGAACCCAAAGTTCGTCGCAATGAGAGTTTTTCAGATGGTTTGGACGAACTTGGTCCAAACTTTGCTCCGTTTTGAGTTTTGGAGAGTTTGGAACTCAAATTTCGGCCCAATGAGAGTTCTTTAGGTCGTTTGGACGACACATGGTCAAAACTTTTCTCCGTTTCCGGTTTTAAGAGCTCGGAACCCAAAGTTCGTCCCAATGAGAGTTTTTCATGTGGTTTGGACGAACTTGGTCCAAACTTTTCTCCGTTTTGAGATTTGGAGAGTTTTGAATTCAAACTTCGGCCCAATGAGAGTTCTTTAGGTGGTTTGGACGACACATGGTCAAAACTTTGTTCTATTTCAGGTTTTTAGAGCTCGAAACCCAAAGTTCGTCCCAATGTGAGTTTTTCATGTGGTTTGGACGAACTTGGTCCTAACTTTGCTCCGTTTTGAGTTTTGGAGTGTTTGGAACTCAAAGTTCGGCCCAATGAGAGTTCTTTAGGTGGTTTGGACGACACATGGTCAAAACTTTACTCCGTTTAAGGTTTTGAGAGCTCGGAACCCAAAGTTCGTCCGAATGAGAGTTTTTCATGTTGTTTGGACGAACTTGGTCCAAATTTTGCTCCGTTTTGAGTTTTGGAGAGTTTGGATCTCAAAGTTCAGCCCAATGAGAGTTTTTTAGGTGGTTCGGACGACACCAGGTCTAAACTTTGCTCCGTTTTAGTTTTTGAGAGCTCGGAACGTAAACTTCGTCCCAATGAGAGTTTTTCAGATGGTTTGGACGAACTTGGTCCAAACTTTGCTCCTATTTGAGTTTTGGAGAGTTTTGAACTCAAACTTCGGCCCAATGAGAGTTCTTTAGGTGGTTTGGACGAAACATGGTAAAAACTTTGCTCCGTTTCAGGTTTTGAGAGCTCGGAACCCAAAGCTCGTCCCAATGAGAGTTTTTCATATGGTTTGGACGAACTTGGTCCAAACCTTGCTTCGTTTTGAGTTTTGGAGAGTTTGGAACTCAAAGTTCGGCCCAGTGAGACTTCTTTAGGTGGTTTGGACGACACATGGTAAAAACTTTTCTCCGTTTCAGATTTTGAGAGCTCGAAACCCAAAGTTCGTCCCAATGAGAGTTGTTCATATGGTTTTGACGAACTTGGTCCAAACTTTTCTCCGTTTTGAGTTTTCGAGAGTTTGGAACTCAAAGTTCGGCCCAATGAGAGTTCTTTAGGTGGTTTGGAGGACATATTGTCAAAACTTTGCTCCCTTTCAGGTTTTGAGAGCTCGGAACCCAAAGTTCGTCCCAATGAAAGTTTTTCATATGGTTTGGATGAACTGGGTCCAAAATTTGCTCCGTTTTGAGTTTTGGAGAGTTTGGAACTCAAAGTTCGGCCCAATGAGAGTTTTTTAGGTGGTTTGGACGACACATGCTCAAAACTTAACTCTGTTTCAGGTTTTGAGAGCTCGGAACCCAAACTTCGCCGCAATGAGAGTTTTTCAGATGGTTTGGACGAACATGGTCCAAACTTTGCTCCGTTTTGAGTTTTGGAGAGTTTTGAACTCAAAGTTCGGCCCAATGAGAGTTCTTTAGGTGGTTTGGACGACACGTGGTGAAAACTTTGCTCCGTTTCAAGTTTTGAGAGCTCGAAACCCAAAGTTCGTCCCAATGAGAGTTTTTCATATGGTTTGGACGAACTTGGTCCAAACTTTGCTCCCATTTGAGTTTTGGAGAGTTTGCAACTCAAAGTTCGGCCCAATGAGAGTTCTTTAGGTGGTTTGGACGACACATGGTCAAAACTTTGCTCCATTTCAGGTTTTGAGAGCTGGGAACCCAAAGTTCGTCGCAATGAGAGTTTTTCACATGGTTTGGACGAACTTGGTCCAAACTTTGCTCCGTTTTGAGTTTTGGAGACTTTTGAACTCAAACTTCAGCCCAATCAGAGTTCTTTAGGTGGTTTGGACGACACGTGGTCAAAACTTTGCTCCGTTTCAGGTTTTGAGAGCTCGGAACCCAAAGTTCGTCGCAATGAGAGTTTTTCAGATGGTTTGGACGAACTTGGTCCAAACTTTGCTCCGTTTTGAGTTTTGGAGAGTTTGGAACTCAAATTTCGGCCCAATGAGAGTTCTTTAGGTGGTTTGGACGACACATGGTCAAAACTTTGCTCCGTTTCCGGTTTTGAGAGCTCGGAACCCAAAGTTCGTCCCAATGAGAGTTTTTCATGTGGTTTGGACGAACTTGGTCCAAACTTTTCTCCGTTTTGAGATTTGGAGAGTTTTGAATTCAAACTTCGGCCCAATGAGAGTTCTTTAGGTGGTTTGGACGACACATGGTCAAAACTTTGTTCTATTTCAGATTTTGAGAGCTCGGAACCCAAAGTTCGTCCCAATGTGAGTTTTTCATGTGGTTTGGACGAACTTGGTCCTAACTTTTCTCTGTTTTGAGTTTTGGTGTGTTTGGAACTCAAAGTTCGGCCCAATGAGAGTTCTTTAGGTGGTTTGGACGACACATGGTCAAAACTTTACTCCGTTTAAGGTTTTGAGAGCTCGTAACCCAAAGTTCGTCCATATGAGAGTTTTTCATGTGGTTTGGACGAACTTGGTCCAAACGTTGCTCCGTTTTGAGTTTCGGAGAGTTTGGAACTCAAAGTTCGGCCCAATGAGAGTTCTTTAGGTGGTTTGGACGACACATGGTCAAAACTTTTCTCCGTTTCAGGTTTTGAGAGCTCGGAACCCAAAGTTCGTCCCATGAGAGTTTTTCATATGGTTTGGACGAACTTGGTCCAAACTTTGTTCCGTTTTGAGTTTTGGAGAGTTTGGAACTCAAAGTTCGACCCAATGAGAGTGCTTTAGTTGGTTTGGACGACACATTGTCAAAACTTGTCTCCGTTTCAGGTTTTGAGAGCTCGGAACCCAAAGTTCGTCCCAATGAGTGTTTTTCATGTGGTTTGGACGACACTTGGTCAAAACTTTGCTCCGTTTTGAATTTGGGAGAGTTTGGAACTCAAAGTTCGGCCCAATGAGAGTTCTTTAGGATGTTTGGACGACACATGGTCCAAACTTTGCTCCTTTTCTGGTTTTGAGTGCTCGGAACCCAAAGTTCGTCCCAATGAGAGTTTTGCAGATGGTTTGGACGAACTTGGTCCAAACTTTGCTCCGTTTTGAGTTTTGGACTCAAACTTCAGCCCAATGAGAGTTCTTTAGGTGGTTTGGACGACACGTTGTCAAAACTTTGCTCCGTTTAAGGTTTTGAGAGCTCGGAACCCAAAGTTCGTCCCAATGAGAATTTTTCATCTGGTTTGGACGAACTTGGTCAAAACTTTGCTCCGTTTTGAGTTTTGGAGAGTTTGGAACTCAAAGTTCGGCCCAATGAGAGTTCTTTAGGTGGTTTGGACGACACATGGTCAAAACTTTGCTCTGTTTAAGGTTTTGAGAGCTCGGAACCCAAAGTTCGTACCAATGAGAGTTTTTCATATGGTTTGGACGAACTTGGTCCAAACTTTGCTCCGTTTTGAGTTTTGGAGAGTTTGGAACTCAAAGTTCCGCCCAATGAGAGTTCTTTAGGTGGTTTGGACGACACATGGTCAAAACTTTGCTCCATTTAAGGTTTTGAGAGCTTCGAACCCAAAGTTCGTCGCAATGAGAGTTTTTCACATGGTTTGGACGAACTTGGTCCAAACTTTGCTCCGTTTTGAGTTTTGGAGACTTTTGAACTCAAACTTCAGCCCAATCAGAGTTCTTTAGGTGGTTTGGACGACACGTGGTCAAAACTTTGCTCCGTTTCAGGTTTTGAGAGCTCGGAACCCAAAGTTCGTCGGAATGAGAGTTTTTCAGATGGTTTGGACGAACTTGGTCCAAACTTTGCTCCGTTTTGAGTTTTGGAGAGTTTGGAACTCAAATTTCGGCCCAATGAGAGTTCTTTAGGTGGTTTGGACGACACATGGTCAAAACTTTGCTCCGTTTCCGGTTTTGAGAGCTCGGAACCCAAAGTTCGTCCCAATGAGAGTTTTTCATGTGGTTTGGACGAACTTGGTCCAAACTTTTCTCCGTTTTGAGATTTGGAGAGTTTTGAATTCAAACTTCGGCCCAATGAGAGTTCTTTAGGTGGTTTGGACGACACATGGTCAAAACTTTGTTCTATTTCAGGTTTTGAGAGCTCGGAACCCAAAGTTCGTCCCAATGTGAGTTTTTCATGTGGTTTGGACGAACTTGGTCCTAACTTTGCTCTGTTTTGAGTTTTGGTGTGTTTGGAACTCAAAGTTCGGCCCAATGAGAGTTCTTTAGGTGGTTTGGACGACACATGGTCAAAACTTTACTCCGTTTAAGGTTTTGAGAGCTCGGAACCCAAAGTTCGTCCATATGAGAGTTTTCATATGGTTTGGACGAACTTGGTCCAAACTTTGCTCCGTTTTGAGTTTTGGAGAGTTTGGAACTCAAAGTTCGGCCCAATGAGAGTTCTTTAGGATATTTGGACGACACATGGTCCAAACTTTGCTCATTCTCTTGTTTTGAGAGCTCGGAACCCAAAGTTCGTCCCAATGAGAGTTTTTCATATGGTTTGGACGAACTTGGTCCAAACTTTGCTCCGTTTTGAGTTTCGGAGAGTTTGGAACTCAAAGTTCGGCCCAATGAGAGTTCTTTAGGTGGTTTGGACGACACATGGTCAAAACTTTTCTCCGTTTCAGGTTTTGAGAGCTCGGAACCCAAAGTTCGTCCCATGAGACTTTTTCATATGGTTTGGACGAACTTGGTCCAAACTTTGTTCCGTTTTGAGTTTTGGAGAGTTTGGAACTCAAAGTTCGGCCCAATGAGAGTGCTTTAGTTGGTTTGGACGACACATTGTCAAAACTTTGCTCCGTTTCAGGTTTTGAGAGCTCGGAACCCAAAGTTCGTCCCAATGAGTGTTTTTCATGTGGTTTGGACGACACTTGGTCAAAACTTTGCTCCGTTTTGAATTTGGGAGAGTTTGGAACTCAAAGTTCGGCCCAATGAGAGTTCTTTAGGATGTTTGGACGACACATGGTCCAAACTTTGCTCCTTTTCTGGTTTTGAGTGCTCGGAACCCAAAGTTCGTCCCAATGAGAGTTTTGCAGATGTTTTGGACGAACTTGGTCCAAACTTTGCTCCGTTTTGAGTTTTGGAGAGTTTTGAACTCAAACTTCAGCCCAATGAGAGTTCTTTAGGTGGTTTGGACGACAGGTTGTCAAAACTTTGCTCCGTTTAAGGTTTTGAGAGCTCGGAACCCAAAGTTCGTCCCAATGAGAATTTTTCATCTGGTTTGGACGAACTTGGTCAAAACTTTGCTCCGTTTTGAGTTTTGGAGAGTTTGGAACTCAAAGTTCGGCCCAATGAGAGTTCTTTAGGTGGTTTGGACGACAATGGTCAAAACTTTGCTCCGTTTCAGGTTTTGAGAGCTCGGAACCCAAAGTTCGTCCCAGTGAGAGTTTTTCATCTGGTTTGGACAAACTTGGTCCAAACTTTGCTCCGTTTTGAGTTTTGGAGAGTTTGGAACTCAAAGTTCGGCCCAATGAGAGTTCTTTAGGTGGTTTGGACGACACATGGTCAAAACTTTGCTCTGTTTAAGGTTTTGAGAGCTCGGAACCCAAAGTTCGTCCCAATGAGAGTTTTTCATATGGTTTGGACGAACTTGGTCCAAACTTTGCTCCGTTTTGAGTTTTGGAGAGTTTGGAACTCAAAGTTCGGCCCAATGAGAGTTCTTTAGGTGGTTTGGACGACACATGGTCAAAACTTTGCTCCGTTTAAGGTTTTGAGAGCTCGGAACCCAAAGTTCGTTCGTATGAGTGTTTTTCATGCGGTTTGGACGACACTTGGTCAAAACTTTGCTCCGTTTTGAATTTGGGAGAGTTTGGAACTCAAAGTTCGGCCCAATGAGAGTTCTTTAGGATGTTTGGACGACACATGGTCCAAACTTTGCTCCTTTTCTGGTTTTGAGTGCTCTGAACCCAAAGTTCGTCCCAATGAGAGTTTTGCAGATGGTTTGGACGAACTTGGTCCAAACTTTGCTCCGTTTTGAGTTTTGGAGAGTTTTGAACTCAAACTTCAGCCCAATGAGAGTTCTTTAGGTGGTTTGGACGACACGTTGTCAAAACTTTGCTCCGTTTAAGGTTTTGAGAGCTCGGAACCCAAAGTTCGTCCCAATGAGAATTTTTCATCTGGTTTGGACGAACTTGGTCAAAACTTTGCTCCGTTTTGAGTTTTGGAGAGTTTGGAACTCAAAGTTCGGCCCAATGAGAGTTCTTTAGGTGGTTTGGACGACAATGGTCAAAACTTTGCTCCGTTTCAGGTTTTGAGAGCTCGGAACCCAAAGTTCGTCCCAGTGAGAGTTTTTCATCTGGTTTGGACAAACTTGGTCCAAACTTTGCTCCGTTTTGAGTTTTGGAGAGTTTGGAACTCAAAGTTCGGCCCAATGAGAGTTCTTTAGGTGGTTTGGACGACACATGGTCAAAACTTTGCTCTGTTTAAGGTTTTGAGAGCTCGGAAGCCAAAGTTCGTCCCAATGAGAGTTTTTCATATGGTTTGGACGAACTTGGTCCAAACTTTGCTCCGTTTTGAGTTTTGGAGAGTTTGGAACTCAAAGTTCGGCCCAATGAGAGTTCTTTAGGTGGTTTGGACGACACATGGTCAAAACTTTGCTCCGTTTAAGGTTTTGAGAGCTCGGAACCCAAAGTTCGTCCCAATGAGAGTTTTTCATGTGGTTTGGACGAACTTGGTCCAAACTTTTCTCCGTTTTGAGTTTTGGAGAGTTTTGAACTCAAACTTCAGCCCAATGAGAGTTCTTTAGGTGGTTTGGACGACACGTGGTCAAAACTTTGCTCCGTTTCAGGTTTTGTGAGCTCGGAACCCCAAGTTCGTCCCAATGAGAGTTTTTCATGTGGTTTGGACGAACTTGGTCCAAACTTTTCTCCGTTTTGAGTTTTGGAGAGTTTTGAACTCAAACTTCAGCCCAATGAGAGTTCTTTAGGTGGTTTGGACGAGACATGGTCAAAACTTTGCTCCGTTTAAGGTTTTGAGAGCTCGGAACCCAATGTTCGTCCCAATGAGAGTTTTTCATATGGTTTGGACGAACTTGTTCCAAACTTTGCTCCGTTTTGAGTTTTGGAGAGTTTGGAACTCAAATTTCGGCCCAATGAGAGTTCTTTAGGTGGTTTGGACGACACATAGTCAAAACTTTGCTCCGTTTCAGGTTTTGAGAGCTCGGAACCCAAAGTTCATCCCAATGAGAGTTTTTCATGTGGTTTGGACGAACTTCGTCCAAACTTTTCTCCGTTTTGAGTTTTGGATAGTTTTGAACTCAAACTTCAGCCCAATGAGAGTTCTTTAGGTGGTTTGGACGACACGTGGTCAAGACTTTGCTCCGTTTAGGGTTTTTAGAGCTCGGAACCCAATATTCGTCCCAATGAGAGTTTTTCATATGGATTGGACGAACTTGGTCCAAACTTTGCTCCGTTTTGAGTTTTGGAGAGTTTGGAACTCAAAGTTCGGCTCAATGAGAGTTTGTTATGAATCCAAGCAGCTCTGATACCAAATGTTGTGAATCAAAGTAGCTCTGATACCAAATGTTATGAAACTCCCAAGAGATGGATCTAACAACCTTGCTGAAAAACAAGACCTTTAGATTACATAACTGAAAACCCCAAAACCGATTTGAAAATCAACCCAAGGAAAGTAAAAATCGGATTACCTTGTCGATCAAATATCTCAAGGCAATAAACCTTGTTTGAGATTCGAATCACTCCACAAGCATGATTGATCAAGTCAAGCTTGAATGATTCTCAACATGCAACCTAAACTACATAGAATTGCAAAGAAACATAGCTCTAGGCTAAAGGAAAAGCTCAAAGGCTTAATTTACTACATTTCCAAGTCTTCTTTTCAAATACAACATACATGGCTTTTTATAGCCTCAAAATTAAACTCTAGAGTAACCTATGGTCATTTGAAGAGTTGTAACTCTCGTCCTCATTAATACTATAATGACCACTACCTAAATTGTAACCTAAAACATTGATAACAAAACTTAAAAACTGAAAATTACATAGAAACTCCCTTAAATCCGAGAATTGAAAACCCATCAACCAACAATGTCTTGTAACCTCCCAAAGTTTAAATGAAGCTCTACTTGATGTAGTTTGAAATAGCTTGAAGTGTGGTTCCATCATTGATGCTTGACTTGCACTAAATGAACTTGACATGTAGTTGAGTTCATTCAATACAACTTGAGTTCCTTCAATGCTAGTTGACTTCAACTTTATTGACATTTGACTTCATTTAATGCAACGTAATTTTGAATATGTTTTTGGCATAACACAAGACATCTTGGTTCATATCAGAGTTCTTTAGGTGGTTTGGACGAGACATGGTCAAAACTTTGCTCCGTTTAAGGTTTTGAGAACTCGAAACCCAAAGAACGTCCCAATGAGAGTTTTTCATATGGTTTGGACGAACTTGGTCCAAACTTTGCTCCGTTTTGAGTTTTGGAGAGTTTTGAACTCAAAGTTCGGCCTAATGAGAGTTCATTAGGTGGTTTGGACGAGACATGGTCAAAACTTTGCTCCGTTTCAGGTTTTAAGAGCTCGGAACCCAAAGTTCGTCGCAATGAGAGTTTTTCAGATGGTTTGGACGAACTTGGTCCAAACTCTTCTCCGTTTTGAGTTTTGGAGAGTTTTAAACTCAAACTTCAGCCCAATGAGAGTTCTTTTGGTGGTTTGGACGACACGTGGTCAAAACTTTGCTCCGTTTCAGGTTTTGAGAGCTCGGAACCCAAAGTTCGTCCCAATGAGAGTTTTTCATATGGTTTGGACGAATTTGGTCCAAACTTTGCTCCGTTTTGAGTTTTGGAGAGTTTGGAACTCAAAGTTCGGCCCAATGAGAGTTCTCTAGGTGGTTTGGACGACACATGGTCAAAACTTTGCTCCGTTTCAGGTTTTTAGAGCTCGGAACCCAAAGTTCGTCCCAATGAGAGTTTTTCATGTGGTTTGGACGAACTTGGTCCAAACTTTTCTCCGTTTTGAGTTTTGGAGAGTTTTGAACTCAAACTTCGGCCCAATGAGAGTTCTTTAGGTGGTTGGACGGCACATGGTCAAAACTTTGCTCCGTTTCAGGTTTTGAGAGCTCAGAACCCAAAGTTCGTCCCAATGAGAGTTTTTCATGTGGTTTGGACGAACTTGGTCCAAACTTTGCTCCGTTTTGAGTTTTGGAGACTTTGGAACTCAAAGTTCGGCCCAATCAGAGTTCTTTAGGTGGTTTGGACAACACATGGTCAAAACTTTGCTCCGTTTAAGGTTTTGAGAGCTCGAAACCCAAAGTTCGTCCCAATGAGAGTTTTTCATATGGTTTGGACGAACTTGGTCCAAACTTTGCTCCGTTTTGAGTTTTGGAGAGTTTGGAACTCAAATTTCGGCCCAATGAGAGTTCTTTAGGTGGTTTGGACGACACATGGTCAAAACTTTGCTCCGTTTCAGATTTTGAGAGCTCGGAACCCAAAGTTCGTCCCAATGGGAGTTTTTCATGTGGTTTTGACGAACTTGGTCCAAACTTTTCTCCGTTTTGAGTTTTGGAGAGTTTGGAACTCAAATTTCGGCCCAATGAGAGTTCTTTAGGTGGTTTGGACGACACATGGTCAAAACTTTACTCCGTTTCAGATTTTGAGAGCTCGGAACCCAAAGTTCGTCCCAATGAGAGTTTTTCATGTGGTTTCGACGAACTTGGTCTATGATACGAACCGAGGTGTCTTAATCTAGCTACAATAACCCAAAATGGTTACAAACTTTAGAGTATGCTGATTGGAAGATGAATCTCGGATTTAAGGCATTTTTATTGTAATTTTCAGTTTTAAAGTTGTGTTTTTAATGTTTTAACTTAGTATTTAGTTAGTGGTCATTATAGCATTGATGGGGATGAAAGTTACAACCCTTCATATGACCATAGGTTGTGTTTGGAGGCTATAAATAGCCATGTATGTTGTTGCTTTGAGAGAAGAATAGTTTTGATGGAATTTCAATGAGAATGAAGTCTTTTGAGCCTAAAGGCCATGAGCAATTTTGCATATCTTGTGTTTAGATTTGGATGCTAGGATCATTCAAGTAGCGTTGATCAAACTACTTGTGGAGTGATTCGAATCTCGAGTTTAGAAACGAGTTTTCTCTACTCTTGATCTTGATCGTCAAGGTAAATCCGTTCTATCTTCTTCCTTGGGATGAAGTCATATTGATTTGGGGGTTTTAGCATTTGAGGTCTAGGGATTTGCATATCCATAAGGGTTCTTAGATCCAATTGGCTCGGGCTGTCTTATCATTTTGGTATCAGAGCTTTAGGTTCTAGATCGGATATATGTTTCCGTTGTTTCATTTCTTTTCTTATTCTTCATTCTGATTTTTTTTTGTTCTTACTGTTCATGTTCTTTCATTCTGTCCAGTAATATAAAATTGAAAAAAAGTGTCACTTGCGTTTATCTTTTCGTATTTTTGTCTTCTGCAATCTTGTAGATCGTTCTCTGTTCTTCAATTTTCTCTTCTATGAGATCTTGAAATTCGATGTGATTCATATAGAAAATCGGTCATTTTGATAATAGATTCTGGAAAACCGAGAAGGCCGAGATTGTTCAACTTCTTTGCTTCTTTGTTGTTCTTTGCTATAAAAGTGAGTTAGATCTGAATTGGCTGATGTTTAAACTCTCATTTGTGTTAGGATCTGACCGTTGGTATCCATTGGCTTCAGTTACATGTTGAATTTCTCAAATTAATTAACCACCTGCCATAAATTTGGGGGTTAGAAACTTTTCATATTCAATTTTCCAACCACTTGCTATTCAATGCCCATGATCTCTATTGATTATAACTTGTCTTTAATGTGAAGGCTGATTTAAATTCCATAGGTTCATTTCAACCTTTGGATATTAATATATGGAGACATACATTTAGACTTTCATTTCCATTTAACCTTGTTTTCTTTCTTGACTTGTTTCTTATTTGGTATTCGTTTGACTCCATACTTAAGCTATTTTGATTGTGTTCTATGTGTGCTATCTATCACTTCAATGCAAACTTTGCTCATTGGCTCATGTGAGTGAGATTGAGAGTGTATTTGTCTTTGAGTGAAAACACGTGAGGGAGTGCTTGTGAGGTCACTTTTCATTCCTTTGCAGCATGTTTCAAACAAGGAGTTCAAACAAATCCATGTTTCGTCAAGCACAAAAACGTTGTGAGAAACACGTCCGTGATGATCCATTTCGGAAGGCTTTTCGTGAAAATATGGATGAAATACATAAATCCATAAAGTACATGTCCGAATTAGCTCACGAATTGAAATTGCGGGATCAAGCAAGAGAGGCACAAATCACAAAATCCATCCAAGAAGAAGAAGATTGTTCCATGCCTCAAGATGATGTTTCAAATGATGACGTTGTTGTTGATGACGTGGTGACCAGCGAAGAAAGTGTGCAAACATATGTTGATCCTTCCTTTGAGACAAAAAGTGAGGAAAGTGAAAAGGAGAACGTTTGTGAGAAAGAAACATTTGAGACTCATATAGAGACTAAAGAGAAAGAGAATTCAGTAATTAGAGTTTGTGAGAAGAATATTGTCTTGTATTCAAAAAGACACATCCAAGAACTTGTATCCGAAAAGACTTGCTTTCTAACGGGTGCACTTAAACCAAGTGTATCTACTTTTTCTAATGAGTTCTTGCAGGAAATTAAACTCCTTATTGAAAAGCAAGATCCAAAGCTTGTTTCAAATATGAGTCAAAGCCGACCACGAGGAAAGTGCAATACCAACAAGCTATGTAAGAAGAAATGCTCATATTTTTCTTCATCATTCATTCAAGGATGATGGTCAAGCGTGAAGAACTTAAGGAGAGCAAGAGTGCGAGATGCAAAAGATTTCAAGTTTGCACTACAAGGGGATCCTTGGATTCGAGGACGAATCCTCTTGATGAAGGGGAGGATGATACGAACCGAGGTGTCTTAATCTAGCTACAATAACCCAAAATGGTTACAAACTTTAGAGTATGCTGATTGGAAGATGAATCTCGGATTTAAGGCATTTTTATTGTAATTTTCAGTTTTAAAGTTGTGTTTCTAATCTTTTAACTTAGTATTTAGTTAGTGGTCATTATAGCATTGATGGGGATGAAAGTTACAACCCTTCATATGACCATAGGTTGTGTTTGGAGGCTATAAATAGCCATGTATGTTGTTGCTTTGAGAGAAGAATAGTTTTGATGGAATTTCAATGAGAATGAAGTCTTTTGAGCCTAAAGGCCATGAGCAATTTTGCATATCTTGTGTTTAGATTTGCATGCTAGGATCATTCAAGTAGCGTTGATCAAACTACTTGTGGAGTGATTCGAATCTCGAGTTTAGAAACGAGTTTTCTCTACTCTTGATCTTGATCGTCAAGGTAAATCCGTTCTATCTTCTTCCTTGGGATGAAATCATATTGATTTGGGGGTTTTAGCATTTGAGGTCTAGGGATTTGCATATCCATAAGGGTTCTTAGATCCAATTGGCTCGGGCTGTCTTATCAAAACTTTTCTCCGCTTTGAGTTTTGGAGAGTTTTGAACTCAAACTTCGGCCCAATGAGAGTTCTTTAGGTGGTTTGGACGACACGTGGTCAAAACTTTGCTCCGTTTCAGGTTTTGAGAGCTCAGAACCCAAACTTCGTCCCAATGAGAGTTTTTCATGTGGTTTGGACGAACTTGGTCCAAACTTTCCTCCGTTTTGAGTTTTGGAGACTTTGGAACTCAAAGTTCGGCCCAATCAGAGTTTTCTAGGTGGTTTGGACGACACATGGTCAAAACTTTGCTCCGTATAAGATTTTGAGAGCTCGGAACCCAAAGTTCGTCCCAATGAGAGTTTTTCATATGGTTTGGACGAACTTGGTCCAAACTTTGCTCCGTTTTGAGTTTTGTTGAGTTTGGAACTCAAAGTTCGGCCCAATGAGAGTTCTTTAGATAGTTTGGACGAGACATGGTCAAAACTTTGCTCCGTTTAAGGTTTTGAGAGCTCGGAACCCAAAGATCGTCGCAATGAGAGTTTTTCAGATGGTTTGGACAAACTTGGTCCAAACTTTCCTCCGTTTTGAGTTTTGGAGAGTTTTGAACTCAAACTTCAGCCCAATGAGAGTTCTTTAGGTGGTTTGGACGACACGTGGTCAAGACTTTGCTCCGTTTCAGGTTTTGAGAGCTCGGAACCCAAAGTTCGTCCCAATGAGAGATTTTCATGTGGTTTGGACGAACTTGGTCCAAACTTTTCTCCGTTTTGAGTTTTGGAGAGTTTTGAACTCAAACTTCGGCCCAATGAGAGTTCTTTAGGTGGTTTGGACGAGACATGGTCAAAACTTATCTCCGTTTAAGGTTTTGAGAGCTCGAAACCAAAAGATCGTCGCAATGAGAGTTTTTCAGATGGTTTGGACGAACATGGTCCAAACTTTGCTCCGTTTTGAGTTTTGGAGAGTTTTGAACTCAAACTTCAGCCCAATGACAGTTCTTTAGGTGGTTTGGACGAGACATGGTCAAAACTTTGCTCCGTTTCAGGTTTTAAGAGCTCGGAACCCAATGTTCGTCCCAATGAGAGTTTTTCATATGGTTTGGACGAACTTGGTCCAAACTTCGCTCCGTTTTGAGTTTTTGAGAGTTTGGAACTCAGAGTTCGGCCCAATGAGAGTTCTTTAGGTGGTTTGGACGACACATGGTCAAAACTTTCCTCCGTTTCAGGTTTTGAGAGCTCGGAACCCAAAGTTCGTCCCAATGAAAGTTTTTCGTGTGGTTTGGACGAACTTGGTCCAAACTTTTCTTCGTTTCGAGTTTTGGATAGTTTTGAACTCAAACTTCGGCCCAATGAGAGTTCTTTAGGTGGTTTGGACGACACGTGGTCAAAACTTTGCTCCGTTTCAATTTTTGAGAGCTGAGAACCCAATGTTCGTCCCAATGAGAGTTTTTCATATGGTTTGGACGAACATAGTCCAAACTTCGCTCCGTTTTGAGTTTTGGAGAGTTTGGAACTCAAAGTTCGGCCTAATGAGAGTTCTTTAGGTGGTTTGGACGACACATGGTCAAAACTTTGCTCCGTTTCAGGTTTTGAGAGCTCGGAACCCAAAGTTCGTCCCAATGAGAGTTTTTCATGTGGTTTGGACGAACTTGGTCCAAACTTTTCTCCGTTTTGAGTTTTGGATAGTTTTGAACTCAAACTTCGGCCCAATGAGACTTCCTTAGGTGGTTTGGACGGCACATGGTCAAAACTTTGCTCCGTTTCAGGTTTGGAGAGCTCGGAACCCAAAGTTCGTCGCAATGAGAGTTTTTAAGATGGTTTGGACGAACTTGGTCCAAACTTTACTCCGTTTTGGGTTTTGGAGAGTTTGGAACTCAAAGTTCGGCCCAATGAGAGTTCTTTAGGTGGTTTAGACGAGGGATGGTCAAAACTTTGCTCCGTTTCAGGTTTTGAGAGCTCGGAACCCAAAGTTCGTCGCAATGAGAGTTTTTCAGATGGTTTGGACGAACTTGGTCCAAACTTTACTCCGTTTTGGGTTTTGGAGAGTTTGAGACTCAAAGTTCGGCCCAATGAGAGTTCTTTAGGTGGTTTGGACGACACATCGTCAAAACTTTGCTCCGTTTCAGGTTTTGAGAGCTCGGAACCCAAAGTTCGTCGCAATGAGAGTTTTTCAGATGGTTTGGACGAAGTTGGTCAAAACTTTGCTCCGTTTTGAGTTTTGGAGAGTTTTGAACTCAAACTTCAGCCCTATGAGAGTTCTTTAGGTGGTTTGGACGACACGTGGTCAAGACTTTGCTCCGTTTAGGGTTTTGAGAGCTCGGAACCCAATGTTCGTCCCAATGAGAGTTTTTCATATGGTTTGGACGAACTTGGTCCAAACTTTGCTCCGTTTTGAGTTTTGGAGAGTTTGGAACGCAAAGTTCGGCCGAATGAGAGTTGTTTAGGTGGTTTGGACGACACATCGTCAAAACTTTGCTCCGTTTCAGGTTTTGAGAGCTCGGAACCCAAAGTTCGTCGCAATGAGAGTTTTTCAGATGGTTTGGACGAACTTGGTCCAAACTTTACTCCGTTTTGGGTTTTGGAGAGTTTGGAACTCAAAGTTCGGCCCAATGAGAGTTCTTTAGGTGGTTTAGACGAGGGATGGTCAAAACTTTGCTCCGTTTCAGGTTTTGAGAGCTCGGAACCCAAAGTTCGTCGCAATGAGAGTTTTTCAGATGGTTTGGACGAACTTGGTCCAAACTTTACTCCGTTTTGGGTTTTGGAGAGTTTGAGACTCAAAGTTCGGCCCAATGAGAGTTCTTTAGGTGGTTTGGACGACACATCGTCAAAACTTTGCTCCGTTTCAGGTTTTGAGAGCTCGGAACCCAAAGTTCGTCGCAATGAGAGTTTTTCAGATGGTTTGGACGAACTTGGTCAAAACTTTGCTCCGTTTTGAGTTTTGGAGAGTTTTGAACTCAAACTTCAGCCCTATGAGAGTTCTTTAGGTGGTTTGGACGACACGTGGTCAAGACTTTGCTCCGTTTAGGGTTTTGAGAGCTCGGAACCCAATGTTCGTCCCAATGAGAGTTTTTCATATGGTTTGGACGAACTTGGTCCAAACTTTGCTCCGTTTTGAGTTTTGGAGAGTTTGGAACGCAAAGTTCGGCCGAATGAGAGTTGTTTAGGTGGTTTGGACGACACATCGTCAAAACTTTGCTCCGTTTCAGGTTTTGAGAGCTCGGAACCCAAAGTTCGTCGCAATGAGAGTTTTTCAGATGGTTTGGACGAACTTTGTCCAAACTTTTCTCCGTTTTGAGTTTTGGATAGTTTTGAACTCAAACTTCGGCCCAATGAGAGTTCTTTAGGTGGTTTGGACGAGACATTGTCAAAACTTTGCTCCGTTTCAGGTTTTGAGAGCTCGGAACCCAAAGTTCGTCCCAATGAGAGTTTTTCATGTGGTTTGGACGAACTTGGTCCAAACTTTGCTCCGTTTTGAGTTTTGGAGAGTTTGGAACTCAAAGTTCGGCCCAATGAGAGTTCTTTAGGTGGTTTGGACGACACATGGTCAAAACTTTGCTCCGTTTCAGGTTTTGAGAGCTCGGAACCCAAAGTTCGTCGCAATGAGAGTTTTTCATGTGGTTTGGACGAACTTGGTCCAAACTTTTCTCCGTTTTGAGTTTTGGATAGTTTTGAACTCAAACTTCGTCCCAATGAGAGTTCTTTAGGTTGTTTGGACGGCACATGGTCAAAACTTTTCTCTGTTTCAGGTTTTGAGAGCTCGAAACCCAAAGTTCGTCGCAATGAGAGTTTTTCAGATGGTTTGGACGAACTTGGTCCAAACTTTACTCCGTTTTGGGTTTTGGAGAGTTTGAGACTCAAAGTTCGGCCCAATGAGAGTTCTTTAGGTTGTTTGGACGAGACATGGTCAAAACTTTGCTCCGTTTCAGATTTTGAGAGCTCGGAACCCAAAGTTCGTCGCAATGAGTGTTTTCAGATGGTTTGGACGAACTTGGTTCAAACTTTGCTCCGTTTTGAGTTTTGGAAAGTTTTGAACTCAAACTTCAGCCCAATGAGAGTTCTATAGGTGGTTTGGGCGAGACATGGTCAAAACTTTTCTCTGTTACAGGTTTTGAGAGCTCGAAACCCAAAGTTCGTCGCAATGAGAGTTTTTCAGATGGTTTGGACGAACTTGGTCCAAACTTTACTCCGTTTTGGGTTTTGGAGAGTTTGAGACTCAAAGTTCGGCCCAATGAGAGTTCTTTAGGTTGTTTGGACGAGACATGGTCAAAACTTTTCTCCGTTTCAGATTTTGAGAGCTCGGAACCCAAAGTTCGTCGCAATGAGTGTTTTCAGATGGTTTGGACGAACTTGGTTCAAACTTTGCTCCGTTTTGAGTTTTGGAACGTTTTGAACTCAAACTTCAGCCCAATGAGAGTTCTATAGGTGGTTTGGACGAGACATGGTCAAAACTTTGCTCCGTTTCAGGTTTTGAGAGCTCGGAACCCAAAGTTCGTCCCAATGAGAGTTTTTCATGTGGTTTGGACGAACTTGGTCCAAACTTTTCTCCGTTTTTAGTTTTGGATAGTTTTGAACTCAAACTTCGGCCCAATGAGAGTTCTTTAGGTGGTTTGGACAGCACATGGTCAAAACTTTGCTCCGTTTCAGGTTTTGACAGCTCGGAACCCAAAGTTCGTCCCAATGAGAGTTTTTCATGTGGTTTGGACGAACTTGGTCCAAACTTTTCTCCGTTTTGAGTTTTGGATAGTTTTGAACTCAAACTTCGGCCCAATGAGAGTTCCTTAGGTGGTTTGGACGGCACATGGTCAAAACTTTGCTCCGTTTCAGGTTTGGAGAGCTCGGAACCCAAAGTTCGTCCCAATGAGAGTTTTTCATATGGTTTGGACGAACTTGGTCCAAACTTGATAAGAATCAAAGCAGCTCTGATACCAAATGATAAGAAACCCTTGATGATTGGATCTAAAAACCTTGCTAGCAAACAAGACCCATAGAACTCAATATCAAAAACCCCAAAACAAAGATGATTTCATCCCAAGGAAGAAGATAGAAACGGATTTACCTTGATGATCAAGATCAAGAGTAGAGAAAACTCGTTTCTAAACTCGAGATTCGAATCACTCCACAAGTAGTTCGATCAAATCTACTTGAATGATCCTAGCATGCAAATCTAAACACAAGATATGCAAAGAAAATTGCTCATGGCCTTTAGGCTCAAAAGACTCAATTTCATTAAAACATCATCAAAACAAATCTTATTTGTGTTACATCAAAGATGGCTTTTTATAGCCTCCAAAATATAACCAAAATTCAGCCACTAGGTCACCTTAAAGTGTGTAACCTTCCTAACTTTAATGTATTAAAGAGCCACTAACAAAAGTAACCTATGTAACATTGAAAAGACTCAAAAAACTGAAAAATTACATGATGGACTCCATAAATCCGAGAATTGAAGTCTTGGTCAACCTTCATTTTGTGTGTAACATTCCATGAATTAATTAAGCTTCCCTTTGAAGTAGCTTAAAGTATAGTTCCATCAATTGATGCTTAATTTGCATTAAATGCAGCTTTCATGAACCCGAAGTGCATTTAACGTGTTCCATCTTGAAGCTCTTCTACACATAAAGTATTTGAAATCAATACCTTCAACTCTATTGGAATTCTTTATTGGTAGAATTCATATCATTCTCCCCTTCTTCAAGAGGATTTGTCCTCAAATCAAAAGGGTCTCCTACATCAAATGGGCGAAAATCAGCAGCATTGAAAATGTAACTGACATCTCTCTCGCCTTGTAGAGCAATCTTGTAGTCATGGGATGTGATTGGTAAACCGCCTTTGGATCTCCACTTGGGTTTCTTATGAAAAGAACAAGGATCCTTCCAATAATGTTTCCAAACCCAATCACCCGGTTTGAACACCTTATGCGTGCTGCCATGGATGAACTTAGAAGCAAATTTGGAGTTTTGCCTCTCAAGAAATGCATTGGCATTGATGTCCATGTGTCGGTTGTCATTGTTGACTTTAGAAGGGAACTTTGAATCAAGCTTCTCAATGATTGTTTTGGCTTCCTGTAAGAACTCAAGAGAAACACTAGAAAAACATGGTTTGAGCTCACCGGTGAGAAAACAAGTTCCTTTGTATAAAAGATCCAAAATATTTTGTTTTGAAAACAAAACATATTTAACCTCACAAACTGTTTCACACAAACTCATATTCTTGGCTTTTCTCTCATTTTTCTCTTTAGGCCATAAACTAATCTCATGCTTTTCTCTTTCACTCATTTTCTCACAAGATTCTTTTTCAATCAATTCACATGCTTTTGTCTTGGCCTTTTGTGCCTTTTTCCCTAACTCACACACATCAACATGTACTTCATCATGAGTAAGTATAACAATAGTAGATGGGTTACAATCAAACAAGTCTTTGCAATCTAATTGCCTACTAGACAAGAAATCATTAACATGTGTTGGTTGCATTTCAATTTTGATTCCACCCCTTTCTACCTCAATATTAGGCTGTATTTTAATAGGTAAACTAACCTTTTCCAAAGATGAATGAATTTTGGAAATTGGTTTAGGTTTAGTGTACCTTGTAGACTTCCTTTGGAGATGTTTTTCAATCTTTATGGCTAAGTTCTCCATCTGGTCTAAATCCCCATAAAGTTGAAGATCAAGTAGGGCAGCAATCTCCTTATTAAGTCCTCTAAAGAAACGAGCCATGGTAGTCATCTCATCCTCATAAAGATGAAGTTCCTCAAGCAATGTTTGCATCTCCATGTAGAAAACCTCCACACTTTTGCTCCCTTGTCTCAAAGTCCGCAAGTTATAGAAACGCTTAGGAATAAAGTGCTCCCGCATTAATTGCTTCAAATCACTCCATGAATCTATTGGGTGTTCAAGATTCCTTGAACTCAAAAACAATTTATCCCACCAAGTAATGGCATAATCTCTAAGATGAGAAACAATAAGTTTTACCTTTTTCTCCTCACTTAAAGTGCAACAATCAAAGACATGATCAACTTGCCTTTCCCATTGAATGTACTCCTTTGAGTTTGTACTTCCATAGAATTTAGGAAGTTTAGGCTTCATGCGCAAGTTGGGATCAACTTTATGAATGTCTCTTGAATTTCTCCGTTGGACAGCTTGGAAACCTCCACCATATTCTTTTCCTTTGACCTCCCAATACTCCTTATGGTGCATTGGATTAGATCTCTCCTTTCGGATAAGGTAGGCTGGTTGTTTCTCCACGGATTTGATCCTTGCATCCAATTTCTCAAATTGCATGGTCATTTGCTCCATGCTTCGTTGAAGTCTTGCAAAATCCTCTTGAGACATTTCTGTAAAACTAAGTAACGTAACAAAAAAAAATGGACCTCACAAGCACTCCCTCACGTGTTTACACTCGTAAAGGTATAGTCACTCGTGTTTACACTAAAAAATAAACACACTCTCAGTAAATGCACATTATTTCTCACATGAGCCAATGAGCAAGTTTACAATCAAGTGATAGACAACACACCTAAAATCAATTCAAATAGCTTAAATATGGAGCAAAACGAAAATCAAATAAGAAACAAGTTAAGAAAGAAAAATGGACAGATTTGAATATTAAATTGCTAGATGGAAAGAACAATCTCTGAATTGTAACTCTTCACAAATAAATATCTAAAGGCTAACATTAAGAATTATGAAGTTTTAATCAGCCTTTACAACAATAGGAGTTACACAAATGAGAAAGATCATGGGCATTGACACCAAGTGGCTGGAAATTTAAATGTGCAAAACTGTAACCGCTAAGTTTATTGCAATTGGCTGTTTAATTTCAAAAAATTAAACATGCAACTGAAACCAATAAATAGAAAACGGTCAAATTTAACACAAATGAGAGTGTCATTACCAGCAAATTCAGATCCAACACACTTTGACACAAAATAACCAACAAGAACAACAACAATTTGCAGAATCTCGGTTTTCTCGGTTTTTCCAGATATCCTATCAAAATGACGGATTTTCTATATGAAGCAACCCGAATCTCAAGATCTCATAGAAGACAAAGTTGTAGATTAGAAGAAGATCTATAAGATTGCAGAAGACAACAATATGAAACGATAAATGGAAGTGACACTTTTTTTCAATTTTATATTTCTGGACAGAATGCAAGAACATGAAAAGTGAGAAAAAAAAAATCAGAATGAAGAACAAGAAAAGAAATGCAACAACGGAAACATATATCCGATCTAGAGCCTAAAGCTCTGATACCAAATGATATGAATCAAAGCAGCTCTGATACCAAATGATACGAATCAAAGCAGCTCTGATACCAAATGATAAGAAACCCTTGATGATTGGATCTAAAAACCTTGCTAGCAAACAAGACCCATAGAACTCAATATCAAAAACCCCAAAACAAAGATGATTTCATCCCAAGGAAGAAGATAGAAACGGATTTACCTTGATGATCAAGATCAATTGATCAAACTAGATTGAAAGTCCTAGGCATTCATTCTAAACACAAGATATGCAAAGAAAATTGCTCATGGCCTTTAGGCTCAAAAGACTCAATTTCATTGAAACATCATCAAAACAAATCTTATTTGTGTTACATCAAAGATGGCTTTTTATAGCCTCCAAAATATAACCTAAATTCAGCCACTAGGTCACCTTAAAGTGTGTAACCTTCCTAACTTTAATGTATTAAAGAGCCACTAACAAAAGTAACCTATGTAACATTGAAAAGACTCAAAAAACTGAAAAATTACATGATGGACTCCATAAATCCGAGAATTGAAGTCTTGGTCAACCTTCATTTTGTGTGTAACATTCCATGAATTAATTAAGCTTCCCTTTGAAGTAGCTTAAAGTATAGTTCCATCAATTGATGTTTAATTTGCATTAAATGCAGCTTTCATGAACCCGAAGTGCATTTAACGTGTTCCATCTTGAAGCTCTTCTACACATAAAGTATTTGAAATCAATACCTTCAACTCTATTGGAATTCTTTATTGGTAGAATTCATATCAAAACTTTACTCCGTTTTGGGTTTTGGAGAGTTTGAGACTCAAAGTTCGGCCCAATTAGAGTTCTTTAGGTGGTTTGGACGGCACATGGTCAAAACTTTTCTCCGTTTCAGGTTTTGAGAGCTCGAAACCCAAAGTTCGTCGCAATGAGAGTTTTTCAGATGGTTTTGACGAACTTGGTCCAAACTTTACTCCGTTTTGGGGTTTGAAGAGTTTGAGACTCAAAGTTCGGCCCAATGAGAGTTCTTTAGGTGGTTTGGACGAGACATGGTCAAAACTTTGCTCCGTTTTCAGGTTTTGAGAGCTCGGAACCCAAAGTTCGTCGCAATGAGTGTTTTCAGATGGTTTGGACGAACTTGGTTCAAAGTTTGCTCCGTTTTGAGTTTTGGAGAGTTTTGAACTCAAACTTCAGCCCAATGAGAGTTCTTTAGGTGGTTTGGACAAGACTTGGTCAAAACTTTGCTCCGTTTCAGGTTTTGAGAGCTCGGAACCCAAAGTTCGTCCCAATGAGAGTTTTTCATGTGGTTTGGACGAACTTGGTCCAAACTTTTCTCCGTTTTGCGTTTTGGATAGTTTTGAACTCAAACTTCGGCCCAATGAGAGTTCTTTAGGTGGTTTGGACGAGACATGGTCAAAACTTTGCTCAGTTTCAGGTTTTGAGAGCTCGGAACCCAAAGATCCTCCCAATGAGAGTTTTTCATGTGGTTTGGACGAACTTGGTCCAAACTTTGCTCCGTTTTGAGTTTTGGAGAGTTTTGAACTCAAAGTTCGGCCCAATGAGAGTTCTTTAGGTCGTTTGGACGAGACATGGTCAAAACTTTGCTCCGTTTCAGGTTTTGAGAGCTCGGAACCCAAAGATCGTCCCAATGAGAGTTTTTCATGTGGTTTGGACGAACTTGGTCCAAACTTTGCTCCGTTTTGAGTTTTGGAGAGTTTTGAACTCAAACTTCAACCCAATGAGAGTTCTTTAGGTGGTTTGGACGAGACATGGTCAAAACTTTTCTCCGTTTCAGGTTTTGAGAGCTCGGAACCCAATGTTCGTCCCAATTAGAGTTTTTCATATGGTTTGGACGAACTTGGTCCAAACTTTGCTCCGCTTTGAGTTTTGGAGAGTTTTGAACTCAAACTTCAGCCCAATGAGAGTAATTTAGGTGGTTTGGATGACACATGGTCAAAACATTGCTCCGTTTCAGGTTTTGAGAGCTAGGAACCCAAAGTTCGTCCCGATGAGAGTTTTTCATGTGGTTTGGACGAACTTGGTCCAAACTTTTCTCCGTTTTGAGTTTTGGATAGTTTTGAACTCAAAGTTCGGCCCAATGAGAGTTCTTTAGGTTGTTTGGACGACACATGGTCAAAACACTTCTCCGTTTCAGGTGTTGAGAGCTCAGAACCCAAAGTTCGTCCCAATGAGAGTTTTTCATGTGGTTTGGACGAACTTGGTCCAAAATTTTCTCCGTTTTGAGTTTTGGATAGTTTTGAACTCAAACATCGGCCCAATGAGAGTTATTTAGGTGGTTTTGACAGCACATGGTCAAAACATTGCTCCGTTTCAGGTTTTGAGAGCTCGGAACCCAAAGTTCGTCCCAATGAGAGTTTTTCAGATGGATTGGACGAACTTGGTCCAAACTTCGCTTCGTTTTGAGTTTTGGAGAGTTTTGAACTCAAACTTCAGCCCTATGAGAGTTCTTTAGGTGGTTTGGACGACACGTGGTCAAGACTTTGCTCCGTTTAGGGTTTTGAGAGCTCGGAACCCAATGTTCGTCCCAATGAGAGTTTTCATATGGTTTGGACGAACTAGGTCCAAACTTTGCTCCGTTTTGAGTTTCGAGAGTTTGGAACTCAAACTTCGGCCCAATGAGAGTTCTTTAGGTGGTTTGGACGGCACATGGTCAAAACTTTGCTCCGTTTCAGGTTTTGAGAGCTCGGAACCCAAAGTTCGTCCCAATGAGAGTTTTTCATGTGGTTTGGACGAACTTGGTTCAAACTTTGCTCCGTTTTGAGTTTTGGAGAGTTTGGAACTCAAAGTTCGGCCCAATGAGAGTTCTTTAGGTGGTTTGGACGACACATGGTCAAAACTTTGCTCCGTTTCAGGTTTTGAGAGCTTGGAACCCAAAGTTCGTCCCAATGAGAGTTTTTCATGTGGTTTGGACGAACTTGGTCCAAACTTTTCTCCGTTTTGAGTTTTGGATAGTTTTGAACTCAAACTTCGGCCCAATGAGAGTTCTTTAGGTGGTTTGGACGAGAAATGGTCAAAACTTTGCTCCGTTTAAGGTTTTGAGAGCTCCAAACCAAAAGTTCGTCGCAATGAGAGTTTTTCAGATGGTTTGGACGAACTTGGTCCAAACTTCGCTCCGTTTTGAGTTTTGGAGAGTTTTGAACTCAAACTTCAGCCCAATGAGAGTTCTTTAGGTGGTTTGGACGACACATGGTCAAAACTTTTCTCCGTTTCAGGTTTTGAGAGCTCGGAACCCAATGTTCGTCCCAATGAGAGTTTTTCATATGGTTTGGATGAACTTGGTCCAAACTTTGCTCCGTTTTTAGATTTTGAGAGTTTGGAACTCAAAGTTCGGTCCAATGAGAGTTCTTTAGGTGGTTTGGACGAGACAAGGTCAAAACTTTGCTCCGTTTAAAGTTTTGAGAGCTCGGAACCCAAAGTTCGTCACAATGACAGTTTTTCAGATGGTTTGGACGAACTTGGTCCAAACTTTGCTCCGTTTTGAGTTTTGGAGAGTTTTGAACTCAAACTTCAGCCCAATGAGAGTTCTTTAGGTGGTTTGGACGAGACATAGTCAAAACTTTTCTCCGTTTCAGGTTTTGAGAGCTCGGAACCCAATGTTCGTCCCAATGAGAGTTTTTCATATGGTTTGGACGAACTTGGTCCAAACTTTTCTCCGTTTTTAGATTTGGAGAGTTTGGAACTCAAAGTTCGGTCCAATGATAGTTCTTTAGGTGGTTTGGACGAGACATGGTCAAAACTTTGCTCCGTTTAAGGTTTTGAGAGCTCGGAACCCAAAGTTCGTCGCAATGAGAGTTTTTCAGATGGTTTGGACGAACTTGGTCCAAACTTTACTCCGTTTTGGGTTTTGGAGAGTTTGAGACTCAAAGTTCGGCCCAATGAGATTTCTTTAGGTGGTTTGGACGAGACATGGTCAAAACATTGCTCCGTTTCAGGTTTTGAGAGCTCGGAACCCAAAGTTCGTCGCAATGAGAGTTTTCAGATGGTTTGGACGAACTTGGTGCAAACTTTGCTCCGTTTTTAGTTTTGGAGAGTTTTGAACTCAAACTTCAGCACAATGAGAGTTCTTTAGGTGGTTTGGACGAGACATGATCAAAACTTTTCTCCGTTTCAGGTTTTGAGAGCTCGGAACGCAAAGTTCGTCGCAATGAGAGTTTTTCAGATGGTTTGGACGAACTTGGTCCAAACTTTGCTCCGTTTTGAGTTTTGGAGAGTTTTGAACTCAAACTTCAGCCCAATGAGAGTTCTTTAGGCTGTTTGGACGAGACATAGTCAAAACTTTTCTCCGTTTCTGGTTTTGAGAGCTCGGAACCCAATGTTCATCCCAATGAGAGTTTTTCATATGGTTTGGACGAACTTGGTCCAAAGTTTGCTCCGTTTTTAGATTTGGAGAGTTTAGAACTCAAAGTTCGGTCCAATGATAGTTCTTTAGGTGGTTTGGACGAGACATGGTCAAAACTTTGCTCCGTTTAAGGTTTTGAAAGCTCGGAACCCAAAGTTCGTCGCAATGAGAGTTTTTCAGGTGCTTTGGACGAACTTAGTCCAAACTTTGATCTGTTTTGAGTTTTGGAGAGTTTGGAACTCAAAGTTCGGCCCAATGAGAGTTCTTTAGGTGGTTTGGACGGCACATGGTCAAAACTTTGCTCCGTTTCAGGTTTTGAGAGCTCGGAACCCAAAGTTCGTCCCAATGAGAGTTTTTCATGTGGTTTGGACGAACTTGGTCCAAACTTTGCTCCGTTTTGAGTTTTGGAGAGTTTGGAACTCAAAGTTCGGCCCAATGAGAGTTCATTAGGTGGTTTGGACGAGGCATGGTGAAAACTTTGCTCCGTTTAAGGTTTTGAGAGCTCGGAACCCAAAGTTCGTCGCAATGAGAGTTTTTCAGATGGTTTGGACGAACTTGGTCCAAACTTTACTTCGTTTTGGGTTTTGGAGAGTTTGAGACTCAAAGTTCGGCCCAATGAGAGTTCTTTAGGATGTTTGGACGAGACATGGTCAAAACTTTGCTCCGTTTCAGGTTTTGAGAGCTCGGAACCCAAAGTTCGTCGCAATGAGAGTTTTCAGATGGTTTGGACGGACTTGGTGCAAACTTTGCTCCGTTTTTAGTTTTGGAGAGTTTTGAACTCAAACTTCCGCACAATGAGAGTTCTTTAGGTGGTTTGGACGAGACATGATCAAAACTTTTCTCCGTTTCAGGTTTTGAGAGCTCGGAACCCAATGTTCGTCCCAACGAGAGTTTTTCATATGGTTTGGACGAACTTGGTCCAAACTTTGTTCCGTTTTGAGTTTTGGAGAGTTTGGAACTCAAAGTTCGGCCCAATGAGAGTTCTTTAGGTGGTTTGGACGGCACATGGTCAAAACTTTGCTCCGTTTCAGGTTTTGAGAGCTCGGAACCCAAAGTTCGTCCCAATGAGAGTTTTTCATGTGGTTTGGATGAACTTGGTCCAAACTTCGCTCCGTTTTGAGTTTTGGAGAGTTTGGAACTCAAAGTTCGGCCCAATGAGAGTTCATTAGGTGGTTTGGACGAGGCATGGTCAAAACTTTGCTCCGTTTCAGGTTTTGAGAGCACGGAGCCCAAAGTTCGTCGCAATGAGAGTTTTTCAGATGGTTTGGACGAACTTGGTCCAAACTTTACTCCGTTTTGGGTTTTGGAAAGTTTGAGACTCAAAGTTCGGCCCAATGAGATTTCTTTAGGTGGTTTGGACGAGACATGGTCAAAACTTTGCTCCGTTTCAGGTTTTTAGAGCTCGGAACCCAAAGTTCGTCGCAATGAGAGTTTTCAGATGGTTTGGACGAACTTGGTGCAAACTTTGCTTCGTTTTTAGATTTGGAGAGTTTGGAACTCAAAGTTCGGTCCAATGAGAGTTCTTTAGGTGGTTTGGACGAGACATGGTCAAAACTATGCTCTGTTTAAGGTTTTGAGAGCTCGGAACCCAAAGTTCGTCGCAATGAGAGTTTTTCAGATGGTTTGGACGAACTTGGTCCAAACTTTGCTCCGTTTTGAGTTTTGGAGAGTTTTGAACTCAAACTTCAGCCCAATGAGAGTTCTTTAGGTGGTTTGGACGAGACATAGTCAAAACTTTTCTCCGTTTCAGGTTTTGAGAACTCGGAACCCAATGTTCGTCCCAATGAGAGTTTTTCATATGGTTTGGACGAACTTGGTCCAAACTTTTCTCCGTTTTTAGATTTGGAGAGTTTGGAACTCAAAGTTCGGTCCAATGATAGTTCTTTAGGTGGTTTGGACGAGACATGGTCAAAACATTGCTCCGTTTAAGGTTTTGAGAGCCGGAACCCAAAGTTCGTCGCAATGAGTGTTTTCAGATGGTTTGGACGAACTTGGTCCAAACTTTACTCCGTTTTGGGTTTTGGAGAGTTTGAGACTCAAAGTTCGGCCCAATGAGATTTCTTTAGGTGGTTTGGACGAGACATGGTCAAAACTTTGCTCCGTTTCAGGTTTTGAGAGCTCGGAACCCAAAGTTCGTCGCAATGAGAGTTTTCAGATGGTTTGGACGAACTTGGTGCAAACTTTGCTCCGTTTTTAGTTTTGGAGAGTTTTGAACTCAAACTTCAGCACAATGAGAGTTCTTTAGGTGGTTTGGACGAGACATGATCAAAACTTTTCTCCGTTTCAGGTTTTGAGAGCTCGGAACGCAAAGTTCGTCGCAATGAGAGTTTTTCAGATGGTTTGGACGAACTTGGTCCAAACTTTGCTCCGTTTTGAGTTTTGGAGAGTTTTGAACTCAAACTTCAGCCCAATGAGAGTTCTTTAGGTGGTTTGGACGAGACATAGTCAAAACTTTTCTCCGTTTCTGGTTTTGAGAGCTCGGAACCCAATGTTCATCCCAATGAGAGTTTTTCATATGGTTTGGACGAACTTGGTCCAAAGTTTGCTCCGTTTTTAGATTTGGAGAGTTTAGAACTCAAAGTTCGGTCCAATGATAGTTCTTTAGGTGGTTTGGACGAGACATGGTCAAAACTTTGCTCCGTTTAAGGTTTTGAGAGCTCGGAAGCCAAAGTTCGTCGCAATGAGAGTTTTTCAGATGGTTTGGACGAACTTGGTCCAAACTTTACTCCGTTTTGGGTTTTGGAGAGTTTGAGACTCAAAGTTCGGCCCAATGAGATTTCTTTAGGTGGTTTGGACGAGACATGGTCAAAACTTTGCTCCGTTTCAGGTTTTGAGAGCTCGGAACCCAAAGTTCGTCGCAATGAGAGTTTTCAGATGGTTTGGACGAACTTGGTGCAAACTTTGCTCCGTTTTTAGTTTTGGAGAGTTTTGAACTCAAACTTCAGCACAATGAGAGTTCTTTAGGTGGTTTGGACGAGACATGATCAAAACTTTTCTCCGTTTCAGGTTTTGAGAGCTCGGAACGCAAAGTTCGTCGCAATGAGAGTTTTTCAGATGGTTTGGACGAACTTGGTCCAAACTTTGCTCCGTTTTGAGTTTTGGAGAGTTTTGAACTCAAACTTCAGCCCAATGAGAGTTCTTTAGGTGGTTTGGACGAGACATAGTCAAAACTTTTCTCCGTTTCTGGTTTTGAGAGCTCGGAACCCAATGTTCATCCCAATGAGAGTTTTTCATATGGTTTGGACGAACTTGGTCCAAAGTTTGATCCGTTTTTAGATTTGGAGAGTTTAGAACTCAAAGTTCGGTCCAATGATAGTTCTTTAGGTGGTTTGGACGAGACATGGTCAAAACTTTGCTCCGTTTAAGGTTTTGAGAGCTCGGAACCCAAAGTTCGTCGCAATGAGAGTTTTTCAGGTGCTTTGGACGAACTTGGTCCAAACTTTGATCTGTTTTGAGTTTTGGAGAGTTTGGAACTCAAAGTTCGGCCCAATGAGAGTTCTTTAGGTGGTTTGGACGGCACATGGTCAAAACTTTGCTCCGTTTCAGGTTTTGAGAGCTCGGAACCCAAAGTTCGTCCCAATGAGAGTTTTTCATGTGGTTTGGACGAACTTGGTCCAAACTTTGCTCCGTTTTGAGTTTTGGAGAGTTTGGAACTCAAAGTTCGGCCCAATGAGAGTTCATTAGGTGGTTTGGACGAGGCATGGTCAAAACTTTGCTCCGTTTCAGGTTTTGAGAGCTCGGAACCCAAAGTTCGTCGCAATGAGAGTTTTCAGATGGTTTGGACGGACTCGGTGCAAACTTTGCTCCGTTTTTAGTTTTGGAGAGTTTTGAACTCAAACTTCCGCACAATGAGAGTTCTTTAGGTGGTTTGGACGAGACATGATCAAAACTTTTCTCCGTTTCAGGTTTTGAGAGCTCGGAACCCAATGTTCGTCCCAATGAGAGTTTTTCATATGGTTTGGACGAACTTGGTCCAAACTTCGCTCCGTTTTGAGTTTTGGAGAGTTTGGAACTCAAAGTTCGGCCCAATGAGAGTTCTTCAGGTGGTTTTGACGACACATGGTCAAAACTT
Organism: Luffa aegyptiaca; assembly: GCA_017139565.1. Taxonomy (NCBI): domain Eukaryota; kingdom Viridiplantae; phylum Streptophyta; class Magnoliopsida; order Cucurbitales; family Cucurbitaceae; genus Luffa; species Luffa aegyptiaca. Next base: position 21,914,892 of record CM029398.1, read on the forward strand.
TGCTCAGTTTCAGGTTTTGAGAGCTCGGAACCCAAAGTTTGTCCCAAAAACTTCGGCCCAATGAGAGTTCTTTAGGTGGTTTGGACGAGACATGGTCAAAACTTTTCTCCGTTTAAGGTTTTGAGAGCTCGAAACCCAAAGTTCGTCGCAATGAGAGTTTTTCAGATGGTTTGGACGAACTTGGTCCAAACTTTGCTCCGTTTTGAGTTTTGGATAGTTTTGAACTCAAACTTCAGCCCAATGAGAGTTCTTTAGGTGGTTTGGACGAGACATGGTCAAAACTTTTCTCCGTTTCAGGTTTTGAGAGCTCGGAACCCAATGTTCGTCCCAATGAGAGTTTTTCATATGGTTTGGACGAACTAGGTCAAAACTTTGCTCCGTTTTTAGATTTGGAGAGTTTGGAACTCAAAGTTCGGTCCAATGAGAGTTCTTTAGGTGGTTTGGACGAGACATGGTCAAAACTATGCTCTGTTTAAGGTTTTGAGAGCTCGGAACCCAAAGTTCGTCGCAATGAGAGTTTTTCAGATGCTTTGGACGAACTTGGTCCAAACTTTGCTCCGTTTTGAGTTTTGGAGAGTTTTGAACTCATACTTCAGCCCAATGAGAGTTCTTTAGGTGGTTTGGACGACACATGCTCAAAACTTTGCTCCGTTTCAGGTTTTGAGAGTTCGGAACCCAAAGTTCGTCCCAATGAGAGTTTTTCATATGGTTTGGACGAACTTGGTCCAAACTTTGCTCTGTTTTGAGTTTTGGAGAGTTTGGAACTCAAAGTTCGGCCCAATGAGAGTTCATTAGGTGGTTTGGACGAGGCATGGTCAAAACTTTGCTCCGTTTCAGGTTTTGAGAGCTCGGAACCCAAAGTTCGTCGCAATGAGAGTTTTTCAGATGGTTTGGACGAACTTGGTCCAAACTTTACTCCGTTTTGGGTTTTGGAGAGTTTGAGACTCAAAGTTCGGCCCAATGAGATTTCTTTAGGTGGTTGAGACGAGACATGGTCAAAACTTTGCTCCGTTTCAGGTTTTGAGAGCTCGGAACCCAAAGTTCGTCGCAATGAGAGTTTTCAGATGGTTTGGACGAACTTGGTGCAAACTTTGCTTCGTTTTTTGTTTTGGAGAGTTTTGAACTCAAACTTCAGCACAATGAGAGTTCTTTAGGTGGTTTGGACGAGACATGATCAAAACTTTTCTCTGTTTCAGGTTTTGAGAGCTCGGAACCCAATGTTCGTCCCAATGAGAGTTTTTCATATGGTTTGGACGAACTTGGTCCAAACTTCGCTCCGTTTTGAGTTTTGGAGAGTTTTGAACTCAAAGTTCGGCCCAAGGAGAGTTCTTTAGGTGGTTTTGACGACACATGGTCAAAACTTTGCTCCGTTTCAGGTTTTGAGAGCTCGGAACCCAAAGTTCGTCCCAATGAGAGTTTTTCATGTGGTTTGGACTAACTTGGTCCAAACTTTTCTCCGTTTTGAGTTTTGGATAGTTTTGAACTCAAACTTCGGCCCAATGAGAGTTCTTTAGGTGGTTTGGACGAGACATGGTCAAAACTTTGCTCCGTTTAAGGTTTTGAGAGCTCGAAACCAGAAGTTCGTCGCAATGAGAGTTTTACAGATGGTTTGGACGAACTTGGTCCAAACTTTGCTCCGTTTTGAGTTTTGGAGAGTTTTGAACTCAAACTTCAGCCCAATGAGAGTTCTTTAGGTGGTTTGGACGAGACATAGTCAAAACTTTTCTCCGTTTCAGGTTTTGAGAGCTCGGAACCCAATGTTCGTCCCAATGAGAGTTTTTCATATGGTTTGGACGAACTTGGTCCAAACTTTGCTCCGGTTTTAGATTTGGAGAGTTTGGAACTCAAAGTTCGGTCCAATGATAGTTCTTTGGGTTGTTTGGACGAGACATGGTCAAAACTTTGCTCCGTTTAAGGTTTTGAGAGCTCGGAACCCAAAGTTCGTCGCAATGAGAGTTTTTCTGATGGTTTGGACGAACTTGGTCCAAACTTTACTCCGTTTTGGGTTTTGGAGAGTTTGAGACTCAAAGTTCGGCCCAATGAGATTTCTTTAGGTGGTTTGGACGAGACATGGTCAAAACTTTGCTCCGTTTCAGGTTTTGAGAGCTCGGAACCCAAAGTTCGTCGCAATGAGAGTTTTCAGATGGTTTGGACGAACTTGGTGCAAATTTTGCTCCGTTTTTAGTTTTGGAGAGTTTTGAACTGAAACTTCAGCACAGAGTTCTTTAGGTGGTTTGGACGAGACATGGTCGAAACTTTTCTCCGTTTCAGGTTTTGAGAGCTCGGAACCCAATGTTCGTCCCAATGAGAGTTTTTCATATGGTTTGGACGAACTAGGTCAAAACTTTGCTCCGTTTTTAGATTTGGAGAGTTTGGAACTCAAAGTTCGGTCCAATGAGAGTTCTTTAGGTGGTTTGGACGAGACATGGTCAAAACTATGCTCTGTTTAAGGTTTTGAGAGCTCGGAACCCAAAGTTCGTCGCAATGAGAGTTTTTCAGATGCTTTGGACGAACTTGGTCCAAACTTTGCTCCGTTTTGAGTTTTGGAGAGTTTTGAACTCATACTTCAGCCCAATGAGAGTTCTTTAGGTGGTTTGGACGACACATGCTCAAAACTTTGCTCCGTTTCAGGTTTTGAGAGTTCGGAACCCAAAGTTCGTCCCAATGAGAGTTTTTCATATGGTTTGGACGAACTTGGTCCAAACTTTGCTCTGTTTTGAGTTTTGGAGAGTTTGGAACTCAAAGTTCGGCCCAATGAGAGTTCATTAGGTGGTTTGGACGAGGCATGGTCAAAACTTTGCTCCGTTTCAGGTTTTGAGAGCTCGGAACCCAAAGTTCGTCGCAATGAGAGTTTTTCAGATGGTTTGGACGAACTTGGTCCAAACTTTACTCCGTTTTGGGTTTTGGAGAGTTTGAGACTCAAAGTTCGGCCCAATGAGATTTCTTTAGGTGGTTTGGACGAGACATGGTCAAAACTTTGCTCCGTTTCAGGTTTTGAGAGCTCGGAACCCAAAGTTCGTCGCAATGAGAGTTTTCAGATGGTTTGGACGAACTTGGTGCAAACTTTGCTTCGTTTTTTGTTTTGGAGAGTTTTGAACTCAAACTTCAGCACAATGAGAGTTCTTTAGGTGGTTTGGACGAGACATGATCAAAACTTTTCTCTGTTTCAGGTTTTGAGAGCTCGGAACCCAATGTTCGTCCCAATGAGAGTTTTTCATATGGTTTGGACAAACTTGGTCCAAACTTCGCTCCGTTTTGAGTTTTGGAGAGTTTTGAACTCAAAGTTCGGCCCAAGGAGAGTTCTTTAGGTGGTTTTGACGACACATGGTCAAAACTTTGCTCCGTTTCAGGTTTTGAGAGCTCGGAACCCAAAGTTCGTCCCAATGAGAGTTTTTCATGTGGTTTGGACTAACTTGGTCCAAACTTTTCTCCGTTTTGAGTTTTGGATAGTTTTGAACTCAAACTTCGGCCCAATGAGAGTTCTTTAGGTGGTTTGGACGAGACATGGTCAAAACTTTGCTCCGTTTAAGGTTTTGAGAGCTCGAAACCAGAAGTTCGTCGCAATGAGAGTTTTACAGATGGTTTGGACGAACTTGGTCCAAACTTTGCTCCGTTTTGAGTTTTGGATAGTTTTGAACTCAAACTTCAGCCCAATGAGAGTTCTTTAGGTGGTTTGGACGAGACATAGTCAAAACTTTTCTCCGTTTCAGGTTTTGAGAGCTCGGAACCCAATGTTCGTCCCAATGAGAGTTTTTCATATGGTTTGGACGAACTTGGTCCAAACTTTGCTCCGTTTTTAGATTTGGAGAGTTTGGAACTCAAAGTTCGGTCCAATGATAGTTCTTTAGGTTGTTTGGACGAGACATGGTCAAAACTTTGCTCCGTTTAAGGTTTTGAGAGCTCGGAACCCAAAGTTCGTCGCAATGAGAGTTTTTCTGATGGTTTGGACGAACTTGGTCCAAACTTTACTCCGTTTTGGGTTTTGGAGAGTTTGAGACTCAAAGTTCGGCCCAATGAGATTTCTTTAGGTGGTTTGGACGAGACATGGTCAAAACTTTGCTCCGTTTCAGGTTTTGAGAGCTCGGAACCCAAAGTTCGTCGCAATGAGAGTTTTCAGATGGTTTGGACGAACTTGGTGCAAATTTTGCTCCGTTTTTAGTTTTTGAGAGTTTTGAACTGAAACTTCAGCACAGAGTTCTTTAGGTGGTTTGGACGAGACATGATCAAAACTTTTCTCCGTTTCAGGTTTTGAGAGCTCGGAACACAAAGTTCGTCGCAATGAGAGTTTTTCAGATGGTTTGGACGAACTTGGTCCAAACTTTGCTCCGTTTTGAGTTTTGGAGAGTTTTAAACTCAAACTTCAGCCCAATGAGAGTTCTTTAGGTGGTTTGGACGAGACATAGTCAAAACTTTTCTCCGTTTCTTGTTTTGAGAGCTCGGAACCCAATGTTCATCCCAATGAGAGTTTTTCATATGGTTTGGACGAACTTGGTCCAAAGTTTGCTCCGTTTTTAGATTTGGAGAGTTTAGAACTCAAAGTTCGGTCCAATGATAGTTCTTTAGGTGGTTTGGACGAGACATGGTCAAAACTTTGCTCCGTTTAAGGTTTTGAGAGCTCGGAACCCAAAGTTCGTCGCAATGAGAGTTTTTCAGGTGCTTTGGACGAACTTGGTCCAAACTATGCTCTGTTTTGAGTTTTGGAGAGTTTGGAACTCAAAGTTCGGCCCAATGAGAGTTCTTTAGGTGGTTTGGACGGCACATGGTCAAAACTTTGCTCCGTTTCAGGTTTTGAGAGCTCGGAACCCAAAGTTCGTCCCAATGAGAGTTTTTCATGTGGTTTGGACGAACTTGGTCCAAACTTTGCTCCGTTTTGAGTTTTGGAGAGTTTGGAACTCAAAGTTCGGCCCAATGAGAGTTCATTAGGTGGTTTGGACGAGGCATGGTGAAAACTTTGCTCCGTTTCAGGTTTTGAGAGCTCGGAACCCAAAGTTCGTCGCAATGAGAGTTTTTCCGATGGTTTGGACGAACTTGGTCCAAACTTTACTTCGTTTTGGGTTTTGGAGAGTTTGATACTCAAAGTTCGGCCCAATGAGAGTTATTTAGGTGGTTTGGACGAGACATGGTCAAAACTTTGCTCCGTTTAAGGTTTTGAGAGCTCGGAACCCAAAGTTCGTCGCAATGAGAGTTTTTCAGGTGCTTTGGACGAACTTGGTCCAAACTTTGCTCTGTTTTGAGTTTTGGAGAGTTTGGAACTCAAAGTTCGGCCCAATGAGAGTTCTTTAGGTGGTTTGGACGGCACATGGTCAAAACTTTGCTCCGTTTCAGGTTTTTAGAGCTCGGAACCCAAAGTTCGTCCCAATGAGAGTTTTTCATGTGGTTTGGACGAACTTGGTCCAAACTTTGCTCCGTTTTTAGTTTTGGAGAGTTTGGAACTCAAAGTTCTGCCCAATGAGAGTTCATTAGGTGGTTTGGACGAGGCATGGTGAAAACTTTGCTCCGTTTCAGGTTTTGAGAGCTCGGAACCCAAAGTTCGTCGCAATGAGAGTTTTTCAGATGGTTTGGACGAACTTGGTCCAAACTTTACTCCTTTTTGCGTTTTGGAGAGTTTGAGACTCAAAGTTCGGCCCAATGAGATTTCTTTAGGTGGTTTGGACGAGACATGGTCAAAACTTTGCTCCGTTTCAGGTTTTGAGAGCTCGGAACCCAAAGTTCGTCCCAATGAGAGTTTTTCATGTGGTTTGGACTAACTTGGTCCAAACTTTTTTTCCGTTTTGAGTTTTGGATTGTTTTGAACTCAAACTTCGACCCAATGAGAGTTCTTTAGGTGGTTTGGACGAGACATGGTCAAAACTTTTCTCCGTTTATGGTTTTGAGAGCTCGAAACCCAAAGTTCGTCGCAATGAGAGTTTTTCAGATGGTTTGGACGAACTTGGTCCAAACTTTGCTCCGTTTTTGGATTTGGAGAGTTTGGAACTCAAAGTTCGGTCCAATGAGAGTTCTTTAGGTGGTTTGGACGAGACATGGTCAAAACTTTGCTCTGTTTAAGGTTTTGAGAGCTCGGAACCCAAAGTTCGTCGCAATGAGAGTTTTTCAGATGCTTTGGACGAAGTTGGTCCAAACTTTGCTCCGTTTTGAGTTTTGGAGAGTTTTGAGCTCAAACTTCAGCCCAATGAGAGTTCTTTAGGTGGTTTGGACGACACATGGTCAAAACTTTGCTCCGTTTCAGGTTTTGAGAGTTCGGAACCCAAAGTTCGTCCCAATGAGAGTTTTTCATATGGTTTGGACGAACTTGGTCCAAACTTTGCTCCGTTTTGAGTTTTGGAGAGTTTGGAACTAAAAGTTCGGCCCAATGAGAGTTCATTAGGTGGTTTGGACGAGGCATGGTCAAAACTTTGCCCCGTTTCAGGTTTTGAGAGCTCGGAACCCAAAGTTCGTCGCAATGAGAGTTTTTCAGATGGTTTGGACGAACTTGGTCCAAACTTTGCTCCGTTTTAAGTTTTGGAGAGTTTTGAACTCAAACTTCAGCCCAATGAGAGTTCTTCAGGTGGTTTGGACAAGACATAGTCAAAACTTTTCTCCGTTTCAGGTTTTGAGAGCTCGGAACCCAATGTTCGTCCCAATGAGAGTTTTTCATATGGTTTGGACGAACTTGGTCCAAACTTTGCTCCGTTTTTAGATTTGGAGTGTTTGGAACTCAAAGTTCGGTCCAATGATAGTTCTTTAGGTGGTTTGGACGAGACATGGTCAAAACTTTGCTCCGTTTAAGGTTGTGAGAGCTCGGAACCCAAAGTTCGTCGCAATGAGAGTTTTTCAGGTGCTTTGGACGAACTTGGTCAAAACTTTGCTCCGTTTTGAGTTTTGGAGAGTTTTGAACTCAAACTTCAGCCCAATGAGAGTTCTTTAGGTGGTTTGGACGACACATGGTCAAAACTTTGCTCCGTTTCAGGTTTTGAGAGCTCGGAACCCAAAGTTCGTCCCAATGAGAGTTTTTCATATGGTTTGGACGAACTTGGTCCCAACTTTACTCTGTTTTGGGTTTTGGAGAGTTTGAGACTCAAAGTTCGGCCCAATGAGAGTTCTTTAGGTGGTTTGGACGAGACATGGTCCAAACTTTGCTCCGTTTCAGGTTTTGAGAGCTCGGAACCCAAAGTTCGTCGCAATGAGAGTTTTCAGATGGTTTGGACGAACTTAGTGCAAACTTTGCTCCGTTTTTAGTTTTGGAGAGTTTTGAACTCAAACTTCAGCACAATGAGAGTTCTTTAGGTGGTTTGGACGAGACATGATCAAAACTTTTCTCCGTTTCAGGTTTTGGGAGCTCGGAACCCAATGTTCGTCCCAATGAGAGTTTTTCATATGGTTTGGAAGAACTTGGTCCAAACTTCGCTCCGTTTTGAGTTTTGGAGAGTTTGGAACTCAAAGTTCGGCCCAATGAGAGTTCTTCAGGTGGTTTTGACGACACATGGTCAAAACTTTGCTCAGTTTCAGGTTTTGAGAGCTCGGAACCCAAAGTTCGTCCCAATGAGAGTTTTTCATGTGGTTTGGACTAACTTGGTCCAAACTTTTCTCCGTTTTGAGTTTTGGATAGTTTTGAACTCAAACTTCGGCCCAATGAGAGTTCTTTAGGTGGTTTCGACGAGACATGGTCAAAACTTTGCTCCGTTTAAGGTTTTGAGAGCTCGGAACCCAAAGTTCGTCGCAATGAGAGTTTTTCAGATGCTTTGGACGAACTTGGTCCAAACTTTGCTCCGTTTTGAGTTTTGGAGAGTTTTGAACTCAAACTTCAGCCCAATGAGAGTTCTTTAGGTGGTTTGGACGACACATGGTCAAAACTTTGCTCCGTTTCAGGTTTTGAGAGTTCGGAACCCAAAGTTCGTCCCAATGAGAGTTTTTCATATGGTTTGGACGAACTTGGTCCAAACTTTGCTCTGTTTTGAGTTTTGGAGAGTTTGGAACTCAAAGTTCGGCCCAATGAGAGTTCTTTAGGTGGTTTGGACGGCACATGGTCAAAACTTTGCTCCGTTTCAGGTTTTGAGAGCTCGGAACCCAAAGTTCGTCCCAATGAGAGTTTTTCATGTGGTTTCGACGAACTTGGTCCAAACTTTGCTCCGTTTTGAGTTTTGGAGAGTTTGGAACTAAAAGTTCGGCCCAATGAGAGTTCATTAGGTGGTTTGGACGAGGCATGGTCAAAACTTTGCTCCGTTTCAGGTTTTGAGAGCTCGGAACCCAAAGTTCGTCGCAATGAGAGTTTTTCATATGGTTTGGACGAACTTGGTCTAAACTTTTCTCCGTTTTGAGTTTTGGAGAGTTTGGAACTCAAAGTTCGGCCCAATGAGAGTTCTTTAGGTGGTTTGGACGACACATGGTCAAAACTTTGCTCCGTTAAAGGTTTTGAGAGCTCGGAACCCAATGTTCGTCCCAATGAGAGTTTTTCATATGGTTTGGACGAACTTGGTCCAAACTTTGCTCCGTTTTGAGTTTTGGAGAGTTTGGAACTCAAAGTTCGGCCCAATGAGAGTTCTTTAGGTGGTTTGGACGACACATGGTCAAAACTTTGCAACGTTTAAAGTTTTGAGAGCTCGGAACCCAAAGTTCGTCCCAATGAGAGTTTTTCATATGGTTTTGACAAACTTTGTCCAAACTTTGCTCCGTTTTGAGTTTTGGAGAGTTTGGAACTCAAAGTTCGGCCCAATGAGAGTTCTTTAGGTGGTTTGGACGACACATGGTAAAAACTTTGCTCCGTTTCAGGTTTTGAGAGCTCGGAACCCAAAGTTCGTCCCAATGAGAGTTTTTCATATGGTTTGGACGAACTTGGTCCAAACTTTGCTCCGTTTTAAGTTTTGGAGAGTTTTGAACTCAAACTTCGGCCCAATGAGAGTTCTTTAGGTGGTTTGGACGACACATGGTCAAAACTTTGCTCCGTTTCAGGTTTTGAGAGCTCGGAACCCAAAGTTCGTCCCAATGAGAGTTTTTCATGTGTTTTGGACGAACTTGGTCCAAACTTTGCTCCATTTTCAGTCTTGGAGAGTTTGGAACTCAAAGTTCGGCCCAATGAGAGTTCTTTAGGTTGTTTGGACGACACATGGTCAAAACTTTGCTCCGTTTAAGGTTTTGAGAGCTCGGAACCCAAAGTTCGTCCCAATGAGAGTTTTTCATATGGTTTGGACGAACTTGGTCTAAACTTTTCTCCGTTTTGAGTTTTGGAGAGTTTGGAACTCAAAGTTCGGCCCAATGAGAGTTCTTTAGGTGGTTTGGACGACACATGGTCAAAACTTTGCTCCGTTTAAGGTTTTGAGAGCTCGGAACCCAAAGTTCGTCCCAATGAGAGTTTTTCATATGGTTTGGACGAACTTGGTCCAAAGATTTCTCCGTTTTGAGTTTTGGAGAGTTTGGTACTCAAACTTCAGCCCAATGAGGGTTCTTTCGGTGGTTTGGAAGACACGGGGTCAAAACTTTGCTCCGTTTCAGGTTTTCAGAGCTTGGAACCCAATGTTCGTCCCAATGAGAGTTTTTCATATGGTTTGGACGAACTTCGTCCAAACTTTGCTCCGTTTTGAGTTTTGGAGAGTTTGGAACTCAAAGTTTGGCCCAATGAGAGTTCTTTAGGTGGTTTGGACGACACTTGGTTAAAACTTTGCTCCGTTTAAGGTTTTGAGAGCTCGGAACCCAAAGTTCGTCCCAATGAGAGTTTTTCATATGGTTTGGACGAACTTGGTCCAAACTTTGCTCCGTTTTGAGTTTAGGAGAGTTTGGAACTCAAAGTTCGGCCCAATGAGAGTTCTTTAGGTGGTTTGGACGACACATGGTCCAAACTTTGCTCCGTTTCAGGTTTTGAGAGCTCGGAACCCAAAGTTCGTCCCAATGAGAGTTTTTCATATGGTTTTGACGAACTTGGTCCAAACTTTGCTCCGTTTTGAGTTTACGAGAGTTTGGAACTCAAAGTTCGGCCCAATGAGAGTTCTTTAGGTGGTTTGGACGACACATGGTCAAAACTTTGCTCCGTTTCAGGTTTTGAGAGCTCGGAACCCAAAGTTCGTCCCAATGAGAGTTTTTCATATGGTTTGGACGAACTTGGTCCAAACTTTGCTCCGTTTTGAGTTTAGGAGAGTTTGGAACAAAAAGTTTGGCCCAATTAGAGTTCTTTAGGTGGTTTGGACGACACATCATCAAAACTTTGCTCCGTTTCAGGTTTTGAGAGCTCGGAACCCAAAGTTCGTCCCAATGAGAGTTTTTCATCTGGTTTGGACGAACTTGGTCCAAACTTTCTCGGTTTTGAGTTTTGGAGAGTTTGGAACTCAAAGTTCAGCCCAATGAGAGTTCTTTAGGTGGTTTGGACAAGACATGGTCAAAACTTTGCTCCGTTTAAGGTTTTGAGAGCTCGAAACCAAAAGTTCGTCGCAATGAGAGTTTTTCAGATGGTTTGGACGAACTTGGTCCAAACTTGTGTCCGTTTTGAGTTTTGGAGAGTTTTGAACTCAAACTTCAGCCCAATGAGAGTTCTTTAGGTTGTTTGGACGATACGTGGTCAAAACTTTGCTCCGTTAAAGGTTTTGAGAGCTCGGAACCCAATGTTCGTCCCAATGAGAGTTTTTCATATGGTTTGGACGAACTTGGTCCAAACTTTGCTCCGTTTTGAGTTTTGGAGAGTTTGGAACTCAAAGTTCGGCCCAATGAGAGTTCTTTAGGTGGTTTGGACGACACATGCTCAAAACTTTGCAACGTTTAAAGTTTTGAGAGCTCGGAACCCAAAGTTCGTCCCAATGAGAGTTTTTCATATGGTTTTGACAAACTTTGTCCAAACTTTGCTCCGTTTTGAGTTTTGGAGAGTTTGGAACTCAAAGTTCGGCCCAATGAGAGTTCTTTAGGTGGTTTGGACGACACATGGTAAAAACTTTGCTCCGTTTCAGTTTTTGAGAGCTCGGAACCCAAAGTTCGTCCCAATGAGAGTTTTTCATATGGTTTGGACGAACTTGGTCCAAACTTTGCTCCGTTTTAAGTTTTGGAGAGTTTTGAACTCAAACTTCGGCCCAATGAGAGTTCTTTAGGTGGTTTGGACGACACATGGTCAAAACTTTGCTCCGTTTCAGGTTTTGAGAGCTCGGAACGCAAAGTTCGTCCCAATGAGAGTTTTTCATGTGTTTTGGACGAACTTGGTCCAAACTTTGCTCCATTTTCAGTCTTGGAGAGTTTGGAACTCAAAGTTCGGCCCAATGAGAGTTCTTTAGGTTGTTTGGACGACACATGGTCAAAACTTTGCTCCGTTTAAGGTTTTGAGAGCTCGGAACCCAAAGTTCGTCCCAATGAGAGTTTTTCATATGGTTTGGACGAACTTGGTCTAAACTTTTCTCCGTTTTGAGTTTTGGAGAGTTTGGAACTCAAAGTTCGGCCCAATGAGAGTTCTTTAGGTTGTTTGGACGACACATGGTCAAAACTTTGCTCCGTTTAAGGTTTTGAGAGCTCGGAACCCAAAGTTCGTCCCAATGAGAGTTTTTCATATGGTTTGGACGAACTTGGTCCAAAGATTTCTCCGTTTTGAGTTTTGGAGAGTTTTGTACTCAAACTTCAGCCCAATGAGGGTTCTTTCGGTGGTTTGGAAGACACGGGGTCAAAACTTTGCTCCGTTTCAGGTTTTCAGAGCTTGGAACCCAATGTTCGTCCCAATGAGAGTTTTTCATATGGTTTGGACGAACTTCGTCCAAACTTTGCTCCGTTTTGAGTTTTGGAGAGTTTGGAACTCAAAGTTTGGCCCAATGAGAGTTCTTTAGGTGGTTTGGACGACACTTGGTTAAAACTTTGCTCCGTTTAAGGTTTTGAGAGCTCGGAACCCAAAGTTCGTCCCAATGAGAGTTTTTCATATCGTTTGGACGAACTTGGTCCAAACTTTGCTCCGTTTTGAGTTTAGGAGAGTTTGGAACTCAAAGTTCGGCCCAATGAGAGTTCTTTAGGTGGTTTGGACGACACATGGTCCAAACTTTGCTCCGTTTCAGGTTTTGAGAGCTCGGAACCCAAAGTTCGTCCCAATGAGAGTTTTTCATATGGTTTTGACGAACTTGGTCCAAACTTTGCTCCGTTTTGAGTTTACGAGAGTTTGGAACTCAAAGTTCGGCCCAATGAGAGTTCTTTAGGTGGTTTGGACGACACATGGTCAAAACTTTGCTCCGTTTCAGGTTTTGAGAGCTCGGAACCCAAAGTTCGTCCCAATGAGAGTTTTTCATATGGTTTGGACGAACTTGGTCCAAACTTTGCTCCGTTTTGAGTTTAGGAGAGTTTGGAACTCAAAGTTTGGCCCAATTAGAGTTCTTTAGGTGGTTTGGACGACACATCATCAAAACTTTGCTCCGTTTCAGGTTTTGAGAGCTCGGAACCCAAAGTTCGTCCCAATGAGAGTTTTTCATCTGGTTTGGACGAACTTGGTCCAAACTTTCTCGGTTTTGAGTTTTGGAGAGTTTGGAACTCAAAGTTCAGCCCAATGAGAGTTCTTTAGGTGGTTTGGACAAGACATGGTCAAAACTTTGCTCCGTTTAAGGTTTTGAGAGCTCGAAACCAAAAGTTCGTCGCAATGAGAGTTTTTCAGATGGTTTGGACGAACTTGGTCCAAACTTGTGTCCGTTTTGAGTTTTGGAGAGTTTTGAACTCAAACTTCAGCCCAATGAGAGTTCTTTAGGTGGTTTGGACGATACGTGGTCAAAACTTTGCTCCGTTAAAGGTTTTGAGAGCTCGGAACCCAATGTTCGTCCCAATGAGAGTTTTTCATATGGTTTGGACGAACTTGGTCCAAACTTTGCTCCGTTTTGAGTTTTGGAGAGTTTGGAACTCAAAGTTCGGCCCAATGAGAGTTCTTTAGGTGGTTTGGACGACACATGCTCAAAACTTTGCAACGTTTAAAGTTTTGAGAGCTCGGAACCCAAAGTTCGTCCCAATGAGAGTTTTTCATATGGTTTTGACAAACTTTGTCCAAACTTTGCTCCGTTTTGAGTTTTGGAGAGTTTGGAACTCAAAGTTCGGCCCAATGAGAGTTCTTTAGGTGGTTTGGACGACACATGGTAAAAACTTTGCTCCGTTTCAGTTTTTGAGAGCTCGGAACCCAAAGTTCGTCCCAATGAGAGTTTTTCATATGGTTTGGACGAACTTGGTCCAAACTTTGCTCCGTTTTAAGTTTTGGAGAGTTTTGAACTCAAACTTCGGCCCAATGAGAGTTCTTTAGGTGGTTTGGACGACACATGGTCAAAACTTTGCTCCGTTTCAGGTTTTGAGAGCTCGGAACCCAAAGTTCGTCCCAATGAGAGTTTTTCATGTGTTTTGGACGAACTTGGTCCAAACTTTGCTCCATTTTCAGTCTTGGAGAGTTTGGAACTCAAAGTTCGGCCCAATGAGAGTTCTTTAGGTTGTTTGGACGACACATGGTCAAAACTTTGCTCCGTTTAAGGTTTTGAGAGCTCGGAACCCAAAGTTCGTCCCAATGAGAGTTTTTCATATGGTTTGGACGAACTTGGTCTAAACTTTTCTCCGTTTTGAGTTTTGGAGAGTTTGGAACTCAAAGTTCGGCCCAATGAGAGTTCTTTAGGTGGTTTGGACGACACATGGTCAAAACTTTGCTCCGTTTAAGGTTTTGAGAGCTCGGAACCCAAAGTTCGTCCCAATGAGAGTTTTTCATATGGTTTGGACGAACTTGGTCCAAAGATTTCTCCGTTTTGAGTTTTGGAGAGTTTGGTACTCAAACTTCAGCCCAATGAGGGTTCTTTCGGTGGTTTGGAAGACACGGGGTCAAAACTTTGCTCCGTTTCAGGTTTTCAGAGCTTGGAACCCAATGTTCGTCCCAATGAGAGTTTTTCATATGGTTTGGACGAACTTCGTCCAAACTTTGCTCCGTTTTGAGTTTTGGAGAGTTTGGAACTCAAAGTTTGGCCCAATGAGAGTTCTTTAGGTGGTTTGGACGACACTTGGTTAAAACTTTGCTCCGTTTAAGGTTTTGAGAGCTCGGAACCCAAAGTTCGTCCCAATGAGAGTTTTTCATATGGTTTGGACGAACTTGGTCCAAACTTTGCTCCGTTTTGAGTTTAGGAGAGTTTGGAACTCAAAGTTCGGCCCAATGAGAGTTCTTTAGGTGGTTTGGACGACACATGGTCCAAACTTTGCTCCGTTTCAGGTTTTGAGAGCTCGGAACCCAAAGTTCGTCCCAATGAGAGTTTTTCATATGGTTTTGACGAACTTGGTCCAAACTTTGCTCCGTTTTGAGTTTACGAGAGTTTGGAACTCAAAGTTCGGCCCAATGAGAGTTCTTTAGGTGGTTTGGACGACACATGGTCAAAACTTTGCTCCGTTTCAGGTTTTGAGAGCTCGGAACCCAAAGTTCGTCCCAATGAGAGTTTTTCATATGGTTTGGACGAACTTGGTCCAAACTTTGCTCCGTTTTGAGTTTAGGAGAGTTTGGAACAAAAAGTTTGGCCCAATTAGAGTTCTTTAGGTGGTTTGGACGACACATCATCAAAACTTTGCTCCGTTTCAGGTTTTGAGAGCTCGGAACCCAAAGTTCGTCCCAATGAGAGTTTTTCATCTGGTTTGGACGAACTTGGTCCAAACTTTCTCGGTTTTGAGTTTTGGAGAGTTTGGAACTCAAAGTTCAGCCCAATGAGAGTTCTTTAGGTGGTTTGGACAAGACATGGTCAAAACTTTGCTCCGTTTAAGGTTTTGAGAGCTCGAAACCAAAAGTTCGTCGCAATGAGAGTTTTTCAGATGGTTTGGACGAACTTGGTCCAAACTTGTGTCCGTTTTGAGTTTTGGAGAGTTTTGAACTCAAACTTCAGCCCAATGAGAGTTCTTTAGGTTGTTTGGACGATACGTGGTCAAAACTTTGCTCCGTTAAAGGTTTTGAGAGCTCGGAACCCAATGTTCGTCCCAATGAGAGTTTTTCATATGGTTTGGACGAACTTGGTCCAAACTTTGCTCCGTTTTGAGTTTTGGAGAGTTTGGAACTCAAAGTTCGGCCCAATGAGAGTTCTTTAGGTGGTTTGGACGACACATGCTCAAAACTTTGCAACGTTTAAAGTTTTGAGAGCTCGGAACCCAAAGTTCGTCCCAATGAGAGTTTTTCATATGGTTTTGACAAACTTTGTCCAAACTTTGCTCCGTTTTGAGTTTTGGAGAGTTTGGAACTCAAAGTTCGGCCCAATGAGAGTTCTTTAGGTGGTTTGGACGACACATGGTAAAAACTTTGCTCCGTTTCAGTTTTTGAGAGCTCGGAACCCAAAGTTCGTCCCAATGAGAGTTTTTCATATGGTTTGGACGAACTTGGTCCAAACTTTGCTCCGTTTTAAGTTTTGGAGAGTTTTGAACTCAAACTTCGGCCCAATGAGAGTTCTTTAGGTGGTTTGGACGACACATGGTCAAAACTTTGCTCCGTTTCAGGTTTTGAGAGCTCGGAACGCAAAGTTCGTCCCAATGAGAGTTTTTCATGTGTTTTGGACGAACTTGGTCCAAACTTTGCTCCATTTTCAGTCTTGGAGAGTTTGGAACTCAAAGTTCGGCCCAATGAGAGTTCTTTAGGTTGTTTGGACGACACATGGTCAAAACTTTGCTCCGTTTAAGGTTTTGAGAGCTCGGAACCCAAAGTTCGTCCCAATGAGAGTTTTTCATATGGTTTGGACGAACTTGGTCTAAACTTTTCTCCGTTTTGAGTTTTGGAGAGTTTGGAACTCAAAGTTCGGCCCAATGAGAGTTCTTTAGGTGGTTTGGACGACACATGGTCAAAACTTTGCTCCGTTTAAGGTTTTGAGAGCTCGGAACCCAAAGTTCGTCCCAATGAGAGTTTTTCATATGGTTTGGACGAACTTGGTCCAAAGATTTCTCCGTTTTGAGTTTTGGAGAGTTTTGTACTCAAACTTCAGCCCAATGAGGGTTCTTTCGGTGGTTTGGAAGACACGGGGTCAAAACTTTGCTCCGTTTCAGGTTTTCAGAGCTTGGAACCCAATGTTCGTCCCAATGAGAGTTTTTCATATGGTTTGGACGAACTTCGTCCAAACTTTGCTCCGTTTTGAGTTTTGGAGAGTTTGGAACTCAAAGTTTGGCCCAATGAGAGTTCTTTAGGTGGTTTGGACGACACTTGGTTAAAACTTTGCTCCGTTTAAGGTTTTGAGAGCTCGGAACCCAAAGTTCGTCCCAATGAGAGTTTTTCATATCGTTTGGACGAACTTGGTCCAAACTTTGCTCCGTTTTGAGTTTAGGAGAGTTTGGAACTCAAAGTTCGGCCCAATGAGAGTTCTTTAGGTGGTTTGGACGACACATGGTCCAAACTTTGCTCCGTTTCAGGTTTTGAGAGCTCGGAACCCAAAGTTCGTCCCAATGAGAGTTTTTCATATGGTTTTGACGAACTTGGTCCAAACTTTGCTCCGTTTTGAGTTTACGAGAGTTTGGAACTCAAAGTTCGGCCCAATGAGAGTTCTTTAGGTGGTTTGGACGACACATGGTCAAAACTTTGCTCCGTTTCAGGTTTTGAGAGCTCGGAACCCAAAGTTCGTCCCAATGAGAGTTTTTCATATGGTTTGGACGAACTTGGTCCAAACTTTGCTCCGTTTTGAGTTTAGGAGAGTTTGGAACTCAAAAGTTTGGCCCAATTAGAGTTCTTTAGGTGGTTTGGACGACACATCATCAAAACTTTGCTCCGTTTCAGGTTTTGAGAGCTCGGAACCCAAAGTTCGTCCCAATGAGAGTTTTTCATCTGGTTTGGACGAACTTGGTCCAAACTTTCTCGGTTTTGAGTTTTGGAGAGTTTGGAACTCAAAGTTCAGCCCAATGAGAGTTCTTTAGGTGGTTTGGACAAGACATGGTCAAAACTTTGCTCCGTTTAAGGTTTTGAGAGCTCGAAACCAAAAGTTCGTCGCAATGAGAGTTTTTCAGATGGTTTGGACGAACTTGGTCCAAACTTGTGTCCGTTTTGAGTTTTGGAGAGTTTTGAACTCAAACTTCAGCCCAATGAGAGTTCTTTAGGTGGTTTGGACGATACGTGGTCAAAACTTTGCTCCGTTAAAGGTTTTGAGAGCTCGGAACCCAATGTTCGTCCCAATGAGAGTTTTTCATATGGTTTGGACGAACTTGGTCCAAACTTTGCTCCGTTTTGAGTTTTGGAGAGTTTGGAACTCAAAGTTCGGCCCAATGAGAGTTCTTTAGGTGGTTTGGACGACACATGCTCAAAACTTTGCAACGTTTAAAGTTTTGAGAGCTCGGAACCCAAAGTTCGTCCCAATGAGAGTTTTTCATATGGTTTTGACAAACTTTGTCCAAACTTTGCTCCGTTTTGAGTTTTGGAGAGTTTGGAACTCAAAGTTCGGCCCAATGAGAGTTCTTTAGGTGGTTTGGACGACACATGGTAAAAACTTTGCTCCGTTTCAGTTTTTGAGAGCTCGGAACCCAAAGTTCGTCCCAATGAGAGTTTTTCATATGGTTTGGACGAACTTGGTCCAAACTTTGCTCCGTTTTAAGTTTTGGAGAGTTTTGAACTCAAACTTCGGCCCAATGAGAGTTCTTTAGGTGGTTTGGACGACACATGGTCAAAACTTTGCTCCGTTTCAGGTTTTGAGAGCTCGGAACGCAAAGTTCGTCCCAATGAGAGTTTTTCATGTGTTTTGGACGAACTTGGTCCAAACTTTGCTCCATTTTCAGTCTTGGAGAGTTTGGAACTCAAAGTTCGGCCCAATGAGAGTTCTTTAGGTTGTTTGGACGACACATGGTCAAAACTTTGCTCCGTTTAAGGTTTTGAGAGCTCGGAACCCAAAGTTCGTCCCAATGAGAGTTTTTCATATGGTTTGGACGAACTTGGTCTAAACTTTTCTCCGTTTTGAGTTTTGGAGAGTTTGGAACTCAAAGTTCGGCCCAATGAGAGTTCTTTAGGTGGTTTGGACGACACATGGTCAAAACTTTGCTCCGTTTAAGGTTTTGAGAGCTCGGAACCCAAAGTTCGTCCCAATGAGAGTTTTTCATATGGTTTGGACGAACTTGGTCCAAAGATTTCTCCGTTTTGAGTTTTGGAGAGTTTTGTACTCAAACTTCAGCCCAATGAGGGTTCTTTCGGTGGTTTGGAAGACACGGGGTCAAAACTTTGCTCCGTTTCAGGTTTTCAGAGCTTGGAACCCAATGTTCGTCCCAATGAGAGTTTTTCATATGGTTTGGACGAACTTCGTCCAAACTTTGCTCCGTTTTGAGTTTTGGAGAGTTTGGAACTCAAAGTTTGGCCCAATGAGAGTTCTTTAGGTGGTTTGGACGACACTTGGTTAAAACTTTGCTCCGTTTAAGGTTTTGAGAGCTCGGAACCCAAAGTTCGTCCCAATGAGAGTTTTTCATATCGTTTGGACGAACTTGGTCC
Source organism: Luffa aegyptiaca (assembly GCA_017139565.1). NCBI lineage: Eukaryota > Viridiplantae > Streptophyta > Magnoliopsida > Cucurbitales > Cucurbitaceae > Luffa > Luffa aegyptiaca. The sequence goes on from CM029398.1 coordinate 21,933,244, forward strand.
AAACTTTGCTCCGTTTTGAGTTTAGGAGAGTTTGGAACTCAAAGTTCGGCCCAATGAGAGTTCTTTAGGTGGTTTGGACGACACATGGTCCAAACTTTGCTCCGTTTCAGGTTTTGAGAGCTCGGAACCCAAAGTTCGTCCCAATGAGAGTTTTTCATATGGTTTTGACGAACTTGGTCCAAACTTTGCTCCGTTTTGAGTTTACGAGAGTTTGGAACTCAAAGTTCGGCCCAATGAGAGTTCTTTAGGTGGTTTGGACGACACATGGTCAAAACTTTGCTCCGTTTCAGGTTTTGAGAGCTCGGAACCCAAAGTTCGTCCCAATGAGAGTTTTTCATATGGTTTGGACGAACTTGGTCCAAACTTTGCTCCGTTTTGAGTTTAGGAGAGTTTGGAACTCAAAGTTTGGCCCAATTAGAGTTCTTTAGGTGGTTTGGACGACACATCATCAAAACTTTGCTCCGTTTCAGGTTTTGAGAGCTCGGAACCCAAAGTTCGTCCCAATGAGAGTTTTTCATCTGGTTTGGACGAACTTGGTCCAAACTTTCTCGGTTTTGAGTTTTGGAGAGTTTGGAACTCAAAGTTCAGCCCAATGAGAGTTCTTTAGGTGGTTTGGACAAGACATGGTCAAAACTTTGCTCCGTTTAAGGTTTTGAGAGCTCGAAACCAAAAGTTCGTCGCAATGAGAGTTTTTCAGATGGTTTGGACGAACTTGGTCCAAACTTGTGTCCGTTTTGAGTTTTGGAGAGTTTTGAACTCAAACTTCAGCCCAATGAGAGTTCTTTAGGTGGTTTGGACGATACGTGGTCAAAACTTTGCTCCGTTAAAGGTTTTGAGAGCTCGGAACCCAATGTTCGTCCCAATGAGAGTTTTTCATATGGTTTGGACGAACTTGGTCCAAACTTTGCTCCGTTTTGAGTTTTGGAGAGTTTGGAACTCAAAGTTCGGCCCAATGAGAGTTCTTTAGGTGGTTTGGACGACACATGGTCAAAACTTTGCAACGTTTAAAGTTTTGAGAGCTCGGAACCCAAAGTTCGTCCCAATGAGAGTTTTTCATATGGTTTTGACAAACTTTGGCCAAACTTTGCTCCGTTTTGAGTTTTGGAGAGTTTGGAACTCAAAGTTCGGCCCAATGAGAGTTCTTTAGGTGGTTTGGACGACACATGGTAAAAACTTTGCTCCGTTTCAGGTTTTGAGAGCTCGGAACCCAAAGTTCGTCCCAATGAGAGTTTTTCATATGGTTTGGACGAACTTGGTCCAAACTTTGCTCCGTTTCAAGTTTTGGAGAGTTTTGAACTCAAACTTCGGCCCAATGAGAGTTCTTTAGGTGGTTTGGACGACACATGGTCAAAACTTTGCTCCGTTTCAGGTTTTGAGAGCTCGGAACCCAAAGTTCGTCCCAATGAGAGTTTTTCATGTGTTTTGGACGAACTTGGTCCAAACTTTGCTCCATTTTCAGTCTTGGAGAGTTTGGAACTCAAAGTTCGGCCCAATGAGAGTTCTTTAGGTTGTTTGGACGACACATGGTCAAAACTTTGCTCCGTTTAAGGTTTTGAGAGCTCGGAACCCAAAGTTCGTCCCAATGAGAGTTTTTCATATGGTTTGGACGAACTTGGTCTAAACTTTTCTCCGTTTTGAGTTTTGGAGAGTTTGGAACTCAAAGTTCGGCCCAATGAGAGTTCTTTAGGTGGTTTGGACGACACATGGTCAAAACTTTGCTCCGTTTAAGGTTTTGAGAGCTCGGAACCCAAAGTTCGTCCCAATGAGAGTTTTTCATATGGTTTGGACGAACTTGGTCCAAAGATTTCTCCGTTTTGAGTTTTGGAGAGGTTTGTACTCAAACTTCAGCCCAATGAGGGTTCTTTCGGTGGTTTGGAAGACACGGGGTCAAAACTTTGCTCCGTTTCAGGTTTTCAGAGCTTGGAACCCAATGTTCGTCCCAATGAGAGTTTTTCATATGGTTTGGACGAACTTCGTCCAAACTTTGCTCCGTTTTGAGTTTTGGAGAGTTTGGAACTCAAAGTTTGGCCCAATGAGAGTTCTTTAGGTGGTTTGGACGACACTTGGTTAAAACTTTGCTCCGTTTAAGGTTTTGAGAGCTCGGAACCCAAAGTTCGTCCCAATGAGAGTTTTTCATATGGTTTGGACAAACTTGGTCCAAACTTTGCTCCGTTTTGAGTTTAGGAGAGTTTGGAACTCAAAGTTCGGCCCAATGAGAGTTCTTTAGGTGGTTTGGACGACACATGGTCCAAACTTTGCTCCGTTTCAGGTTTTGAGAGCTCGGAACCCAAAGTTCGTCCCAATGAGAGTTTTTCATATGGTTTTGACGAACTTGGTCCAAACTTTGCTCCGTTTTGAGTTTACGAGAGTTTGGAACTCAAAGTTCGGCCCAATGAGAGTTCTTTAGGTGGTTTGGACGACACATGGTCAAAACTTTGCTCCGTTTCAGGTTTTGAGAGCTCGGAACCCAAAGTTCGTCCCAATGAGAGTTTTTCATATGGTTTGGACGAACTTGGTCCAAACTTTGCTCCGTTTTGAGTTTAGGAGAGTTTGGAACTCAAAGTTTGGCCCAATTAGAGTTCTTTAGGTGGTTTGGACGACACATCATCAAAACTTTGCTCCGTTTCAGGTTTTGAGAGCTCGGAACCCAAAGTTCGTCCCAATGAGAGTTTTTCATATGGTTTGGACGAACTTGGTCCAAACTTTACTCTTTTTTGAGTTTTGGAGAGTTTGGAACTCAAAGTTCGGCCTAATGAGAGTTCTTTAGGTGGTTTGGACGACACATGGTCCAAACTTTGCTCTGTTTCAGGTTTTGAGAGCTCGGAACCTAAAGTTCGTCCCAATGAGAGTTTTTCATATGGTTTTGACGAACTTTGTCCAAACTTTGCTCCGTTTTGAGTTTTGGAGAGTTTGGAACTCAAAGTTCGGCCCAATGAAAGTTCTTTAGGTGGTTTGGACGACACATGGTCAAAACTTTGCTCCGTTTAAGGTTTTGAGAGCTCGGAACCCAAAGTTTGTCCCAATGAGAGTTTTTCATATGGTTTGGACGAACTTGGTCCAAACTTTTCTCCGTTTTGAGTTTAGGAGAGTTTGGAACTCAAAGTTCGGCCCAATGAGAGTTCTTTAGGTGGTTTGGACGACACATGGTAAAAACTTTGCTCCGTTTCAGGTTTTGAGAGCTCGGAACCCAAAGTTCGTCAAAATGAGAGTTTTTCATATGGTTTGGACAAACTTGGTCCAAACTTTGCTCCGTTTTGAGTTTAGGAGAGTTTGGAACTCAAAGTTCGGCCCAATGAGAGTTCTTTAGGTGGATTGGACGAGACATGGTCAAAACTTTGCTCCGTTTAAGGTTTTGAGAGCTCGGAACCCAAAGTTCGTCGCGATTAGAGTTTTTCAGATGGTTTGGACGAACTTGGTCCAAACTTTGGTCCAATTTGAGTTTTGGAGAGTTGTGAACTCAAACTTCAGCCCAGTGAGAGTTCTTTAGGTGGTTTGGACGACACGTGGTCAAAACTTTTCTCCGTTAAAGGTTTTGAGAGCTCGGAACCCAATGTTCGTCCCAATGAGAGTTTTTCATATGGTTTGGGCGAACTTTGTCCAAACTTTGCTCTGTTTTGAGTTTAGGAGAGTTTGGAACTCAAAGTTCGACCCAATGAGAGTTCTTTAGGTGGTTTGGATGACACATGGTCAAAACTTTGCAACGTTTAAAGTTTTGAGAGCTCGGAACCCAAAGTTCGTCCCAATGAGAGTTTTTCATATGGTTTTGACGAACTTTGTCCAAACTTTGCTCCGTTTTGAGTTTTGGAGAGTTTGGAACTCAAAGTTCGGCCCAATGTGAGTTCTTTAGGTGGTTTGGACGAGACATGGTCAAAACTTTGCTCCGTTTAAGGTTTTGAGAGCTCGGAACCCAAAGTTCGTCACAATGAGAGTTTTTCATGTGGTTTGGACGAACTTGGTCCAAACTTTTCTCCGTTTTGAGTTTCGGAGAGTTTTGAACTCAAACTTCGGCCCAATGAGAGTTCTTTAGGTGGTTTTGACGACACATGGTCAAAACTTTGCTCCGTTTCAGGTTTTGAGAGCTCGGAACCCAAAGTTCGTCCCAATGAGAGTTTTTCATATGGTTTGGACGAACTTGGTCCAAACTTTGCTCGGTTTTCAGTTTTGGAGAGTTTGGAACTCAAAGTTCGGCCCAATGAGAGTTCTTTAGGTGGTTTGGACGACACATGGTAAAAACTTTGCTCCGTTTCAGGTTTTGAGAGCTCGGAACCCAAAGTTCGTCCCAATGAGAGTTTTACATATGGTTTGGACGAACTTGGTCCAAACTTTGCTCCGTTTTGAGTTTAGGAGAGTTTGGAACTCAAAGTTCGGCCCAATTAGAGTTCTTTAGGTGGTTTGGACGACACATCGTCAAAACTTTGCTCCGTTTCAGGTTTTGAGAGCTCGGAACCCAAAGTTCGTCCCAATGAGAGTTTTTCATATTGTTTGGACGAACTTGGTCCAAACTTTGCTCTTTTTTGAGTTTTGGAGAGTTTGGAACTCAAAGTTCGGCCCAATGAGAGTTCTTTAGGTGGTTTGGACGACACATGGTCCAAACTTTGCTCCGTTTCAGGTTTTGAGAGCTCGGAACCTAAAGTTCGTCCCAATGAGAGTTTTTCATATGGTTTTGACGAACTTTGTCCAAACTTTGCTCCGTTTTGAGTTTTGGAGAGTTTGGAACTCAAAGTTCGGCCCAATGAGAGTTCTTTAGGTGGTTTGGACGACACATGGTCAAAACTTTGCTCCGTTTAAGGTTTTGAGACCTCGGAACCCAAAGTTCGTCCCAATGAGAGTTTTTCATATGGTTTGGACGAACTTGGTCTAAACTTTTCTCCGTTTTGAGTTTTGGAGAGTTTGGAACTCAAAGTTCGGCCCAATGAGAGTTCTTTAGGTGGTTTGGACGACACATGGTCAAAACTTTGCTCCGTTTAAGGTTTTGAGAGCTCGGAACCCAAAGTTCGTCCCAATGAGAGTTTTTCATATGGTTTGGACGAACTTGGTCCAAAGATTTCTCCGTTTTGAGTTTTGGAGAGTTTTGTACTCAAACTTCAGCCCAATGAGGGTTCTTTCGGTGGTTTGGACGACACATGGTAAAAACTTTGCTCCGTTTCAGGTTTTGAGAGCTCGGAACCTAAAGTTCGTCCCAATGAGAGTTTTTCATATGGTTTTGACGAACTTTGTCCAAACTTTGCTCCGTTTTGAGTTTTGGAGAGTTTGGAACTCAAAGTTCGGCCCAATGAGAGTTCTTTAGGTGGTTTGGACGACACATGGTCAAAACTTTGCTCCGTTTAAGGTTTTGAGAGCTCGGAACCCAAAGTTCGTCCCAATGAGAGTTTTTCATATGGTTTGGACGAACTTGGTCCAAAGATTTCTCCGTTTTGAGTTTTGGAGAGTTTTGTACTCAAACTTCAGCCCAATGAGGGTTCTTTAGGTGGTTTGGACGACACATGGTAAAAACTTTGCTCCGTTTCAGGTTTTGAGAGCTCGGAACCCAAAGTTCGTCCCAATGAGAGTTTTTCATATGGTTTGGACGAACTTGGTCCAAACTTTGCTCCGTTTTGAGTTTAGGAGAGTTTGGAACTCAAAGTTCAGCCCAATTAGAGTTCTTTAGGTGGTTTGGACGACACATCATCAAAACTTTGCTCCGTTTCAGGTTTTGAGAGCTTGGAACCCAAAGTTCGTCCCAATGAGAGTTTTTCATATGGTTTGGACGAACTTGGTCCAAACTTTGCTCTTTTTTGAGTTTTGGAGAGTTTGGAACTCAAAGTTCGGCCCAATGAGAGTTCTTTAGGTGGTTTGGACGACACATGGTCCAAACTTTGCTCTGTTTCAGGTTTTGAGAGCTCGGAACCTAAAGTTCGTCCCAATGAGAGTTTTTCATATGGTTTTGACGAACTTTGTCCAAACTTTGCTCCGTTTTGAGTTTTGGAGAGTTTGGAACTCAAAGTTCGGCCCAATGAGAGTTCTTTAGGTGGTTTGGACGACACATGGTCAAAACTTTGCTCCGTTTAAGGTTTTGAGAGCTCAGAACCCAAAGTTTGTCCCAATGAGAGTTTTTCATATGGTTTGGACGAACTTGGTCCAAACTTTTCTCCGTTTTGAGTTTAGGAGAGTTTGGAACTCAAAGTTCGGCCCAATGAGAGTTCTTTAGGTGGTTTGGACGACACATGGTAAAAACTTTGCTCCGTTTCAGGTTTTGAGAGCTCGGAACCCAAAGTTCGTCAAAATGAGAGTTTTTCATATGGTTTGGACAAACTTGGTCCAAACTTTGCTCCGTTTTGAGTTTAGGAGAGTTTGGAACTCAAAGTTCGTCCCAATGAGAGTTCTTTAGGTGGTTTGGATGACACATGGTCAAAACTTTGCAACGTTTAAAGTTTTGAGAGCTCGGAACCCAAAGTTCGTCCCCATGAGAGTTTTTCATATGGTTTTGACGAACTTTGTCCAAACTTTGCTCCGTTTTGAGTTTTGGAGAGTTGGGAACTCAAAGTTCGGCCCAATGAGAGTTCTTTAGGTGGTTTGGACGACACATGGTAAAAACTGTGCTCCGTTTCAGGTTTTGAGAGCTCGGAACCCAAAGTTCGTCCCAATGAGAGTTTTTCATATGGTTTGGACGAACTTGGTCCAAACTTTGCTCCGTTTTGAGTTTAGGAGAGTTTGGAACTCAAAGTTCGGCCCAATGAGAGTTCTTTAGGTGGTTTGGACGACACATGGTCAAAACTTTGCAACGTTTAAAGTTTTGAGAGCTCGGAACCCAAAGTTCGTCCCAATGAGGGTTTTTCATATGGTTTGGACGAACTTGGTCCAAACTTTGCTCCGTTTTGAGTTTTGTAGAGTTTGGAACTCAAGGTTCGGCCCAATGAGAGTTCTTTTGGTGTTTTAGACGACACATGGTCAAAACATTGCTCCGTTTCAGGTTTTGAGAGCTAGGAACCCAAAGTTCGTCCCAATGAAAGTTTTTCATCTGGTTTGGACGAACTATGTCCAAACTTTCTCGGTTTTGAGTTTTGGAGAGTTTGGAACTCAAAGTTCGGCCCAATGAGAGTTCTTTAGATTGTTTGGACGAGACATGGTCAAAACTTTGCTCCGCTTAAGGTTTTGAGAGCTCGAAACCCAAAGTTCGTCGAAATGAGAGTTTTTCAGATGGTTTGGACAAACTTGGTCAAAACTTTGGTCCGTTTTGAGTTTTGGAGAGTTTTGAACTCAAACTTCAGCCCAATGAGAGTTCTTTAGGTGAGTTGGACGACACGTGGTCAAAAGTTTTCTCCGTTAAAGGTTTTGAGAGTTGGGAACCCAATGTTCGTCCCAATGACAGTTTTTCATATGGTTTAGACGAACTTGGTCGAAACTTTGCTCGGTTTTGAGTTTTGGAGAGTTTGGAACTCAAAGTTCGGCCCAATGTGAGTTGTTTAGGTGGTTTGGACGAGACATGGTCAAAACTTTGCTCCGTTTAAGGTTTTGAGAGCTCGGAACCCAAAGTTCGTCGCAATGAGAGTTTTTCATGTGGTTTGGACGAACTTGGTCCAAACTTTTCTCCGTTTTGAGTTTCGGAGAGTTTTGAACTCAAACTTCGGCCCAATGAGAGTTCTTTAGGTGGTTTTGACGACACATGGTCAAAACTTTGCTCCGTTTCAGGTTTTGAGAGCTCGGAACCCAAAGTTCGTCAAAATGAGAGTTTTTCATATGGTTTGGACAAACTTGGTCCAAACTTTGCTCCGTTTTGAGTTTAGGAGAGTTTGGAACTCAAAGTTCGGCCCAATGAGAGTTCTTTAGGTGGTTTGGACGACACATGGTCAAAACTTTGCAACGTTTATAGTTTTGAGAGCTCGGAACCCAAATTTCGTCCCAATGAGAGTTTTTCATATGGTTGGGACGAACTTGGTCCAAACTTTGCTCCGTTTTGAGTTTTGTAGAGTTTGGAACTCAAAGTTCGGCCCAATGAGAGTTCTTTTGGTGTTTTAGACGACACATGGTCAAAACATTGCTCCGTTTCAGGTTTTGAGAGCTAGGAACCCAAAGTTCGTCCCAATGAGAGTTTTTCATCTGGTTTGGACGAACTTGGTCCAAACTTTCTCGGTTTTGAGTTTTGGAGAGTTTGGAACTCAAAGTTCGGCCCAATGAGAGTTCTTTAGATTGTTTGGACGAGACATGGTCAAAACTTTGCTCCGTTTAAGGTTTTGAGAGCTCGAAACCAAAAGTTCGTCGCAATGAGAGTTTTTCAGATGGTTTGGACAAACTTGGTCAAAACTTTGGTCCGTTTTGAGTTTTGGAGAGTTTTGAACTCAAACTTCAGCCCAATGAGAGTTCTTTAGGTCAGTTGGACGACACGTGGTCAAAAGTTTTCTCCGTTAAAGGTTTTGAGAGCTGGGAACCAAATGTTCGTCCCAATGACAGTTTTTCATATGGTTTGGACGAACTTGGTCGAAACTTTGCTCGGTTTTGAGTTTTGGAGAGTTTGGAACTCAAAGTTCGGCCCAATGTGAGTTCTTTAGGTGGTTTGGACGAGACATGGTGAAAACTTTGCTCCGTTTAAGGTTTTGAGAGCTTGGAACCCAAAGTTCGTCGCAATGAGAGTTTTTCATGTGGTTTGGACGAACTTGGTCCAAACTTTTCTCCGTTTTGAGTTTCGGAGAGTTTTGAACTCAAACTTCGGCCCAATTAGAGTTCTTTAGGTGGTTTTGACGACACATGGTCAAAACTTTGCTCCGTTTCAGGTTTTGAGAGCTCGGAACCCAAAGTTCGTCCCAATGAGAGTTTTTCATGTGGTTTGGACGAACTTGGTCCAAACTTTGCTCCGTTTGGAGTTTTGGAGAGTTTGGAACTCAAAGTTCGGCCCAATGAGTGTTCTTTAGGTGGTTTGGACGACACATGGTAAAAACTTTGCTCCGTTTCAGGTTTTGAGAGCTCGGAACCCAAAGTTCGTCCCAATGAGAGTTTTTCATATGGTTTGGACGAACTTGGTCCAAACTTTGCTCCGTTTTGAGTTTAGGAGAGTTTGGAACTCAAAGTTCGGCCCAATGAGAGTTCTTTAGGTGGTTTGGACGACACATGGTAAAAACTTTGCTCCGTTTCAGGTTTTGAGAGCTCGGAACACAAAGTTCGTCAAAATGAGAGTTTTTCATATGGTTTGGACAAACTTGGTCCAAACTTTGCTCCGTTTTGAGTTTTGTAGAGTTTGGAACTCAAAGTTCGGCCCAATGAGAGTTCTTTTGGTGTTTTAGACGACACATGGTCAAAACATTGCTCCGTTTCAGGTTTTGAGAGCTAGGAACCCAAAGTTCGTCCCAATGAAAGTTTTTCATCTGGTTTGGACGAACTTGGTCCAAACTTTCTCGGTTTTGAGTTTTGGAGAGTTTGGAACTCAAAGTTCGGCCCAATGAGAGTTCTTTAGATTGTTTGGACGAGACATGGTCAAAACTTTGCTCCGCTTAAGGTTTTGAGAGCTCGAAACCCAAAGTTCGTCGAAATGAGAGTTTTTCAGATGGTTTGGACAAACTTGGTCAAAACTTTGGTCCGTTTTGAGTTTTGGAGAGTTTTGAACTCAAACTTCAGCCCAATGAGAGTTCTTTAGGTGAGTTGGACGACACGTGGTCAAAACTTTTCTCCGTTAAAGGTTTTGAGAGTTGGGAACCCAATGTTCGTCCCAATGACAGTTTTTCATATGGTTTGGACGAACTTGGTCGAAACTTTGCTCGGTTTTGAGTTTTGGAGAGTTTGGAACTCAAAGTTCGGCCCAATGTGAGTTCTTTAGGTGGTTTGGACGAGACATGGTCAAAACTTTGCTCCGTTTAAGGTTTTGAGAGCTCGGAACCCAAAGTTCGTCGCAATGAGAGTTTTTCATGTGGTTTGGACGAACTTGGTCCAAACTTTTCTCCGTTTTGAGTTTCGGAGAGTTTTGAACTCAAACTTCGGCCCAATGAGAGTTCTTTACGTGGTTTTGACGACACATGGTCAAAACTTTGCTCCGTTTCAGGTTTTGAGAGCTTGGAACCCAAAGTTCGTCCCAATGAGAGTTTTTCATATTGTTTGGACGAACTTGGTCCAAACTTTGCTCTTTTTTGAGTTTTGGAGAGTTTGGAACTCAAAGTTCGGCCCAATGAGAGTTCTTTAGGTGGTTTGGACGACACATGGTCCAAACTTTGCTCCGTTTCAGGTTTTGAGAGCTCGGAACCTAAAGTTCGTCCCAATGAGAGTTTTTCATATGGTTTTGACGAACTTTGTCCAAACTTTGCTCCGTTTTGAGTTTTGGAGAGTTTGGAACTCAAAGTTCGGCCCAATGAGAGTTCTTTAGGTGGTTTGGACGACACATCGTCAAAACTTTGCTCCGTTTAAGGTTTTGAGAGCTCGGAACCCAAAGTTTGTCCCAATGAGAGTTTTTCATATGGTTTGGACGAACTTGGTCCAAACTTTGCTCCGTTTTGAGTTTAGGAGAGTTTGGAACTCAAAGTTCGGCCCAATGAGAGTTCTTTAGGTGGTTTGGACGACACATGGTAAAAACTTTGCTCCGTTTCAGGTTTTGAGAGCTCGGAACCCAAAGTTCGTCCCAATGAGAGTTTTACATATGGTTTGGACGAACTTGGTCCAAACTTTGCTACGTTTTGAGTTTAGGAGAGTTTGGAACTCAAAGTTCGGCCCAATTAGAGTTCTTTAGGTGGTTTGGACGACACATCGTCAAAACTTTGCTCCGTTTCAGGTTTTGAGAGCTTGGAACCCAAAGTTCGTCCCAATGAGAGTTTTTCATATTGTTTGGACGAACTTGGTCCAAACTTTGCTCTTTTTTGAGTTTTGGAGAGTTTGGAACTCAAAGTTCGGCCCAATGAGAGTTCTTTAGGTGGTTTGGACGACACATGGTCCAAACTTTGCTCCGTTTCAGGTTTTGAGAGCTCAGAACCTAAAGTTCGTCCCAATGAGAGTTTTTCATATGGTTTTGACGAACTTTGTCCAAACTTTGCTCCGTTTTGAGTTTTGGAGAGTTTGGAACTCAAAGTTCGGCCCAATGAGAGTTCTTTAGGTGGTTTGGACGACACATCGTCAAAACTTTGCTCCGTTTAAGGTTTTGAGAGCTCGGAACCCAAAGTTTGTCCCAATGAGAGTTTTTCATATGGTTTGGACGAACTTGGTCCAAACTTTGCTCCGTTTTGAGTTTAGGAGAGTTTGGAACTCAAAGTTCGGCCCAATGAGAGTTCTTTAGGTGGTTTGGACGACACATGGTAAAAACTTTGCTCCGTTTCAGGTTTTGAGAGCTCGGAACCCAAAGTTCGTCCCAATGAGAGTTTTACATATGGTTTGGACGAACTTGGTCCAAACTTTGCTCCGTTTTGAGTTTAGGAGAGTTTGGAACTCAAAGTTCGGCCCAATTAGAGTTCTTTAGGTGGTTTGGACGACACATCGTCAAAACTTTGCTCCGTTTCAGGTTTTGAGAGCTTGGAACCCAAAGTTCGTCCCAATGAGGGTTTTTCATATTGTTTGGACGAACTTGGTCCAAACTTTGCTCTTATTTGAGTTTTGGAGAGTTTGGAACTCAAAGTTCGGCCCAATGAGAGTTCTTTAGGTGGTTTGGACGACACATGGTCAAAACTTTGCTTCGTTTCAGGTTTTGAGAGCTCGGAACCCAAAGTTCGTCCAAATGAGAGTTTTTCATATGGTTTGGACGAGCTTGGTCCAAACTTTGCTCGGTTTTGAGTTTTGGAGAGTTTGGAACTCAAAGTTCGGCCCAATGAGAGTTCTTTAGGTGGTTTGGACGACACATGGTAAAAACTTTGCTCCGTTTCAGGTTTTGAGAGCTCGGAACCCAAAGTTCGTCCCAATGAGAGTTTTACATATGGTTTGGACGAACTTGGTCCAAACTTTGCTCCGTTTTGAGTTTAGGAGAGTTTGGAACTCAAAGTTCGGCCCAATTAGAGTTCTTTAGGTGGTTTGGACGACACATCGTCAAAACTTTGCTCCGTTTCAGGTTTTGAGAGCTTGGAACCCAAAGTTCGTCCCAATGAGAGTTTTTCATATTGTTTGGACGAACTTGGTCCAAACTTTGCTCTTTTTTGAGTTTTGGAGAGTTTGGAACTCAAAGTTCGGCCCAATGAGAGTTCTTTAGGTGGTTTGGACGACACATGGTCCAAACTTTGCTCCGTTTCAGGTTTTGAGAGCTCGGAACCTAAAGTTCGTCCCAATGAGAGTTTTTCATATGGTTTTGACGAACTTTGTCCAAACTTTGCTCCGTTTTGAGTTTTGGAGAGTTTGGAACTCAAAGTTCGGCCCAATGAGAGTTCTTTAGGTGGTTTGGACGACACATCGTCAAAACTTTGCTCCGTTTAAGGTTTTGAGAGCTCGGAACCCAAAGTTTGTCCCAATGAGAGTTTTTCATATGGTTTGGACGAACTTGGTCCAAACTTTGCTCCGTTTTGAGTTTAGGAGAGTTTGGAACTCAAAGTTCGGCCCAATGAGAGTTCTTTAGGTGGTTTGGACGACACATGGTAAAAACTTTGCTCCGTTTCAGGTTTTGAGAGCTCGGAACCCAAAGTTCGTCCCAATGAGAGTTTTACATATGGTTTGGACGAACTTGGTCCAAACTTTGCTCCGTTTTGAGTTTAGGAGAGTTTGGAACTCAAAGTTCGGCCCAATTAGAGTTCTTTAGGTGGTTTGGACGACACATCGTCAAAAGTTTGCTCCGTTTCAGGTTTTGAGAGCTCGGAACCCAAAGTTCGTCCCAATAAGAGTTTTTCATATTGTTTGGACGAACTTGGTCCAAACTTTGCTCTTTTTTGAGTTTTGGAGAGTTTGGAACTCAAAGTTCGGCCCAATGAGAGTTCTTTAGGTGGTTTGGACGACACATGGTCAAAACTTTGCAACGTTTATAGTTTTGAGAGCTCGGAACCCAAAGTTCGTCCCAATGAGAGTTTTTCATATGGTTGGGACGAACTTGGTCCGAACTTTGCTCCGTTTTGAGTTTTGTACAGTTTGGAACTCAAAGTTCGGCCCAATGAGAGTTCTTTTGGTGTTTTAGACGACACATGGTCAAAACTTTGCTCCGTTTCAGGTTTTGAGAGCTCGGAACCCAAAGTTCGTCCAAATGAGAGTTTTTCATATGGTTTGGACGAACTTGGTCCAAACTTTGCTCGGTTTTGAGTTTTGGAGAGTTTGGAACTCAAAGTTCGGCCCAATGAGAGTTCTTTAGATTGTTTGGACGAGACATGGTCAAAACTTTGCTCCGTTTAAGGTTTTGAGAGCTCGAAACCAAAAGTTCGTCGCAATGAGAGTTTTTCAGATGGTTTGGACAAACTTGGTCAAAACTTTGGTCCGTTTTGAGTTTTGGAGAGTTTTGAACTCAAACTTCAGCCCAATGAGAGTTCTTTAGGTGAGTTGGACGACACGTGGTCAAAACTTTTCTCCGTTAAAGGTTTTGAGAGTTGGGAACCCAATGTTCGTCCCAATGACAGTTTTTCATATGGTTTGGACGAACTTGGTCGAAACTTTGCTCGGTTTTGAGTTTTGGAGAGTTTGGAACTCAAAGTTCGGCCCAATGTGAGTTCTTTAGGTGGTTTGGACGAGACATGGTCAAAACTTTGCTCCGTTTAAGGTTTTGAGAGCTCGGAACCCAAAGTTCGTCGCAATGAGAGTTTTTCATGTGGTTTGGACGAACTTGGTCCAAACTTTTCTCCGTTTTGAGTTTCGGAGAGTTTTGAACTCAAACTTCGGCCCAATGAGAGTTCATTAGGTGGTTTGGACGACACATGGTCAAAACTTTGCTCCGTTTCAGGTTTTGAGAGCTCGGAACCCAAAGTTCGTCCAAATGAGAGTTTTTCATATGGTTTGGACGAACTTGGTCCAAACTTTGCTCGGTTTTGAGTTTTGGAGAGTTTGGAACTCAAAGTTCGGCCCAATGAGAGTTCTTTAGGTGGTTTGGACGACACATGGTAAAAACTTTGCTCCGTTTCAGGTTTTGAGAGCTCGGAACCCAAAGTTCGTCCCAATGAGAGTTTTACATATGGTTTGGACGAACTTGGTCCAAACTTTGCTCCGTTTTGAGTTTAGGAGAGTTTGGAACTCAAAGTTCGGCCCAATTAGAGTTCTTTAGGTGGTTTGGACGACACATCGTCAAAACTTTGCTCCGTTTCAGGTTTTGAGAGCTTGGAACCCAAAGTTCGTCCCAATGAGAGTTTTTCATATTGTTTGGACGAACTTGGTCCAAACTTTGCTCTTTTTTGAGTTTTGGAGAGTTTGGAACTCAAAGTTCGGCCCAATGAGAGTTCTTTAGGTGGTTTGGACGACACATGGTCCAAACTTTGCTCTGTTTCAGGTTTTGAGAGCTCGGAACCTAAAGTTCGTCCCAATGAGAGTTTTTCATATGGTTTTGACGAACTTTGTCCAAACTTTGCTCCGTTTTGAGTTTTGGAGAGTTTGGAACTCAAAGTTCGGCCCAATGAGAGTTCTTTAGGTGGTTTGGACGACACATCGTCAAAACTTTGCTCCGTTTAAGGTTTTGAGAGCTCGGAACCCAAAGTTTGTCCCAATGAGAGTTTTTCATATGGTTTGGACGAACTTGGTCCAAACTTTGCTCCGTTTTGAGTTTAGGAGAGTTTGGAACTCAAAGTTCGGCCCAATGAGAGTTCTTTAGGTGGTTTGGACGACACATGGTAAAAACTTTGCTCCGTTTCAGGTTTTGAGAGCTCGGAACCCAAGGTTCATCCCAATGAGAGTTTTACATATGGTTTGGACGAACTTGGTCCAAACTTTGCTCCGTTTTGAGTTTAGGAGAGTTTGGAACTCAAAGTTCGGCCCAATTAGAGTTCTTTAGGTGGTTTGGACGACACATCGTCAAAACTTTGCTCCGTTTCAGGTTTTGAGAGCTCGGAACCCAAAGTTCGTCCCAATGAGAGTTTTTCATATTGTTTGGACGAACTTGGTCCAAACTTTGCTCTTTTTTGAGTTTTGGAGAGTTTGGAACTCAAAGTTCGGCCCAATGAGAGTTCTTTAGGTGGTTTGGACGACACATGGTCCAAACTTTGCTCCGTTTCAGGTTTTGAGAGCTCGGAACCTAAAGTTCGTCCCAATGAGAGTTTTTCATATGGTTTTGACGAACTTTGTCCAAACTTTGCTCCGTTTTGAGTTTAGGAGAGTTTGGAACTCAAAGTTCGGCCCAATGAGAGTTCTTTAGGTGGTTTGGACGACACATGGTAAAAACTTTGCTCCGTTTCAGGTTTTGAGAGCTCGGAACCCAAAGTTCGTCAAAATGAGAGTTTTTCATATGGTTTGGACAAACTTGGTCCAAACTTTGCTCCGTTTTGAGTTTAGGAGAGTTGGGAACTCAAAGTTCGGCCCAATGAGAGTTCTTTACGTGGATTGGACGAGAAATGGTCAAAACTTTGCTCCGTTTAAGGTTTTGAGAGCTTGGAACCCAAAGTTCGTCGCGATTAGAATTTTTCAGATGGTTTGGACGAACTTGGTCCAAACTTTGGTCCAATTTGAGTTTTGGAGAGTTGTGAACTCAAACTTCAGCCCAGTGAGAGTTCTTTAGGTGGTTTGGACGACACGTGGTGAAAACTTTTCTCCGTTAAAGGTTTTGAGAGCTCGGAACCCAATGTTCGTCCCAATGAGAGTTTTTCATATGGTTTGGACGAACTTGGTCCAAACTTTGCTCCGTTTTGAGTTTAGGAGAGTTTGGAACTCAAAGTTCGGCCCAATGACAGTTCTTTAGGTGGTTTTGACGACACATGGTCAAAACTTTGCAACGTTTAAAGTTTTGAGAGCTCGGAACCCAAAGTTCGTCCCAATGAGAGTTTTTCATATAGTTTTGACGAACTTTGTCGAAACTTTGCTCCGTTTTGAGTTTTGGAGAGTTTGGAACTCAAAGTTCGGCCCAATGAGAGTTCTTTAGGTGGTTTGGACGACACATGGTAAAAACTTTGCTCCGTTTCAGGTTTTGAGAGCTCGGAACCCAAAGTTCGTCCAAATGAGAGTTTTTCATATGGTTTGGACGAACTTGGTCCAAACTTTGCTCGGTTTTGAGTTTTGGAGAGTTTGGAACTCAAAGTTCGGCCCAATGAGAGTTCTTTAGGTGGTTTGGACGACACATGGTAAAAACTTTGCTCCGTTTCAGGTTTTGAGAGCTCGGAACCCAAAGTTCGTCCCAATGAGAGTTTTACATATGGTTTGGACGAACTTGGTCCAAACTTTGCTCCGTTTTGAGTTTAGGAGAGTTTGGAACTCAAAGTTCGGCCCAATTAGAGTTCTTTAGGTGGTTTGGACGACACATCGTCAAAACTTTGCTCCGTTTCAGGTTTTGAGAGCTTGGAACCCAAAGTTCGTCCCAATGAGAGTTTTTCATTTTGTTTGGACGAACTTGGTCCAAACTTTGCTCTTTTTTGAGTTTTGGAGAGTTTGGAACTCAAAGTTCGGCCCAATGAGAGTTCTTTAGGTGGTTTGGACGACACATGGTCCAAACTTTGCTCTGTTTCAGGTTTTGAGAGCTCGGAACCTAAAGTTCGTCCCAATGAGAGTTTTTCATATGGTTTTGACAAACTTTGTCCAAACTTTGCTCCGTTTTGAGTTTTGGAGAGTTTGGAACTCAAAGTTCGGCCCAATGAGAGTTCTTTAGGTGGTTTGGACGACACATCGTCAAAACTTTGCTCCGTTTAAGGTTTTGAGAGCTCGGAACCCAAAGTTTGTCCCAATGAGAGTTTTTCATATGGTTTGGACGAACTTGGTCCAAACTTTGCTCCGTTTTGAGTTTAGGAGAGTTTGGAACTCAAAGTTCGGCCCAATGAGAGTTCTTTAGGTGGTTTGGACGACACATGGTAAAAACTTTGCTCCGTTTCAGGTTTTGAGAGCTCGGAACCCAAGGTTCGTCCCAATGAGAGTTTTACATATGGTTTGGACGAACTTGGTCCAAACTTTGCTCCGTTTTGAGTTTAGGAGAGTTTGGAACTCAAAGTTCAGCCCAATTAGAGTTCTTTAGGTGGTTTGGACGACACATCGTCAAAACTTTGCTCCGTTTCAGGTTTTGAGAGCTCGGAACCCAAAGTTCGTCCCAATGAGAGTTTTTCATATTGTTTGGACGAACTTGGTCCAAACTTTGCTCTTTTTTGAGTTTTGGAGAGTTTGGAACTCAAAGTTCGGCCCAATGAGAGTTCTTTAGGTGGTTTGGACGACACATGGTCCAAACTTTGCTCCGTTTCAGGTTTTGAGAGCTCGGAACCTAAAGTTCGTCCCAATGAGAGTTTTTCATATGGTTTTGACGAACTTTGTCCAAACTTTGCTCCGTTTTGAGTTTAGGAGAGTTTGGAACTCAAAGTTCGGCCCAATGAGAGTTCTTTAGGTGGTTTGGACGACACATGGTAAAAACTTTGCTCCGTTTCAGGTTTTGAGAGCTCGGAACCCAAAGTTCGTCAAAATGAGAGTTTTTCATATGGTTTGGACAAACTTGGTCCAAACTTTGCTCCGTTTTGAGTTTAGGAGAGTTGGGAACTCAAAGTTCGGCCCAATGAGAGTTCTTTACGTGGATTGGACGAGAAATGGTCAAAACTTTGCTCCGTTTAAGGTTTTGAGAGCTTGGAACCCAAAGTTCGTCGCGATTAGAATTTTTCAGATGGTTTGGACGAACTTGGTCCAAACTTTGCTCTTTTTTGAGTTTTGGAGAGTTTGGAACTCAAAGTTCGGCCCAATGAGAGTTCTTTAGGTGGTTTGGACGACACATGGTCCAAACTTTGCTCTGTTTCAGGTTTTGAGAGCTCGGAACCTAAAGTTCGTCCCAATGAGAGTTTTTCATATGGTTTTGACGAACTTTGTCCAAACTTTGCTCCGTTTTGAGTTTTGGAGAGTTTGGAACTCAAAGTTCGGCCCAATGAGAGTTCTTTAGGTGGTTTGGACGACACATCGTCAAAACTTTGCTCCGTTTAAGGTTTTGAGAGCTCGGAACCCAAAGTTTGTCCCAATGAGAGTTTTTCATATGGTTTGGACGAACTTGGTCCAAACTTTGCTCCGTTTTGAGTTTAGGAGAGTTTGGAACTCAAAGTTCGGCCCAATGAGAGTTCTTTAGGTGGTTTGGACGACACATGGTAAAAACTTTGCTCCGTTTCAGGTTTTGAGAGCTCGGAACCCAAGGTTCGTCCCAATGAGAGTTTTACATATGGTTTGGACGAACTTGGTCCAAACTTTGCTCCGTTTTGAGTTTAGGAGAGTTTGGAACTCAAAGTTCGGCCCAATTAGAGTTCTTTAGGTGGTTTGGACGACACATCGTCAAAACTTTGCTCCGTTTCAGGTTTTGAGAGCTCGGAACCCAAAGTTCGTCCCAATGAGAGTTTTTCATATTGTTTGGACGAACTTGGTCCAAACTTTGCTCTTTTTTGAGTTTTGGAGAGTTTGGAACTCAAAGTTCGGCCCAATGAGAGTTCTTTAGGTGGTTTGGACGACACATGGTCCAAACTTTGCTCCGTTTCAGGTTTTGAGAGCTCGGAACCTAAAGTTCGTCCCAATGAGAGTTTTTCATATGGTTTTGACGAACTTTGTCCAAACTTTGCTCCGTTTTGAGTTTAGGAGAGTTTGGAACTCAAAGTTCGGCCCAATGAGAGTTCTTTAGGTGGTTTGGACGACACATGGTAAAAACTTTGCTCCGTTTCAGGTTTTGAGAGCTCGGAACCCAAAGTTCGTCAAAATGAGAGTTTTTCATATGGTTTGGACAAACTTGGTCCAAACTTTGCTCCGTTTTGAGTTTAGGAGAGTTGGGAACTCAAAGTTCGGCCCAATGAGAGTTCTTTACGTGGATTGGACGAGAAATGGTCAAAACTTTGCTCCGTTTAAGGTTTTGAGAGCTTGGAACCCAAAGTTCGTCGCGATTAGAATTTTTCAGATGGTTTGGACGAACTTGGTCCAAACTTTGGTCCAATTTGAGTTTTGGAGAGTTGTGAACTCAAACTTCAGCCCAGTGAGAGTTCTTTAGGTGGTTTGGACGACACGTGGTGAAAACTTTTCTCCGTTAAAGGTTTTGAGAGCTCGGAACCCAATGTTCGTCCCAATGAGAGTTTTTCATATGGTTTGGACGAACTTGGTCCAAACTTTGCTCCGTTTTGAGTTTAGGAGAGTTTGGAACTCAAAGTTCGGCCCAATGACAGTTCTTTAGGTGGTTTTGACGACACATGGTCAAAACTTTGCAACGTTTAAAGTTTTGAGAGCTCGGAACCCAAAGTTCGTCCCAATGAGAGTTTTTCATATAGTTTTGACGAACTTTGTCGAAACTTTGCTCCGTTTTGAGTTTTGGAGAGTTTGGAACTCAAAGTTCGGCCCAATGAGAGTTCTTTAGGTGGTTTGGACGACACATGGTAAAAACTTTGCTCCGTTTCAGGTTTTGAGAGCTCGGAACCCAAAGTTCGTCCCAATGAGAGTTTTTCATATGGTTTGGACGAACTTGGTCCAAACTTTGCTCCATTTTGAGTTTAGGAGAGTTTGGAACTCAAAGTTCGGCCCAATGAGAGTTCTTTACGTGGTTTTGACGACACATGGTCAAAACTTTGCAACGTTTCTAGTTTTGAGAGCTCGGAACCCAAAGTTCGTCAAAATGAGAGTTTTTCATATGGTTTGGACAAACTTGGTCCAAACTTTGCTCCGTTTTGAGTTTTGTAGAGTTTGGAACTCAAAGTTCGGCCCAATGAGAGTTCTTTTGGTGTTTTAGACGACACATGGTCAAAACATTGCTCCGTTTCAGGTTTTGAGAGCTAGGAACCCAAAGTTCGTCCCAATGAGAGTTTTTCATCTGGTTTGGACGAACTTGGTCCAAACTTTCTCGGTTTTGAGTTTTGGAGAGTTTGGAACTCAAAGTTCGGCCCAATGAGAGTTCTTTAGATTGTTTGGACGAGACATGGTCAAAACTTTGCTCCGTTTAAGGTTTTGAGAGCTCGAAACCAAAAGTTCGTCGCAATGAGAGTTTTTCAGATGGTTTGGACAAACTTGGTCAAAACTTTGGTCCGTTTTGAGTTTTGGAGAGTTGTGAACTCAAACTTCAGCCCAGTGAGAGTTCTTTAGGTGGTTTGGACGACACGTGGTCAAAACTTTTCTCCGTTAAAGGTTTTGAGAGCTCGGAACCCAATGTTCGTCCCAATGACAGTTTTTCATATGGTTTGGACGAACTTGGTCCAAACTTTGCTCCGTTTTGAGTTTAGGAGAGTTTGGAACTCAAAGTTCGGCCCAATGAGAGTTCTTTAGGTGGTTTTGACGACACATGGTCAAAACTTTGCAACGTTTAAAGTTTTGAGAGCTCGGAACCCAAAGTTCGTCCCAATGAGAGTTTTTCATATAGTTTTGACGAACTTTGTCCAAACTTTGCTCCGTTTTGAGTTTTGGAGAGTTTGGAACTCAAAGTTCGGCCCAATGAGAGTTCTTTAGGTGGTTTGGACGACACATGGTAAAAACTTTGCTCCGTTTCAGGTTTTGAGAGCTCGGAACCCAAAGTTCGCCCCAATGAGAGTTTTTCATATGGTTTGGACGAACTTGGTCCAAACTTTGCTCCATTTTGAGTTTAGGAGAGTTTGGAACTCAAAGTTCGGCCCAATGAGAGTTCTTTAGGTGGTTTGGACGACACATGGTCAAAACTTTGCAACGTTTATAGTTTTGAGAGCTCGGAACCCAAAGTTCGTCCCAATGAGAGTTTTTCATATGGTTGGGACGAACTTGGTCCGAACTTTGCTCCGTTTTGAGTTTTGTAGAGTTTGGAACTCAAAGTTCGGCCCAATGAGAGTTCTTTTGGTGTTTTAGACGACACATGGTGTTATGAAACTCCCAGGAAATGTATCTAACAACCTTGCTGAAAAACAAGACCTTTAGATCTCAAATCTGAAAACCCCAAAACCGATTTGAAAATCAACCCAAGGAAAGTAAAAACCGGATTACCTTGTCGATCAAATATCTCAAGGCAAGAAACTTGCTTGAGATTCGAATCACTCCACAAGCATGATTGATCAAGTCAAGCTTGAATGATTCTCGACATGCAATCTAAACTACATAGAATTGCAAAGAAACTTAGCTCTAGGCTAAAGGAAAAGCTCAAAGGCTTATTTTACTACATTTCCAAGTCTTTTTTTTCAAATACAACGTACATGGCTTTTTATAGCCTCAAAATTAAACTCTAGAGTAACCTATGGTCATTTGAAGAGTTGTAACTCTCATCCTCATTAATACTATAATGACCACTACCTAAATTGTAACCTAAAACATTGATAACAAAACTTAAAAACTGAAAATTACATGGAAACTCCCTTAAATCCGAGAATTAAAAACCCCATCAACCAACTAAGTCTTGTAACCTCCCAAAGATTAAATGAAGCTCTACTTGATGTAGTTTGAAGTAGCTTGAAGTGTGGTTCCATCATTGATGTTTAACTTGCACTAAATGAACTTGACATGTAGTTGAGTTCATTCAATACAACTTGAGTTCCTTCCATGCTAGTTGACTTCAACTTTATTGACATTTGACTTCATTTAATCCAACTTAATTTTGAATTCGTTTTTGGCATAACACAAGACATCTTGGTTCATATCATCCTCCCCTTCTTCAAGAGGATTCGTCCTCGAATCTTGTTGTGAGACATTGCTGTAAAAACATGTTAAGAAAAGAAAACAGAAAGGACCTCACAACACTCTTTTATATGCTCACACTCATGAAAATTTAGGCCACTCTTGTTTGCACTCATTTTCACAAATCACTCGGTATAAACTTGCATTCTCATCTCTCAAAATTGGAAGTGGAAAAGCCAAGGTAATTTGCAATTCTTGTAATTGAAAGCATATATCAAACAAGTTGAACCTCTACGAAGGATTCCAAATTAATATTATGAAATGAGAGAATAAATAGAAAATGAATTATATGGAGGATGGAAGACCAAATTTAAACCCAATGGACAGACTTTAAACAAAGAAGTTACAATTCTGAAACTAATGGCTTGAAAATTCAATGAGCAGAAATGTAACTGTCCATATTTAATGCATAAAAACCAACTCTTGCTTAAATTGAATATGTAACTGATGTAATCAGCAAGTGAAAAGCCATATTAAAAACACATTTGATGAATTTATATCAATGCAATTCGGATCTATAAGGCTTTGGAGGCAAAAAATGAAATGAACAAAACAAGAACACACATTCTCGGGTATAGCAGTTTTTCCAGAACAGATTGCAAAAGTTCAGACGTTTCACCCTAAACAAATTTGAATTAGAAATTCATGAAGAAGACAAAGTTGTAGCTTAAACAAAGATCTACGATATCATAGAAGACATTAAGATGAAAAGACCTACGGAAATATGAGTTTTCAGAGGGTTTAGGGAAGACTACGAAACTGGACAGATTAAAAAAAAAATAACCAGAGAAGTAAAAATAAATTCAAGAGAAACGCAAAGGAAACATATATCCGATCTTGAGCCTAAAGCTCTGATACCAAATGTTAAGAATCAAAGCAGCTCTGATACCAAATGTTATGAATCAAAGCAGCTCTGATACCAAATGTTAAGAAACCCTTGATGATTGGATCTAAAAACCTTGCTAGCAAACAAGACCCATAGAACTCAATATCAAAAACCCCAAAACCAAGATGATTTCATCCCAAGGAAGAAGATAGAAACGGATTTACCTTGATGATCAAGATCAAGAGTAGAGAAAACTCGTTTCTAAACTCGAGATTCGAATCACTCCACAAGTAGTTCGATCAAAGCTACTTGAATGATCCTAGCATGCAAATCTAAACACAAGATATGCAAAGAAAGTTGCTCATGGCCTTTAGGCTCAAAAGACTCAATTTCATTGAAACATCATCAAAATCTGATTTGTGGTTACATCAAAGATGGCTTTTTATAGCCTCCAATATATAACCTAAATTCAGCCACTAGGTCACCTTAAAGTGTGTAACCTTCTTAACTTTAATGTATTAAAGAGCCACTAACAAAAGTAACCTAAGTAACATTGAAAAGACTCAAAAAACTGAAAAATTACATAATGGACTCCATAAATCCGAGAATTGAAGTCTTGGTCAATCTTCATTTTATGTGTAACATTCCATGAATTAATGAAGCTTCCTTTTGATGTAGCTTAAAGTATAGTTCCATTAATTGATGCTTGATTTGCATTAAATGCAGCTTTCATGAACCCGGAGTGCATTTAATGCGTTCCATCTTGAAGCTCTTCTACCAATAAAGTAACTGAAATCAATACCTTCAACTCTATTGGAATTCTTTATTGGTAGAATTCATATCATTCTCCCCTTCTTCAAGAGGATTTGTCCTCAAATCAAAAGGGTCTCCTACATCAAATGGACGAAAATCAGCGGCATTGAAAATGTAACTGACATCTCTCTCGCCTTGTAGAGCAATCTTGTAGTCATGGGATGTGATTGGTAAACCGCCTTTGGATCTCCACTTGGGTTTCTTATGAAAAGAACAAGGATCCTTCCAATAGTGTTTCCAAACCCAATCACCCGGTTTGAACACCTTATGCTTGCTGCCATGGATGAACTTAGAAGCAAATTTGGAGTTTTGCCTCTCAATAAATGTATCGACATTTATGTCCATGTGTTGGTTGCCATTGTTGACTTTAGAAGGAAACTTTGAATCAAGCTTCTCAATGAGTGTTTTGGCTTCCTGTAAGAACTCAAAAGAAACACTAGAAAAACATGGTTTGAGCTCACCGGTGAGAAAACAAGTTCCTTTGTATAAAAGATAAAAAATATTTTGTTTTGAAAACAAAACATATTTAACCTCACAAACTGTTTCACACAAACTCATATTCTTGGCTTTTCTCTCATTTTTCTCTTTAGGCCATAAACTAATCTCATGCTTTTCCTTTTCACTCATTTTCTCACAAGATTCTTTTTCAATCAATTCACATGCTTTTGTCTTGGCCTTTTGTGCCTTTTTCCCTAACTCACACACATCAACATGTACTTCATCATGAGTAGGTATAACAATAGTAGAAGGGTTACAATCAAACAAGTCTTTGCAATCTAATTGCCTACTAGATAAGAAATCATTAACATGTGTTGGTTGCATTTCAAGTTTAATTTCACCACTTTCTACCTCAATATTAGGCTGTATTGTAATAGGTAAACTAACATTTTCCAAAGATGAATGAATAATGGAAATTGGTTTATGTTTAGTGTACCTTGTAGACTTCCTTTGGAGATGTTTTTCAATCTTTATGGCTAAATGTACCATCTCGTCTAAATCCCCATAAAGTTGAAGATCAAGTAGGGTGGCAATCTCCTTATTAAGTCCTCTAAAGAAACGAGCCATGGTAGTCATCTCATCCTCATAAAGATCAAGTTCATCAAGCAATTTTTGCATCTCCATGTAGTAAGCCTCCACATTTTTGCTCCCTTGTCTCAAAGTCCGCAAGTTATAGAAAAGCTTAGGAACAAAGTGCTCCCGCATTAATTGCTTCAAATCATTCCATGAATCTATTGGATGTTCAAGGTTCCTTGAACTCAAAAACAATTTATCCCACCAAATAATGGCATAATCTCTAAGATGAGAAACAATAAGTTTTACCTTTTTCTCCTCACTTAAAGTGCAACAATCAAAGACATGATCAACTTGCCTTTCCCATTGAATGTACTCCTTTGAGTTTGTACTTCCATAGAATTTAGGAAGTTTAGGCTTCTTGCGCAAGTTGGGATCAACTTTATGAATGTCTCTTGAATTTCTCCGTTGGACAGCTTGGAAACCTCCACCATATTCTTTTCCGTTGACCTCCCAATACTCCTTATGGTGCATTGGATTAGATCTCTCCTTTCGGATAAGGTAGGCTGGTTGTTTCTCCACGGATTTGATCCTTGCATCCAATTTCTCAAATTGCATGGTCATTTGCTCCATGCTTCGGTGAAGTCTTGCAAAATCCTCTTGAGACATTTCTGTAAAACTACGTAACGTAACAAAAAAAAAAATGGACCTCACAAGCACTCCCTCACGTGTTTACACTCGTAAAGGTGTAGTCACTCGTGTTTACACTAAAAAATAAACACACTCTCAGCAAATGCACATTATTTCTCACATGAGCCAATGAGCAAGTTTGCAATCAAGTGATAGACAACACACCTAAAATCAATTCAAATAGCTTAAATATGGAGCAAAACGAAAATCAAATAAGAAACAAGTTAAGAAAGAAGAATGGACAGATTTGAATATTAATTGCTAGATGGAAAGAACAAACTCTGAATTGTAACTCTTCACAAATAAATATCTAAAGGCTAACATTAAGAATTATGAAGTTTTAATCAGCCTTTACAACAATAGTAGTTACACAAATGAGAAAGATCATGGGCATTGACACCAAGTGGCTGGAAATTTAAATGTGCAAAATTGTAACCGCTAAATTTATTACAATTGGCTGTTTAATTTCAAAAAATTAAACATGCAACTGAAACCAATAAATATCAAACGGTCAAATTTAACACAAATGAGAGTATCATTACCAGCAAATTCAGATCCAACACACTTTGACACAAAAACCAACAAGAACAACAACAATTTGCAGAATCTCGATTTTCTCGGTTTTTCCAGATATACTATCAAAATGACGGATTTTCTATATGAAGCAACCCGAATCTCAAGATCTCATAGAAGACAAAGTTGTAGATCAGATTAAGATCTATAAGATTGCAGAAGACAAGAATACGAAACGACGAACGAAAATGACACTTTTTTTCAGTTTTATATTTCTGGACAGAATGAAAACAAATGAACAGCAAGAACAAAAAACAATTCAGAATGAAGAATAAGAAAACAAATGCAACAACGGAAACATATATCCGATCTAGAACCTAAAGCTCTGATACCAAATGATAAGAAACTCTCAGGAAATGTATCTAACAACCTTGTTGAAAAACAAGACCTTTAGATCTCAAATCTGAAAACCCCAAAACCGATTTGAAAATCAACCCAAGGAAAGTAAAAACCGGATTACCTTGTCGATCAAATATCTCAAGGCAAGGAAACTTGTTTGAGATTCGAATCACTCCACAAGCATGATTGATCAAGTCAAGCTTGAATGATTCTAAGCATGCAACCTAAACTACATAGAATTGCAAAGAAACTTAGCTCTTAGGCTAAAGGAAAAGCTCAAAGGCTTATTTTACTACATTTCCAAGTCTCCTTTTACAATGGAATTACATGGCATTATATAGCCTTAAAATTGAAACCCTAGACCTTCAATGAGGTATATCAAGAGTTGTAACATTCCATCTTTATGACAATAATCAGCCATTAAGTAAATGTAACCTAAAACATTGATAACAAAACTTAAAACTGAAAATTACATAGAAACACGCTTAAATCCGAGAATTGAAAATCCCATCAACAAACTATGTCTTGTAACCTCCCAAAGTATAAATGAAGCCTCACTTGAAGTATCTTGAAGTTCATGTTCCATAAATGACTCTTTGAATTGTCTTCAATGAAGCTTGAGTGCATTTAATGAATCTCCATTTTGAAGCTTTTCTCTAGTTTTGGATAGTATGGTAGGATTCATATCATCCTCCCCTTCTTCAAGAGAATTCGTCCTCGAATTTTGTTTTGTGAATCATTGCTGCAAAAACACTTTAAGAAAACACAAAGAACCTCACAACACTCTCTTACGTTGTTCACACTCATGGAAATTTGGGCCACTTGTGTTTGCACTCATTTTCACAAATCACTCGGTATGAACTCGCATTCTCATCTCTCAATATTGGAAGTGGAAAAGCCAAGATAATTTGCAATTCTTGTAATTGAAAGCATATATCAAACAAGCTAAACCTCTAAGAAGGATTCCAAATTAAAATTATGAAATGAGAGAAATAAATGGACAGAATGTGAGAATATGGAGGATGGAATTCTGTTAATATTGAATACAAGTGTATGGTGCTGAAGGTGATTTATAACACTTTGGAAAGTGGAAGACCGAATTTAAGACCATTGGCTAGACTTTAAACAAAGGAGTTACAATCTGAAACTAATGGCTGGAAAATTCAATGAGCAGAAATGTAACTGTCCATATTTAATGCATAACAGCCAACTCTTGCTTAAATTGAATGTGTAACTGATATAATCAGCAAGTGAAAAGCCATATTAAAACACAATTGATGAATGAAGAATAAGAAAACAAATGCAACAACGGAAACATATATCCGATCTAGAACCTAAAGCTCTGATACCAAATGATAAGAAACTCTCAGGAAATGTATCTAACAACCTTGTTGAAAAACAAGACCTTTAGATCTCAAATCTGAAAACCCCAAAACCGATTTGAAAATCAACCCAAGGAAAGTAAAAACCGGATTACCTTGTCGATCAAATATCTCAAGGCAAGAAACTTGCTTGAGATTCGAATCACTCCACAAGCATGATTGATCAAGTCAAGCTTGAATGATTCTCGACATGCAATCTAAACTACATAGAATTGCAAAGAAACTTAGCTCTAGGCTAAAGGAAAAGCTCAAAGGCTTATTTTACTACATTTCCAAGTCTTTTTTTTCAAATACAACGTACATGGCTTTTTATAGCCTCAAAATTAAACTCTAGAGTAACCTATGGTCATTTGAAGAGTTGTAACTCTCATCCTCATTAATACTATAATGACCACTACCTAAATTGTAACCTAAAACATTGATAACAAAACTTAAAAACTGAAAATTACATGGAAACTCCCTTAAATCCGAGAATTAAAAACCCCATCAACCAACTAAGTCTTGTAACCTCCCAAAGATTAAATGAAGCTCTACTTGATGTAGTTTGAAGTAGCTTGAAGTGTGGTTCCATCATTGATGTTTAACTTGCACTAAATGAACTTGACATGTAGTTGAGTTCATTCAATACAACTTGAGTTCCTTCCATGCTAGTTGACTTCAACTTTATTGACATTTGACTTCATTTAATCCAACTTAATTTTGAATTCGTTTTTGGCATAACACAAGACATCTTGGTTCATATCACATGGTCAAAACTTTGCTCCGTTTCAGGTTTTGAGAGCTCGGAACCCAAAGTTCGTCCCAATGAGAGTTTTTCATATTGTTTGGACGAACTTGGTCCAAACTTTGCTCTTTTTTGAGTTTTGGAGAGTTTGGAACTCAAAGTTCGGCCCAATTAGAGTTCTTTAGGTGGTTTGGACGACACATCGTCAAAACTCTGCTCCGTTTCAGGTTTTGAGAGCTCGGAACCCAAAGTTCGTCCCAATGAGAGTTTTTCATATTGTTTGGACGAACTTGGTCCAAACTTTGCTCTTTTTTGAGTTTTGGAGAGTTTGGAACTCAAAGTTCGGCCCAATGAGAGTTCTTTAGGATGTTTGGACGACACATGGTCCAATCTTTGCTCCGTTTCAGGTTTTGAGAGCTCGGAACCTAAAGTTCGTCCCAATGAGAGTTTTTCATATGGTTTTGACGAACTTTGTCCAAACTTTGCTCCGTTTTGAGTTTAGGAGAGTTTGGAACTCAAAGTTCGGCCCAATGAGAGTTCTTTAGGTGGTTTGGACGACACATGGTAAAAACTTTGCTCCGTTTCAGGTTTTGAGAGCTCGGAACCCAAAGTTCGTCAACATTAGAGTTTTTCATATGGTTTGAACAAACTTGGTCCAAACTTTGCTCCGTTTTGAGTTTAGGAGAGTTGGGAACTCAAAGTTCGGCCCAATGAGAGTTCTTTAGGTGGATTGGACGAGACATGGTCAAAACTTTGCTCCGTTTAAGGTTTTGAGAGCTTGGAACCCAAAGTTCGTCGCGATTAGAGTTTTTCAGATGGTTTGGACGAACTTGGTCCAAACTTTGGTCCAATTTGAGTTTTGGAGAGTTGTGAACTCAAACTTCAGCCCAGTGAGAGTTCTTTAGGTGGTTTGGACGACACGTGGTCAAAACTTTTCTCCGTTAAAGGTTTTGAGAGCTCGGAACCCAATGTTCGTCCCAATGAGAGTTTTTCATATGGTTTGGACGAACTTGGTCCAAACTTTGCTCCGTTTTGAGTTTAGGAGAGTTTGGAACTCAAAGTTCGGCCCAATGAGAGTTCTTTAGGTGGTTTTGACGACACATGGTCAAAACTTTGCAACGTTTAAAGTTTTGAGAGCTCGGAACCCAAAGTTCGTCCCAATGAGAGTTTTTCGAATAGTTTTGACGAACTTTGTCCAAACTTTGCTCCGTTTTGAGTTTTCGAGAGTTTGGAACTCAAAGTTCGGCCCAATGAGAGTTCTTTAGGTGGTTTGGACGACACATGGTAAAAACTTTGCTCCGTTTCAGGTTTTGAGAGCTCGGAACCCAAAGTTCGTCCCAATGAGAGTTTTTCATATGGTTTGGACGAACTTGGTCCAAACTTTGCTCCATTTTGAGTTTAGGAGAGTTTGGAACTCAAAGTTCGGCCCAATGAGAGTTCTTTAGGTGGTTTGGACGACACATGGTCAAAACTTTGCAACGTTTATAGTTTTGAGAGCTCAGAACCCAAAGTTCGTCCCAATGAGAGTTTTTCATATGGTTTGGACGAACTTGGTCCAAACTTTGCTCCGTTTTGAGTTTTGTAGAGTTTGGAACTCAAAGTTCGGCCCAATGAGAGTTCTTTTGGTGTTTTAGACGACACATGGTCAAAACATTGCTCCGTTTCAGGTTTTGAGAGCTAGGAACCCAAAGTTCGTCCCAATGAGAGTTTTTCATCTGGTTTGGACGAACTTGGTCCAAACTTTCTCGGTTTTGAGTTTTGGAGAGTTTGGAACTCAAAGTTCGGCCCAATGAGAGTTCTTTAGATTGTTCGGACGAGACATGGTCAAAACTTTGCTCCGTTTAAGGTTTTGAGAGCTCGAAACCAAAAGTTCGTCGCAATGAGAGTTTTTCAGATGGTTTGGACAAACTTGGTCAAAACTTTGGTCCGTTTTGAGTTTTGGAGAGTTTTGAACTCAAACTTCAGCCCAATGAGAGTTCTTTAGGTGAGTTGGACGACACGTGGTCAAAACTTTTCTCCGTTAAAGGTTTTGAGAGCTGGGAACCAAATGTTCGTCCCAATGACAGTTTTTCATATGGTTTGGACGAACTTGGTCGAAACTTTGCTCGGTTTTGAGTTTTGGAGAGTTTGGAACTCAAAGTTCGGCCCAATGTGAGTTCTTTAGGTGGTTTGGACGAGACATGGTGAAAACTTTGCTCCGTTTAAGGTTTTGAGAGCTCGGAACCCAAAGTTCGTCGCAATGAGAGTTTTTCATGTGGTTTGGACGAACTTGGTCCAAACTTTTCTCCGTTTTGAGTTTCGGAGAGTTTTGAACTCAAACTTCGGCCCAATTAGAGTTCTTTAGGTGGTTTTGACGACACATGGTCAAAACTTTGCTCCGTTTCAGGTTTTGAGAGCTCGGAAACCAAAGTTCGTCCCAATGAGAGTTTTTCATGTGGTTTGGACGAACTTGGTCCAAACTTTGCTCCGTTTTGAGTTTTGGAGAGTTTGGAACTCAAAGTTCGGCCCAATGAGTGTTCTTTAGGTGGTTTGGACGACACATGGTAAAAACTTTGCTCCGTTTCAGGTTTTGAGAGCTCGGAACCCAAAGTTCGTCCCAATGAGAGTTTTTCATATGGTTTGGACGAACTTGGTCCAAACTTTGCTCCGTTTTGAGTTTAGGAGAGTTTGGAACTCAAAGTTAGGCCCAATGAGAGTTCTTTAGGTGGTTGGACGACACATGGTAAAAACTTTGCTCCGTTTCAGGTTTTGAGAGCTCGGAACCCAAAGTTCGTCAAAATGAGAGTTTTTCATATGGTTTGGACAAACTTGGTCCAAACTTTGCTCCGTTTTGAGTTTAGGAGAGTTTGGAACTCAAAGTTCGGCCCAATGAGAGTTCTTTAGGTGGATTGGACGACACATGGTCAAAACTTTGCAACGTTTAAAGTTTTGAGAGCTCGGAACCCAAAGTTCGTCCCAATGAGAGTTTTTCATATGGTTTCGACGAACTTTGTCCAAACTTTGCTCTCTTTTGAGTTTTGGAGAGTTTGGAACTCAAAGTTCGGCCCAATGAGAGTTCTTTAGGTGGTTTGGACGACACATGGTAAAAACTTTGCTCCGTTTCAGGTTTTGAGAGCTCGGAACCCAAAGTTCGTCCCAATGAGAGTTTTTCATATGGTTTGGACGAACTTGGTCCAAACTTTGCTCCATTTTGAGTTTAGGAGAGTTTGGAACTCAAAGTTCGGCCCAATGAGAGTTCTTTAGGTGGTTTGGACGACACATGGTCAAAACTTTGCAACGTTTATAGTTTTGAGAGCTCAGAACCCAAAGTTCGTCCCAATGAGAGTTTTTCATATGGTTTGGACGAACTTGGTCCAAACTTTGCTCCGTTTTGAGTTTTGTAGAGTTTGGAACTCAAAGTTCGGCCCAATGAGAGTTCTTTTGGTGTTTTAGACGACACATGGTCAAAACATTGCTCCGTTTCAGGTTTTGAGAGCTAGGAACCCAAAGTTCGTCCCAATGAGAGTTTTTCATCTGGTTTGGACGAACTTGGTCCAAACTTTCTCGGTTTTGAGTTTTGGAGAGTTTGGAACTCAAAGTTCGGCCCAATGAGAGTTCTTTAGATTGTTCGGACGAGACATGGTCAAAACTTTGCTCCGTTTAAGGTTTTGAGAGCTCGAAACCAAAAGTTCGTCGCAATGAGAGTTTTTCAGATGGTTTGGACAAACTTGGTCAAAACTTTGGTCCGTTTTGAGTTTTGGAGAGTTTTGAACTCAAACTTCAGCCCAATGAGAGTTCTTTAGGTGAGTTGGACGACACGTGGTCAAAACTTTTCTCCGTTAAAGGTTTTGAGAGCTGGGAACCAAATGTTCGTCCCAATGACAGTTTTTCATATGGTTTGGACGAACTTGGTCGAAACTTTGCTCGGTTTTGAGTTTTGGAGAGTTTGGAACTCAAAGTTCGGCCCAATGTGAGTTCTTTAGGTGGTTTGGACGAGACATGGTGAAAACTTTGCTCCGTTTAAGGTTTTGAGAGCTCGGAACCCAAAGTTCGTCGCAATGAGAGTTTTTCATGTGGTTTGGACGAACTTGGTCCAAACTTTTCTCCGTTTTGAGTTTCGGAGAGTTTTGAACTCAAACTTCGGCCCAATTAGAGTTCTTTAGGTGGTTTTGACGACACATGGTCAAAACTTTGCTCCGTTTCAGGTTTTGAGAGCTCGGAAACCAAAGTTCGTCCCAATGAGAGTTTTTCATGTGGTTTGGACGAACTTGGTCCAAACTTTGCTCCGTTTTGAGTTTTGGAGAGTTTGGAACTCAAAGTTCGGCCCAATGAGTGTTCTTTAGGTGGTTTGGACGACACATGGTAAAAACTTTGCTCCGTTTCAGGTTTTGAGAGCTCGGAACCCAAAGTTCGTCCCAATGAGAGTTTTTCATATGGTTTGGACGAACTTGGTCCAAACTTTGCTCCGTTTTGAGTTTAGGAGAGTTTGGAACTCAAAGTTCGGCCCAATGAGAGTTCTTTAGGTGGTTTGGACGACACATGGTAAAAACTTTGCTCCGTTTCAGGTTTTGAGAGCTCGGAACCCAAAGTTCGTCAAAATGAGAGTTTTTCATATGGTTTGGACAAACTTGGTCCAAACTTTGCTCCGTTTAGAGTTTAGGAGAGTTTGGAACTCAAAGTTCGGCCCAATGAGAGTTCTTTAGGTGGATTGGACGAGACATGGTCAAAACTTTGCAACGTTTAAAGTTTTGAGAGCTCGGAACCCAAAGTTCGTCCCAATGAGAGTTTTTCATATGGTTTTGACGAACTTTGTCCAAACTTTGCTCCGTTTTGAGTTTTGGAGAGTTTGGAACTCAAAGTTCGGCCCAATGAGAGTTCTTTAGGTGGTTTGGACGACACATGGTAAAAACTTTGCTCCGTTTCAGGTTTTGAGAGCTCGGAACCCAAAGTTCGTCCCAATGAGAGTTTTTCATATGGTTTGGACGAACTTGGTCCAAACTTTGCTCCGTTTTGAGTTTAGGAGAGTTTGGAACTCAAAGTTAGGCCCAATGAGAGTTCTTTAGGTGGTTGGACGACACATGGTAAAAACTTTGCTCCGTTTCAGGTTTTGAGAGCTCGGAACCCAAAGTTCGTCAAAATGAGAGTTTTTCATATGGTTTGGACAAACTTGGTCCAAACTTTGCTCCGTTTTGAGTTTAGGAGAGTTTGGAACTCAAAGTTCGGCCCAATGAGAGTTCTTTAGGTGGATTGGACGACACATGGTCAAAACTTTGCAACGTTTAAAGTTTTGAGAGCTCGGAACCCAAAGTTCGTCCCAATGAGAGTTTTTCATATGGTTTCGACGAACTTTGTCCAAACTTTGCTCTCTTTTGAGTTTTGGAGAGTTTGGAACTCAAAGTTCGGCCCAATGAGAGTTCTTTAGGTGGTTTGGACGACACATGGTAAAAACTTTGCTCCGTTTCAGGTTTTGAGAGCTCGGAACCCAAAGTTCGTCCCAATGAGAGTTTTTCATATGGTTTGGACGAACTTGGTCCAAACTTTGCTCCGTTTTGAGTTTAGGAAAGTTTGGAACTCAAAGTTCGGCCCAATGAGAGTTCTTTAGGTGGTTTGGACGACACATGGTAAAAACTTTGCTCCGTTTCAGGTTTTGAGAGCTCGGAACCCAAAGTTCGTCAAAATGAGAGTTTTTCATATGGTTTGGACAAACTTGGTCCAAACTTTGCTCCGTTTTGAGTTTAGGAGAGTTTGGAACTCAAAGTTCGGCCCAATGAGAGTTCTTTAGGTGGATTGGACGAGACATGGTCAAAACTTTGCTCCGTTTAAGGTTTTGAGAGCTCGGAACCCAAAGTTCGTCGCGATTAGAGTTTTTCAGATGGTTTGGACGAAGTTGGTCCAAACTTTGGTCCAATTTGAGTTTTGGAGAGTTGTGAACTCAAACTTCAGCCCGGTGAGAGTTCTTTAGGTGGTTTGGACGACACGTGGTCAAAACGTTTCTCCGTTAAAGGTTTTGAGAGCTCGGAACCCAATGTTCGTCCCAATGAGAGTTTTTCATATGGTTTGGACGAACTTGGTCCAAACTTTGCTCCGTTTTGAGTTTAGGAGAGTTTGGAACTCAAAGTTCGGCCCAATGAGAGTTCTTTAGGTGGTTTGGACGACACATGGTCAAAACTTTGCAACGTTTAAAGTTTTGAGAGCTCGGAACCCAAAGTTCGTCCTAATGAGAGTTTTTCATATGGTTTTGACGAACTTTGTCCAAACTTTGCTCCGTTTTGAGTTTTGAAGAGTTTGGAACTCAAAGTTCGGCCCAATGAGAGTTCTTTAGGTGGTTTGGACGACACATGGTAAAAACTTTGCTCCGTTTCAGGTTTTGAGAGCTCGGAACCCAAAGTTCGTCCCAATGAGAGTTTTTCATATGGTTTGGACGAACTTGGTCCAAACTTTGCTCCGTTTTTAGTTTAGGAGAGTTTGGAACTCAAAGTTCGGCCCAATGAGAGTTCTTTAGGTGGTTTGGACGACACATGGTCAAAACTTTGCAACGTTTAAAGTTTTGAGAGCTCGGAACCCAAAGTTCGTCCCAATGAGAGTTTTTCATATGGTTTGGACGAACTTGGTCCAAACTTTGCTCCGTTTTGAGTTTTGTAGAGTTTGGAACTCAAAGTTCGGCCCAATGAGAGTTCTTTTGGTGTTTTAGACGACACATGGTCAAAACATTGCTCCGTTTCAGGTTTTGAGAGCTAGGAACCCAAAGTTCGTCCCAATGAGAGTTTTTCATCTGGTTTGGACGAACTTGGTCCAAACTTTCTCGGTTTTGAGTTTTGGAGAGTTTGGAACTCAAAGTTCGGCCCAATGAGAGTTCTTTAGATTGTTTGGACGAGACATGGTCAAAACCTTGCTCCGTTTAAGGTTTTGAGAGCTCGAAACCCAAAGTTCGTCGCAATGAGAGTTTTTCAGATGGTTTGGAAA
This sequence comes from Luffa aegyptiaca, assembly GCA_017139565.1. Taxonomy (NCBI): domain Eukaryota; kingdom Viridiplantae; phylum Streptophyta; class Magnoliopsida; order Cucurbitales; family Cucurbitaceae; genus Luffa; species Luffa aegyptiaca. Next base: position 21,968,135 of record CM029398.1, read on the forward strand.
AACTTGGTCAAAACTTTGGTCCGTTTTGAGTTTTGGAGAGTTTTGAACTCACACTTCAGCCCAATGAGAGTTCTTTAGGTGAGTTGGACGACACGTGGTCAAAACTTTTCTCCGTTAAAGGTTTTGAGAGCTGGGAACCCAATGTTCGTCCCAATGAGAGTTTTTCATATGGTTTGGACGAACTTGGCCGAAACTTTGCTCGGTTTTGAGTTTTGGAGAGTTTGGAACTCAAAGTTCGGCCCAATGTGAGTTCTTTAGGTGGTTTGGACGAGACATGGTCAAAACTTTGCTCCGTTTAAGGTTTTGAGAGCTCGGAACCCAAAGTTCGTCGCAATGAGAGTTTTTCATGTGGTTTGGACGAACTTGGTCCAAACTTTTCTCCGTTTTGAGTTTCGGAGAGTTTTGAACTCAAACTTCGGCCCAATGAGAGTTCTTTAGGTGGTTTTGACGACACATGGTTAAAACTTTGCTCCGTTTTAGGTTTTGAGAGCTCGGAACCCAAAGTTCGTCGCAATGAGAGTTTTTCATGTGGTTTGGACGAACTTGGTCCAAACTTTTCTCCGTTTTGAGTCTTGGAGAGTTTTGAACTCAAACTTCGGCCCAATGAGAGTTCTTTAGGTGGTTTGGACGACACATGGTCAAAACTTTGCTCCGTTTCAGGTTTTGAGAGCTCGGAACCCAAAGTTCGTCCCAATGAGAGTTTTTCATGTGTTTTGGACGAACTTGGTCAAGACTTTGCTCCATTTTGAGTTTTGGAGAGTTTGGAACTCAAAGTTCGGCCCAATGAGAGTTCTTTAGGTTGTTTGGACGACACATGGTCAAAACTTTGCTCCGTTTAAGGTTTTGAGAGCTCGGAACCCAAAGTTCGTCCCAATGAGAGTTTTTCATATGGTTTGGACAAACTTGGTCCAAACTTTTCTCCGTTTTGAGTTTTGGAGAGTTTGGAACTCAAATTTCTGCCCAATGAGAGTTCTTTAGGTGGTTTGGACGACACATGGTCAAAACTTTGCTCCGTTTAAGGTTTTGAGAGCTCGGAACCCAAAGTTCGTCCCAATGAGAGTTTTTCATATGGTTTTGACGAACGTGGTCCAAACTTTTCTCCGTTTTGAGTTTTGGAGAGTTTTGTACTCAAACTTCAGCCCAATGAGAGTTCTTTCGGTGGTTTGGAAGACACGTGGTCAAAAATTTGCTCCGTTTCAGGTTTTCAGAGCTTGGAACCCAATGTTCGTCCCAATGAGAGTTTTTCATATGGTTTGGACGAACTTGGTCCAAACTTTGCTCCGTTTTGAGTTTTGGAGAGTTTGGAACTCAAAGTTCGGCCCAATGAGAGTTCTTTAGGTGGTTTGGATGACACTTGGTTAAAACTTTGCTCCGTTTAAGGTTTTGAGAGCTCGGAACCCAAAGTTCGTCCCAATGAGAGTTTTTCATATGGTTTGGACGAACTTGGTCCAAACTTTGCTCCGTTTTGAGTTTTGGAGAGTTTGGAACTTAAAGTTCTGCCCAATGAGAGTTCTTTAAGTGGTTTGGACGACACATGGTCCAAACTTTGCTCCGTTTCAGGTTTTGAGAGCTCGGAACCCAAAGTTCGTCCCAATGAGAGTTTTTCATATGGTTTGGAGGAACTTGGTCCAAACTTTTCTCCGTTTTGAGTTTTGGAGAGTTTTGTAATCGAACTTCAGCCCAATGAGAGTTCTTTCGGTGGTTTGGAAGACACGTGGTCAAAACTTTGCCCGTTTCAGGTTTTAAGAGCTTGGAACCCAATGTTCGTCCCAATAAGAGTTTTTCATATGGTTTGGACGAACTTGGTCCAAACTTTGCTCCGTTTTGCGTTTTGGAGAGTTTGGAACTCAAAGTTCGGCCCAATGAGAGTTCTTTAGGTGCTTTGGACGACACATGGTCAAAACTTTGCTCCGTTTCAGGTTTTGAGAGCTCGGAACCCAAAGTTTGTCCCAATGAGAGTTTCATATGGTTTGGACGAACTTGGTCCAAACTTTGCTCTTTTTTGAGTTTTGGAGAGTTTGGAACTCAAAGTTCGGCCCAATGAGAGTTTTTTAGGTGGTTTGGACGACACATGGTCCAAACTTTGCTCCATTTCAGGTTTTGAGAGCTCGGAACCCAAAGTTCGTCCAAATGAGAGTTTTTCATATGGTTTGGACGAACTTGGTCCAAAATTTGCTCTTTTTTGAGTTTTGGAGAGTTTGGAACTCAAAGTTCGGCCCAATGAGAGTTCTTTAGGTGGTTTGGACGACACATGGTCAAAACTTTGCTCCGTTTCAGGTTTTGAGAGCTCGGAACCGAAAGTTCGTCCCAATGAGAGTTTTTCATATGGTTTGGACGAACTTGGTCCAAACTTTGCTCTTTTTTGAGTTTTGGAGAGTTTGGAACTCAAAGTTCGGCCCAATGAGAGTTCTTTAGGTGGTTTGGACGACACATGGTCCAAACTTTGCTCCGTTTCAGGTTTTGAGAGCTTGGAACCCAAAGTTCGTCCCAATGAGAGTTTTTCATATGGTTTTGACGAACTTTGTCCAAACTTTGCTCCGTTTTGAGTTTTGGAGAGTTTTGAACTCAAAGTTCGGCCCAATGAGAGTTCTTTAGGTGGTTTGGACGACACATGGTCAAAACTTTGCTCCGTTTAAGGTTTTGAGAGCTCGGAACCCAAAGTTTGTCCCAATGAGAGTTTTTCATATGGTTTGGACGAACTTGGTCCAAACTTTGCTCGGTATTCAGTTTTGGAGAGTTTGGAACTCAATGTTCGGCCCAATGAGAGTTCTTTGGGTGGTTTGGACGAGACATGGTCAAAACTTTGCTCCGTTTAAGGTTTTGAGAGCTCGAAACCCAAAGTTCGTCGCAATGAGAGTTTTTCAGATGGTTTGGACGAAATTGGTCCAAAATTTGGTCCGTTTTGAGTTTTGGAGAGTTTGGAACTCAAAGTTCGGCCCAATGTGAGTTCTTTAGGTGGTTTGGACGAGACATGGTCAAAACTTTGCTCCGTTTAAGGTTTTGAGAGCTCGGAACCCAAAGTTCGTAGCAATGAGAGTTTTTCATGTGGTTGGGACGAACTTGGTCCAAACTTTTCTCCGTTTTGAGTTTTCGAGAGTTTTGAACTCAAACTTCGACCCAATGAGAGTTCTTTAGGTGGTTTGGACGACACATGGTCAAAACTTTGCTCCGTTTCAGGTTTTGAGAGCTCGAATCCCAAGTTCGTCACAATGAGAGTTTTTCATATGGTTTGGACGAACTTGGTCCAAACTTTGCTCCGTTTTGAGTTTTGGAGAGTTTGGAACTCAAAGTTCGTCCCAATGTGAGTTCTTTAGGTGGTTTGGACGACACATGGTCAAAACTTTGCTCCGTTTAAGGTTTTGAGAGCTCGGAACCCAAAGTTCATCGCAATGAGAGTTTTTCATGTGGTTTGGACGAACTTGGTCCAAACTTTTCTCCGTTTTGAGTTTTGGAGAGTTTTGAACTCAAACTTCGGCCCAATGAGAGTTCTTTAGGTGGTTTGGTCGACACATGGTCAAAACTTTGCTCCGTTTCAGGTTTTGAGAGCTCGGAACCCAAAGTTCGTCCCAATGAGAGTTTTTCATGTGGTTTGGACGAATTTTGTCCAAACTGTTCTCCGTTTTGAGTTTTGGAGAGTTTTGAACTCAAACTTCGGCCCAATGAGAGTTCTTTAGGTGGTTTGGACGACACATGGTCAAAACTTTGCTCCGTTTCAGGTTTTGAGAGCTCGGAACCCAAAGTTCTTCCCAATGAGAGTTTTTCATGTGTTTTGAACGAAATTGGTCCAAACTTTTGTCCGTTTTGAGTTTTGGAGAGTTTGGAACTCAAAGTTCGGCCCAATGACAGTTCTTTAGGTGGTTTTGGACGACACATGGTCAAAACTTTGCTCCGTTTAAGGTTTTGAGAGCTCAGAACCCAAAGTTCGTCCCAATGAGAGTTTTTCATATGGTTTGGACGAACTTGGTCCAAACTTTTGTCCGTTTTGAGTTTTGGAGAGTTTGGAACTCAAAGTTCGGCCCAATGACAGTTCTTTAGGTGGTTTTGGACGACACATGGTCAAAACTTTGCTCCGTTTAAGGTTTTGAGAGCTCGGAACCCAAAGTTCGTTCCAATGAGAGTTTTTCATATGGTTTGGACGAACTTGGTCCAAACTTTGCTCCTTTTTTACTTTTGGAGAGTTTTGTACTCAAACTTCAGCGCAATGAGAGTTCTTTCGGTGATTTGGAAGACACGTGGTCAAAACTTTGCTCCGTTTCAGGTTTTGAGAGCTTGGAACCCAATGTTTGTCCCAATGAGAGTTTTTCATATGGTTTGGACGAACTTGGTCCAAACTTTGCTCCGTTTTGACTTTTGGAGAGTTAGGAACTCAAAGTTCGGCCCAATGACAGTTCTTTAGGTGGTTTGGACGACACTTGGTTAAAACTTTGCTCCGTTTAAGGTTTTGAGAGCTCGGAACCCAAAGTTCGTCCCAATGAGAGTTTTTCATATGGTCTGGACGAACTTGGTCCAAACTTTGCTCCGTTTTGAGTTTTGGAGAGTTTGGAACTCAAAGTTCGGCCCAATGAGAGTTCTTTAGGTGGTTTGGACGACACATGGTCAAAACTTTGCTCCGTTTCAGGTTTTGAGAGCTCGGAACCCAAAGTTCGTCCCAATGAGAGTTTTTCATCTGGTTTGGACGAACTTGGTCCAAACTTTGCTCTTTTTTGAGTTTTGGAGAGTTTGGAACTCAACGTTCGGCCGAATGAGAGTTCTTTAGGTGGTTTGGACGACACATGGTCAAAACTTTGCTCCGTTTCAGGTTTTAAGAGCTCGAAACCCAAAGTTCGTCCCAATAAGAGTTTTTCATCTGGTTTGGACGAACTTGGTCCAAACTTTTCTCGGTTTTGAGTTTTGGAGAGTTTGGAACTCAAAGTTCGGCCCAATGAGAGTTCTTTAGGTGGTTTTGACGACACATGGTCAAAACTTTGCTCCGTTTAAGGTTTTGAGAGCTCGGAACCCAAAGTTCGTCCCAATGAGAAATTTACATGTGGTTTGGACGAACTTGGTCCAAACTTTTCTCTGTTTTGAGTTTTGGAGAGTTTGGAACTCAAAGTTCGGCCCAATGAGAGTTCTTTAGGTGGTTTGGACGACACATGGTCAAAACTTTTCTCCGTTTAAGGTTTTCAGAGCTCGGAACCCAAAGTTCGTCCCAATGAGAGTTTTACATGTGGTTTGGACGAATTTGGTCCAAACTTTGCTCCATTTTGAGTTTTGGAGAGTTTGGAACTCAAAGTTCGGCCCAATGAGAGTTCTTTAGGTGGTTTGGACGACACATGGTCAAAACTTTGCTCCGTTTAAGGTTTCGAGAGCTCGGAACCAAAAGTTCGTCCCAATGAGAGTTTTTGATCTGGTTTGGACGAACTTGGTCCAAACTTTTCTCTGTTTTGAGTTTTGGAGAGTTTGGAACTAAAAGTTCGGCCCAATGAGAGTTCTTTAGGTGGTTTGGACGACACATGGTCAAAACTTTTCTCCGTTTAAGGTTTTCAGAGCTCGGAACCCAAAGTTCGTCCCAATGAGAGTTTTACATGTGGTTTGGACGAACTTGGTCCAAACTTTGCTCCATTTTGAGTTTTGGAGAGTTTGGAACTCAAAGTTCGGCCCAATGAGAGTTCTTTAGGTGGTTTGGACGACACATGTTCAAAACTTTGCTCCGTTTAAGGTTTCGAGAGCTCGGAACCAAAAGTTCGTCCCAATGAGAGTTTTTGATCTGGTTTGGACGAACTTGGTCCAAACTTTGCTCCGTTTTGAGTTTTGGAGAGTTTGGAACTCAAAGTTCGGCCCAATGAGAGTTCTTTAGGTGGTTAGGACAACACATGGTCAAAACTTTGCCCCGTTTAAGGTTTTGAGAGCTCGGAACCCAAAGTTCGTCCCAATGAGAGTTTTTGATCTGGTTTGGACGAACTTGGTCCAAACTTTGCTCCGTTTTGAGTTTTGGAGAGTTTGGAACTCAAAGTTCGGCCCAATGAGAGTTCTTTAGGTGGTTTGGACGACACATGGTCAAAACTTTGCTCCGTTTCAGGTTTTGAGAGCTCGGAACCCAAAGTTCGTCCCAATGAGAGTTTTTCATCTGGTTTGGACGAACTTGGTCCAAACTTTGCTCGGTTTTGAGTTTTGGAGAGTTTAGAACTCAAAGTTCGGCCCAATGAGAGTTCTTTAGGTGGTTCGGACGACACATGGTCAAAACTTTGCTCCGTTAAAGGTTTTGAGAGCTTGAAACCCAAAGTTCGTCGCAATGAGAGTTTTTAAGATTGTTTGGACGAACTTGGTCCAAACTTTGCTCGGTTTTGAGTTTTGGAGAGTTTGGAACTCAAAGTTCGGCCCAATGAGAGTTCTTTAGGTGGTTTGGACGACACATGGTCAAAACTTTGCTCCGTTTCAGGTTTTGAGAGCTCGGAACCCAAAGTTCGTCCCAATGAGAGTTTTTCATATGGTTTGGACGAACTTGGTCCAAACTTTTCTCTGTTTTGAGTTTTGGAGAGTTTGGAACTAAAAGTTCGGCCCAATGAGAGTTCTTTAGGTGGTTTGGACGACACATGGTCAAAACTTTTCTCCGTTTAAGGTTTTGAGAGCTCGGAACCCAAAGTTCGTCCCAATGAGAGTTTTACATGTGGTTTGGACGAACTTGGTCCAAACTTTGCTCCATTTTGAGTTTTGGAGAGTTTGGAACTCAAAGTTCGGCCCGATGAGAGTTCTTTAGGTGGTTTGGACGACACATGGTCAAAACTTTGCTCCGTTTAAGGTTTTGAGAGCTCGGAACCCAAAGTTCGTCCTCATGAGAGTTTTTGATCTGGTTTTGACGAACTTGGTCGAAGCTTTCTCCATTTTGAGTTTTGGAGAGTTTGGAACTCAAAGTTCGGCCCAATGAGATTTCTTTAGGTGGTTTGGACGACACATGGTCAAAACTTTGCTCCGTTTAAGGTTTTGATACCTCGGAACCCAAAGTTCGTCCCAATGACAGTTTTTCATATGGTTCGGACGAACTTGGTCCAAACTTTGCTCCGTTTTGAGTTTTGGAGAGTTTGGAACTCAAAGTTCGGCCCAATGAGAGTTCTTTAGGTGGTTTGGACGACACATGGTCAAAACTTTGCTCCGTTTAAGGTTTTGAGAGCTCGGAACCCAAAGTTCGTCCCAATGAGAGTTTTTGATCTGGTTTGGACGAACTTGGTCAAAACTTTGCTCCGTTTTGAGTTTTGGAGAGTTTGGAACTCAAAGTTCGGCCCAATGAGAGTTCTTTAGGTGGTTTGGACGACACATGGTCAAAACTTTGCTCCGTTTCAGGTTTTGAGAGTTCGGAACCCAAAGTTCGTCCCAATGAGAGTTTTTCATGTGGTTTGGACGAACTATGTCCAAACTTTGCTCCGTTTTGATTTTTGGAGAGTTTGGAACTCAAAGTTCGCCCCAATGAGAGTTCTTTAGGTGGTTTGGACGACACATGGTCAAAACTTTGCTCCGTTTAAGGTTTTTAGAGCTCGGAACCCAAAGTTCGTCCCAATGAGAGTTTTTGATCTGGTTTGGACGAACTTTGTCCAAACTTTGCTCCGTTTTGAGTTTTGGAGATTTTGGAACTCAAAGTTCGGCCCAATGAGAGTTCTTTAGGTGGTTTGGACGAGACATGGTCAAAACTTTGCTCCGTTTAAGGTTTTGAGAACTCGAAACCCAAAGTTCGTCTCAATGAGAGTTTTTCAGATGGTTTTGACGAGCTTGGTCCAAACTTTGGTCCGTTTTGAGTATTGGAGAGTTTTGAACTCAAACTTCAGCCCAATGAGAGTTCTTTAGTTGGTTTGGACGACACGTGGTCAAAACTTTGCTCCTTTAAAGGTTTTGAGAGCTCGGAACCCAAAGTTCGTCCCAATGAGAGTTTTTCATATGGTTTGGACGAACTTGGTCCAAACTTTTCTCTATTTTGAGTTTTGTAGAGTTTGGAACTAAAAGGTCGGCCCAATGAGAGTTCTTTAGGTGGTTTGGACGACACGTGGTCAAAACTATTCTCCGTTTCAGGTTTTCAGAGCTCGGAACCCAAAGTTCGTCCCAATGAGAGTTTTTCATGTGGTTTGGATGAATTTGGTCCAAACTTTTCTCCGTTTTGAGTTTTGGAGAGTTTTGAACTCAAACTTCGGCCCAATGAGGGTTCTTTAGGTGGTTTGGACGACACATGGTCAAAACTTTGCTCCGTTTCAGGTTTTGAGAGCTCGGAACCCAAAGTTCGTCCCAATGAGAGTTTTTCATATGGTTTGGACGAACTTGGTTCAAACTTTGGTCCGTTTTGAGTTTTGGAGAGTTTGGAACTCAAAGTTCGGCCCAATGAGAGTTCTTTAGGTGGTTTGGACGACACATGGTCAAAACTTTGCTCCGTTTCAGGTTTTGAGAGCTCGGAACCCAAAGTTCGTCCCAATGAGAGTTTTTCATGTGGTTTGGACGAACTTGGTCCAAATTTTTCTCCGTTTTGAGTTTTGGAGACTTTTGAACTCAAACTTCGGCCCAATGAGAGTTCTTTAGGTGGTTTGGACGACACATGGTCAAAACTTTGCTCCGTTTCAGGTTTTGAGAGCTCGGAACCCAAAGTTCGGCCCAATGAGAGTTCTTTAGGTGGTTTGGACGACACATGGTCAAAACTTTGCTCCGTTTAAGGTTTTGACCCCTCGGAACCCAAAGTTCGTCCCAATGAGAGTTTTTGATCTGGTTTTGACGAACTTGGTCGAAACTTTCTCCGTTTTGAGTTTTGGAGAGTTTGGAACTCAAAGTTCGGCCCAATGAGATTTCTTTAGGTGGTTTGGACGACACATGGTAAAAACTTTTCTCCGTTTAACGTTTTGAGAGCTCGGAACCCAAAGTTCGTCCCAATGAGAGTTTTTCATGTGGTTTGGACGAACTTGGTCCAAACTTTGCTCCGTTTTGAGTTTTGGAGAGTTTGGAACTCAAAGTTCGGCCCAATGAGAGTTCTTTAGGTGGTTTGGACGACACATGGTCAAAACTTTGCTCCGTTTCAGGTTTTGAGAGCTTGGAACCCAAAATTCGTCCCAATGAGAGTTTTTCATGTGGTTTGGACGAACTTGGTCAAAAATTTTCTCCGTTTTGACTTTTGGAGAGTTATGAACTCAAACTTTGGCCCAATGAGAGTTCTTTAGGTGGTTTGGACGACACATGGTCAAAACTTTTCTCCGTTTCAGGTTTTGAGAGCTCGGAACCCAAAGTTCGTCCCAATGAGAGTTTTTCATGTGTTTTGGACGAACTTGGTCCAAACTTTGCTAAATTTTGAGTTTTGGAGAGTTTGGAACTCAAAGTTCGGCCCAATGAGAGTTCTTTAGGTGGTTTGGACGACACATGGTCAAAACTTTGCTCCGTTTCAGGTTTTGAGAGCTCGGAACCCAAAGTTCGGCCCAATGAGAGTTCTTTAGGTGGTTTGGACGACACATGGTCAAAACTTTGCTCCGTTTAAGGTTTTGAGACCTCGGAACCCAAAGTTCGTCCTAATGAGAGTTTTTGATCTGGTTTTGACGAACTTGGTCGAAACTTTCTCCGTTTTGAGTTTTGGAGAGTTTGGAACTAAAAGTTCGGCCCAATGAGATTTCTTTAGGTGGTTTGGACGACACATGGTAAAAACTTTTCTCCGTTTAAGGTTTTGAGAGCTCGGAACCCAAAGTTCGTCCCAATGAGAGTTTTTCATGTGGTTTGGACGAACTTGGTCCAAATTTTTCTCCGTTTTGAGTTTTGGAGACTTTTGAACTCAAACTTCGGCCCAATGAGAGTTCTTTAGGTGGTTTGGACGACACATGGTCAAAACTTTGCTCCGTTTCAGGTTTTGAGAGCTCGGAACCCAAAGTTCGGCCCAATGAGAGTTCTTTAGGTGGTTTGGACGACACATGGTCAAAACTTTGCTCCGTTTAAGGTTTTGAGACCTCGGAACCCAAAGTTCGTCCCAATGAGAGTTTTTGAACTGGTTTTGACGAACTTGGTCGAAACTTTCTCCGTTTTGAGTTTTGGAGAGTTTGGAACTCAAAGTTCGGCCCAATGAGATTTCTTTAGGGGGTTTGGACGACACATGGTAAAAACTTTTCTCCGTTTAAGGTTTTGAGAGCTCGGAACCCAAAGTTCGTCCCAATGAGAGTTTTTCATGTGGTTTGGACGAACTTGGTCCAAATTTTTCTCCGTTTTGAGTTTTGGAGACTTTTGAACTCAAACTTCGGCCCAATGAGAGTTCTTTAGGTGGTTTGGACGACACATGGTCAAAACTTTGCTCCGTTTCAGGTTTTGAGAGCTCGGAACCCAAAGTTCGGCCCAATGAGAGTTCTTTAGGTGGTTTGGACGACACATGGTCAAAACTTTGCTCCGTTTAAGGTTTTGAGACCTCGGAACCCAAAGTTCGTCCCAATGAGAGTTTTTGAACTGGTTTTGACGAACTTGGTCGAAACTTTCTCCGTTTTGAGTTTTGGAGAGTTTGGAACTCAAAGTTCGGCCCAATGAGATTTCTTTAGGTGGTTTGGACGACACATGGTAAAAACTTTTCTCCGTTTAACGTTTTGAGAGCTCGGAACCCAAAGTTCGTCCCAATGAGAGTTTTTCATGTGGTTTGGACGAACTTGGTCCAAACTTTGCTCCGTTTTGAGTTTTGGAGAGTTTGGAACTCAAAGTTCGGCCCAATGAGAGTTCTTTAGGTGGTTTGGACGACACATGGTCAAAACTTTGCTCCGTTTCAGGTTTTGAGAGCTTGGAACCCAAAATTCGTCCCAATGAGAGTTTTTCATGTGGTTTGGACGAACTTGGTCAAAAATTTTCTCCGTTTTGACTTTTGGAGAGTTATGAACTCAAACTTTGGCCCAATGAGAGTTCTTTAGGTGGTTTGGACGACACATGGTCAAAACTTTTCTCCGTTTCAGGTTTTGAGAGCTCGGAACCCAAAGTTCGTCCCAATGAGAGTTTTTCATGTGTTTTGGACGAACTTGGTCCAAACTTTGCTAAATTTTGAGTTTTGGAGAGTTTGGAACTCAAAGTTCGGCCCAATGAGAGTTCTTTAGGTGGTTTGGACGACACATGGTCAAAACTTTGCTCCGTTTCAGGTTTTGAGAGCTCGGAACCCAAAGTTCGGCCCAATGAGAGTTCTTTAGGTGGTTTGGACGACACATGGTCAAAACTTTGCTCCGTTTAAGGTTTTGAGACCTCGGAACCCAAAGTTCGTCCTAATGAGAGTTTTTGATCTGGTTTTGACGAACTTGGTCGAAACTTTCTCCGTTTTGAGTTTTGGAGAGTTTGGAACTAAAAGTTCGGCCCAATGAGATTTCTTTAGGTGGTTTGGACGACACATGGTAAAAACTTTTCTCCGTTTAAGGTTTTGAGAGCTCGGAACCCAAAGTTCGTCCCAATGAGAGTTTTTCATGTGGTTTGGACGAACTTGGTCCAAATTTTTCTCCGTTTTGAGTTTTGGAGACTTTTGAACTCAAACTTCGGCCCAATGAGAGTTCTTTAGGTGGTTTGGACGACACATGGTCAAAACTTTGCTCCGTTTCAGGTTTTGAGAGCTCGGAACCCAAAGTTCGGCCCAATGAGAGTTCTTTAGGTGGTTTGGACGACACATGGTCAAAACTTTGCTCCGTTTAAGGTTTTGAGACCTCGGAACCCAAAGTTCGTCCCAATGAGAGTTTTTGAACTGGTTTTGACGAACTTGGTCGAAACTTTCTCCGTTTTGAGTTTTGGAGAGTTTGGAACTCAAAGTTCGGCCCAATGAGATTTCTTTAGGGGGTTTGGACGACACATGGTAAAAACTTTTCTCCGTTTAACGTTTTGAGAGCTCGGAACCCAAAGTTCGTCCCAATGAGAGTTTTTCATGTGGTTTGGACGAACTTGGTCCAAACTTTGCTCCGTTTTGAGTTTTGGAGAGTTTGGAACTCAAAGTTCGGCCCAATGAGAGTTCTTTAGGTGGTTTGGACGACACATGGTCAAAACTTTGCTCCGTTTCAGGTTTTGAGAGCATGGAACCCAAAATTCGTCCCAATGAGAGTTTTTCATGTGGTTTGGACGAACTTGGTCAAAACTTTTCTCCGTTTTGACTTTTGGAGAGTTATGAACTCAAACTTTGGCCCAATGAGAGTTCTTTAGGTGGTTTGGACGACACATGGTCAAAACTTTTCTCCGTTTCAGGTTTTGAGAGCTCGGAACCCAAAGTTCGTCCCAATGAGAGTTTTTCATGTGTTTTGGACGAACTTGGTCCAAACTTTGCTAAATTTTGAGTTTTGGAGAGTTTGGAACTCAAAGTTCGGCCCAATGAGAGTTCTTTAGGTGGTTTGGACGACACATGGTCAAAACTTTGCTCCGTTTCAGGTTTTGAGAGCTCGGAACCCAAAGTTCGGCCCAATGAGAGTTCTTTAGGTGGTTTGGACGACACATGGTCAAAACTTTTCTCCGTTTCAGGTTTTGAGACCTCGGAACCCAAAGTTCGTCCCAATGAGAGTTTTTCATGTGTTTTGGACGAACTTGGTCCAAACTTTGCTAAATTTTGAGTTTTGGAGAGTTTGGAACTCAAAGTTCGGCCCAATGAGAGTTCTTTAGGTGGTTTGGACGACACATGGTCAAAACTTTGCTCCGTTTCAGGTTTTGAGAGCTCGGAACCCAAAGTTCGGCCCAATGAGAGTTCTTTAGGTGGTTTGGACGACACATGGTCAAAACTTTGCTCCGTTTAAGGTTTTGAGACCTCGGAACCCAAAGTTCGTCCCAATGAGAGTTTTTGATCTGGTTTTGACGAACTTGGTCGAAACTTTCTCCGTTTTGAGTTTTGGAGAGTTTGGAACTCAAAGTTCGGCCCAATGAGATTTCTTTAGGTGGTTTGGACGACACATGGTAAAAACTTTTCTCCGTTTAAGGTTTTGAGAGCTCGGAACCCAAAGTTCGTCCCAATGAGAGTTTTTCATGTGGTTTGGACGAACTTGGTCAAAACTTTTCTCCGTTTTGACTTTTGGAGAGTTATGAACTCAAACTTTGGCCCAATGAGAGTTCTTTAGGTGGTTTGGACGACACATGGTCAAAACTTTGCTCCGTTTCAGGTTTTGAGAGCTCGGAACCCAAAGTTCGTCCCAGTGAGAGTTTTTCATGTGGTTTGGATGAATTTTGTCCAAACTTTTCTCCGTTTTGAGTTTTGGAGAGTTTTGAACTCAAACTTCGGCCCAATGAGGGTTCTTTAGGTGGTTTGGACGACACATCGTCAAAACTTTGCTCCGTTTCAGGTTTTGAGAGCTCGGAACCCAAAGTTCGTCCCAATGAGAGTTTTTCATATGGTTTGGACGAACTTGGTCCAAACTTTTCTCTGTTTTGAGTTTTGGAGAGTTTGGAACTAAAAGTTCGGCCCAATGAGAGTTCTTTAGGTGGTTTGGACGACACATGGTCAAAACTTTTCTCCGTTTAAGGTTTTGAGAGCTCGGAACCCAAAGTTCGTCCCAATGAGAGTTTTACATGTGGTTTGGACGAACTTGGTCCAAACTTTGCTCCATTTTGAGTTTTGGAGAGTTTGGAACTCAAAGTTCGGCCCAATGAGAGTTCTTTAGGTGGTTTGGACGACACATGGTCAAAACTTTGCTCCGTTTAAGGTTTTGAGAGCTCGGAACCCAAAGTTCGTCCCAATGAGAGTTTTTGATCTGGTTTGGACGAACTTGGTCGAAACTTTGCTCCGTTTTGAGTTTTGGAGAGTTTGGAACTCAAAGTTCGGCTCAATGAGAGTTCTTTAGGTGGTTTGGACGACACATGGTCAAAACTTTGCTCCGTTTAAGGTTTTGATACCTCGGAACCCAAAGTTCGTCCCAATGAGAGTTTTTGATATGGTTCGGACGAATTTGGTCCAAACTTTGCTCCGTTTTGAGTTTTGGAGAGTTTGGAACTCAAAGTTCGGCCCAATGAGAGTTCTTTAGGTGGTTTGGACGACACATGGTCAAAACTTTGCCCCGTTTAAGGTTTTGAGAGCTCGGAACCCAAAGTTCGTCCCAATGAGAGTTTTTGATCTGGTTTGGACGAACTTGGTCCAAACTTTGCTCCGTTTTGAGTTTTGGAGAGTTTGGAACTCAAAGTTCGGCCCAATGAGAGTTCTTTAGGTGGTTTGGACGACACATGGTCAAAACTTTGCTCCGTTTCAGGTTTTGAGAGCTCGGAACCCAAAGTTCGTCCCAATGAGAGTTTTTCATCTGGTTTGGACGAACTTGGTCCAAACTTTGCTCGGTTTTGAGTTTTGGAGAGTTTGGAACTCAAAGTTCGGCCCAATGAGAGTTCTTTAGGTGGTTCGGACGACACATGGTCAAAACTTTGCTCCGTTTAAGGTTTTGAGAGCTTGAAACCCAAAGTTCGTCGCAATGAGAGTTTTTAAGATTGTTTGGACGAACTTGGTCCAATCTTTGCTCGGTTTTGAGTTTTGGAGAGTTTGGAACTCAAAGTTCGGCCCAATGAGAGTTCTTTAGGTGGTTTGGACGACACATGGTCAAAACTTTGCTCCGTTTCAGGTTTTGAGAGCTCGGAACCCAAAGTTCGTCCCAATGAGAGTTTTTCATATGGTTTGGACGAACTTGGTCCAAACTTTTCTCTGTTTTGAGTTTTGGAGAGTTTGGAACTAAAAGTTCGGCCCAATGAGAGTTCTTTAGGTGGTTTGGACGACACATGGTCAAAACTTTTCTCCGTTTAAGGTTTTGAGAGCTCGGAACCCAAAGTTCGTCCCAATGAGAGTTTTACATGTGGTTTGCACGAACTTCGTCCAAACTTTGCTCCATTTTCAGTTTTGGAGAGTTTGGAACTCAAAGTTCGGCCCAATGAGAGTTCTTTAGGTGGTTTGGACGACACATGGTCAAAACTTTGCTCCGTTTAAGGTTTTGAGAGCTCGGAACCCAAAGTTCGTCCTCATGAGAGTTTTTGATCTGGTTTTGACGAACTTGGTCGAAGCTTTCTCCGTTTTGAGTTTTGGAGAGTTTGGAACTCAAAGTTCGGCCCAATGAGATTTCTTTAGGTGGTTTGGACGACACATGGTCAAAACTTTGCTCCGTTTAAGGTTTTGATACCTCGGAACCCAAAGTTCGTCCCAATGAGAGTTTTTCATATGGTTCGGACGAACTTGGTCCAAACTTTGCTCCGTTTTGAGTTTTGGAGAGTTTGGAACTCAAAGTTCGGCCCAATGAGAGTTCTTTAGGTGGTTTGGACGACACATGGTCAAAACTTTGCTCCGTTTAAGGTTTTGAGAGCTCGGAACCCAAAGTTCGTCCCAATGAGAGTTTTTGATCTGGTTTGGATGAACTTGGTCGAAACTTTGCTCCGTTTTGAGTTTTGGAGAGTTTGGAACTCAAAGTTCGGCCCAATGAGAGTTCTTTAGGTGGTTTGGAAGACACATGGTAAAAACTTTGCTCCGTTTCAGGTTTTGAGAGTTCGGAACCCAAAGTTCGTCCCAATGAGAGTTTTTCATGTGGTTTGGACGAACTATGTCCAAACTTTGCTCCGTTTGATTTTTGGAGAGTTTGGAACTCAAAGTTCGCCCCAATGAGAGTTCTTTAGGTGGTTTGGACGACACATGGTCAAAACTTTGCTCCGTTTAAGGTTTTTAGAGCTCGGAACCCAAAGTTCGTCCCAATGAGAGTTTTTGATCTGGTTTGGACGAACTTTGTCCAAACTTTGCTCCGTTTTGAGTTTTGGAGAGTTTGGAACTCAAAGTTCGGCCCAATGAGAGTTCTTTAGGTGGTTTGGACGAGACATGGTCAAAACTTTGCTCCGTTTAAGGTTTTGAGAACTCGAAACCCAAAGTTCGTCTCAATGAGAGTTTTTCAGATGGTTTTGACGAGCTTGGTCCAAACTTTGGTCCGTTTTGAGTATTGGAGAGTTTTGAACTCAAACTTCAGCCCAATGAGAGTTCTTTAGGTGGTTTGGACGACACGTGGTCAAAACTTTGCTCCTTTAAAGGTTTTGAGGGCTCGGAACCCAAAGTTCGTCCCAATGAGAGTTTTTCATATGGTTTGGACGAACTTGGTCCAAACTTTTCTCTATTTTGAGTTTTGTAGAGTTTGGAACTAAAAGGTCAGCCCAATGAGAGTTCTTTAGGTGGTTTGGACGACACGTGGTCAAAACTTTTCTCCGTTTCAGGTTTTGAGAGCTCGGAATCCAAAGTTCGTCACAATGAGAGTTTTTCATATGGATTGGACGAACTTGGTCTAAACTTTGCTCCGTTTTGAGTTTTTGAGAGGTTGGAACTCAAAGTTCGTCCCAATGTGAGTTCTTTAGGTGGTTTGGACGAGACATGGTCAAAACTTTGCTTCGTTTAAGGTTTTGAGAGCTCGGAACCCAAAGTTCGTCGCAAGGAGAGTTTTTTCATGTGGTTTGGACGAACCTAGTCCAAACTTTTCTCCGTTTTTAGTTTTGGAGAGTTTTGAACTCAAACTTCGGCCCAATGAGAGTTCTTTAGGTGGTTTGGACGACACATGGTCAAAACTTTGCTCCGTTTCAGGTTTTTAGAGCTCAGAACCCAAAGTTCGTCCCAATGAGAGTTTTTCATGTGGTTTGAATGAATTTGGTCCAAACTTTTCTCCGTTTTGAGTTTTGGAGAGTTTTGAACTCAAACTTCGGCCCAATGAGGGTTCTTTAGGTGGTTTGGACGACACATGGTCAAAACTTTGCTCCGTTTCAGGTTTTGAGAGCTCGGAACCCAAAGTTCGTCCCAATGAGAGTTTTTCATATGGTTTGGACGAACTTGGTTCAAACTTTGGTCCGTTTTGAGTTTTGGAGAGTTTGGAACTCAAAGTTCAGCCCAATGAGAGTTCTTTAGGTGGTTTGGACGACACATGGTCAAAACTTTGCTCCGTTTCAGGTTTTGAGAGCTCGGAACCCAAAGTTCGTCCCAATGAGAGTTTTTCATGTGGTTTGGACGAACTTGGTCCAAATTTTTCTCCGTTTTGAGTTTTGGAGACTTTTGAACTCAAACTTCGGCCCAATGAGAGTTCTTTAGGTGGTTTGGACGACACATGGTCAAAACTTTGCTCCGTTTCAGGTTTTGAGAGCTCGGAACCCAAAGTTCGGCCCAATGAGAGTTCTTTAGGTGGTTTGGACGACACATGGTCAAAACTTTGCTCCGTTTAAGGTTTTGAGACCTCGGAACCCGAAGTTCGTCCCAATGAGAGTTTTTGATCTGGTTTTGACGAACTTGGTCGAAACTTTCTCCGTTTTGAGTTTTGGAGAGTTTGGAACTCAAAGTTCGGCCCAATGAGATTTCTTTAGGTGGTTTGGACGACACATGGTAAAAACTTTTCTCCGTTTAACGTTTTGAGAGCTCGGAACCCAAAGTTCGTCCCAATGAGAGTTTTTCATGTGGTTTGGACGAACTTGGTCAAAACTTTTCTCCGTTTTGACTTTTGGAGAGTTATGAACTCAAACTTTGGCCCAATGAGAGTTCTTTAGGTGGTTTGGACGACACATGGTCAAAACATTGCTCCGTTTCAGGTTTTGAGAGCTCGGAACCCAAAGTTCGTCCCAATGAGAGTTTTTCATGTGGTTTGGATGAATTTTGTCCAAACTTTTCTTCGTTTTGAGTTTTGGAGAGTTTTGGACTCAAACTTCGGCCCAATGAGGGTTCTTTAGGTGGTTTGGACGACACATGGTCAAAACTTTGCTCCGTTTCAGGTTTTGAGAGCTCGGAACCCAAAGTTCGTCCCAATGAGAGTTTTTCATATGGTTTGGACGAACTTGGTCCAAACTTTTCTCTGTTTTGAGTTTTGGAGAGTTTGGAACTAAAAGTTCGGCCCAATGAGAGTTCTTTAGGTGGTTTGGACGACACATGGTCAAAACTTTTCTCCGTTTAAGGTTTTGAGAGCTCGGAACCCAAAGTTCGTCCCAATGAGAGTTTTACATGTGGTTTGGACGAACTTGGTCCAAACTTTGCTCCATTTTGAGTTTTGGAGAGTTTGGAACCCAAGTTCGGCCCAATGAGAGTTCTTTAGGTGGTTTGGACGACACATGGTCAAAACTTTGCTCCGTTTAAGGTTTTGAGAGCTCGGAACCCAAAGTTCGTCCCAATGAGAGTTTTTGATCTGGTTTGGACGAACTTGGTCGAAACTTTGCTCCGTTTTGAGTTTTGGAGAGTTTGGAACTCAAAGTTCGGCTCAATGAGAGTTCTTTAGGTGGTTTGGACGACACATGGTCAAAACTTTGCTCCGTTTAAGGTTTTGATACCTCGGAACCCAAAGTTCGTGCCAATGAGAGTTTTTCATATGGTTCGGACGAACTTGGTCCAAACTTTGCTCCGTTTTGAGTTTTGGAGAGTTTGGAACTCAAAGTTCGGCCCAATGAGAGTTCTTTAGGTGGTTTGGACGACACATGGTCAAAACTTTGCCCCGTTTAAGGTTTTGAGAGCTCGGAACCCAAAGTTCGTCCCAATGAGAGTTTTTGATCTGGTTCGGACGAACTTGGTCCAAACTTTGCTCCGTTTTGAGTTTTGGAGAGTTTGGAACTCAAAGTTCGGCCCAATGAGAGTTCTTTAGGTGGTTTGGACGACACATGGTCAAAACTTTGCTCCGTTTCAGGTTTTGAGAGCTCGGAACCCAAAGTTCGTCCCAATGAGAGTTTTTCATCTGGTTTGGACGAACTTGGTCCAAACTTTGCTCGGTTTTGAGTTTTGGAGAGTTTGGAACTCAAAGTTCGGCCCAATGAGAGTTCTTTAGGTGGTTCGGACGACACATGGTCAAAACTTTGTTCCGTTTAAGGTTTTGAGAGCTTGAAACCCAAAGTTCGTCGCAATGAGAGTTTTTAAGATTGTTTGGACGAACTTGGTCCAATCTTTGCTCGGTTTTGAGTTTTGGAGAGTTTGGAACTCAAAGTTCGGCCCAATGAGAGTTCTTTAGGTGGTTTGGACGACACATGGTCAAAACTTTGCTCCGTTTCAGGTTTTGAGAGCTCGGAACCCAAAGTTCGTCCCAATGATTGTTTTTCATATGGTTTGGACGAACTTGGTCCAAACTTTTCTCTGTTTTGAGTTTTGGAGAGTTTGGAACTAAAAGTTCGGCCCAATGAGAGTTCTTTAGGTGGTTTGGACGACACATGGTCAAAACTTTTCTCCGTTTAAGGTTTTGAGAGCTCGGAACCCAAAGTTCGTCCCAATGAGAGTTTTACATGTGGTTTGCACGAACTTGGTCCAAACTTTGCTCCATTTTCAGTTTTGGAGAGTTTGGAACTCAAAGTTCGGCCCAATGAGAGTTCTTTAGGTGGTTTGGACGACACATGGTCAAAACTTTGCTCCGTTTAAGGTTTTGAGAGCTCGGAACCCAAAGTTCGTCCTCATGAGAGTTTTTGATCTGGTTTTGACGAACTTGGTCGAAGCTTTCTCCGTTTTGAGTTTTGGAGAGTTTGGAACTCAAAGTTCGGCCCAATGAGATTTCTTTAGGTGGTTTGGACGACACATGGTCAAAACTTTGCTCCGTTTAAGGTTTTGATACCTCGGAACCCAAAGTTCGTCCAAATGAGAGTTTTTCATATGGTTCGGACGAACTTGGTCCAAACTTTGCTCCGTTTTGAGTTTTGGAGAGTTTGGAACTCAAAGTTCGGCCCAATGAGAGTTCTTTAGGTGGTTTGGACGACACATGGTCAAAACTTTGCTCCGTTTAAGGTTTTGAGAGCTCGGAACCCAAAGTTCGTCCCAATGAGAGTTTTTGATCTGGTTTGGATGAACTTGGTCGAAACTTTGCTCCGTTTTGAGTTTTGGAGAGTTTGGAACTCAAAGTTCGGCCCAATGAGAGTTCTTTAGGTGGTTTGGACGACACATGGTAAAAACTTTGCTCCGTTTCAGGTTTTGAGAGTTCGGAACCCAAAGTTCGTCCCAATGAGAGTTTTTCATGTGGTTTGGACGAACTATGTCCAAACTTTGCTCCGTTTGATTTTTGGAGAGTTTGGAACTCAAAGTTCGCCCCAATGAGAGTTCTTTAGGTGGTTTGGACGACACATGGTCAAAACTTTGCTCCGTTTAAGGTTTTTAGAGCTCGGAACCCAAAGTTCGTCCCAATGAGAGTTTTTGATCTGGTTTGGATGAACTTGGTCGAAACTTTGCTCCGTTTTGAGTTTTGGAGAGTTTGGAACTCAAAGTTCGGCCCAATGAGAGTTCTTTAGGTGGTTTGGACGACACATGGTAAAAACTTTGCTCCGTTTCAGGTTTTGAGAGTTCGGAACCCAAAGTTCGTCCCAATGAGAGTTTTTCATGTGGTTTGGACGAACTATGTCCAAACTTTGCTCCGTTTGATTTTTGGAGAGTTTGGAACTCAAAGTTCGCCCCAATGAGAGTTCTTTAGGTGGTTTGGACGACACATGGTCAAAACTTTTCTCCGTTTAAGGTTTTTAGAGCTCGGAACCCAAAGTTCGTCCCAATGAGAGTTTTTGATCTGGTTTGGACGAACTTTGTCCAAACTTTGCTCCGTTTTGAGTTTTGGAGAGTTTGGAACTCAAAGTTCGGCCCAATGAGAGTTCTTTAGGTGGTTTGGACGAGACATGGTCAAAACTTTGCTCCGTTTAAGGTTTTGAGAACTCGAAACCCAAAGTTCGTCTCAATGAGAGTTTTTCAGATGGTTTTGACGAGCTTGGTCCAAACTTTGGTCCGTTTTGAGTATTGGAGAGTTTTGAACTCAAACTTCAGCCCAATGAGAGTTCTTTAGGTGGTTTGGACGACACGTGGTCAAAACTTTGCTCCTTTAAAGGTTTTGAGAGCTCGGAACCCAAAGTTCGTCCCAATGAGAGTTTTTCATATGGTTTGGACGAACTTGGTCCAAACTTTTCTCTATTTTGAGTTTTGTAGAGTTTGGAACTAAAAGGTCGGCCCAATGAGAGTTCTTTAGGTGGTTTGGACGACACGTGGTCAAAACTTTTCTCTGTTTCAGGTTTTGAGAGCTCGGAATCCAAAGTTCATCACAATGAGAGTTTTTCATATGGATTGGACGAACTTGGTCTAAACTTTGCTCCGTTTTGAGTTTTTGAGAGGTTGGAACTCAAAGTTCGTCCCAATGTGAGTTCTTTAGGTGGTTTGGACGAGACATGGTCAAAACTTTGCTCCGTTTAAGGTTTTGAGAGCTCGGAACCCAAAGTTCGTCGCAATGAGAGTTTTTTCATGTGGTTTGGACGAACCTAGTCCAGACTTTTCTCCGTTTTTAGTTTTGGAGAGTTTTGAACTCAAACTTCGGCCCAATGAGAGTTCTTTAGGTGGTTTGGACGACACATGGTCAAAACTTTGCTCCGTTTCAGGTTTTTAGAGCTCGGAACCCAAAGTTCGTCCCAATGAGAGTTTTTCATGTGGTTTGTATGAATTTGGTCCAAACTTTTCTCCGTTTTGAGTTTTGGAGAGTTTTGAACTCAAACTTCGGCCCAATGAGGGTTCTTTAGGTGGTTTGGACGACACATGGTCAAAACTTTGCTCCGTTTCAGGTTTTGAGAGCTCGGAACCCAAAGTTCGTCCCAATGAGAGTTTTTCATATGGTTTGGACGAACTTGGTTCAAACTTTGGTCCGTTTTGAGTTTTGGAGAGTTTGGAACTCAAAGTTCAGCCCAATGAGAGTTCTTTAGGTGGTTTGGACGACACATGGTCAAAACTTTGCTCCGTTTCAGGTTTTGAGAGCTCGGAACCCAAAGTTCGGCCCAATGAGAGTTCTTTAGGTGGTTTGGACGACACATGGTCAAAACTTTGCTCCGTTTAAGGTTTTGAGACCTCGGAACCCGAAGTTCGTCCCAATGAGAGTTTTTGATCTGGTTTTGACGAACTTGGTCGAAACTTTCTCCGTTTTGAGTTTTGGAGAGTTTGGAACTCAAAGTTCGGCCCAATGAGATTTCTTTAGGTGGTTTGGACGACACATGGTAAAAACTTTTCTCCGTTTAACGTTTTGAGAGCTCGGAACCCAAAGTTCGTCCCAATGAGAGTTTTACATGTGGTTTGGACGAACTTGGTCCAAACTTTGCTCCATTTTGAGTTTTGGAGAGTTTGGAACTCAAAGTTCGGCCCAATGAGAGTTCTTTAGGTGGTTTGGACGACACATGGTCAAAACTTTGCTCCGTTTAAGGTTTTGAGAGCTCGGAACCCAAAGTTCGTCCCAATGAGAGTTTTTGATCTGGTTTGGACGAACTTGGTCGAAACTTTGCTCCGTTTTGAGTTTTGGAGAGTTTGGAACTCAAAGTTCGGCTCAATGAGAGTTCTTTAGGTGGTTTGGACGACACATGGTCAAAACTTTGCTCCGTTTAAGGTTTTGATACCTCGGAACCCAAAGTTCGTCCCAATGAGAGTTTTTCATATGGTTCGGACGAACTTGGTCCAAACTTTGCTCCGTTTTGAGTTTTGGAGAGTTTGGAACTCAAAGTTCGGCCCAATGAGAGTTCTTTAGGTGGTTTGGACGACACATGGTCAAAACTTTGCCCCGTTTAAGGTTTTGAGAGCTCGGAACCCAAAGTTCGTCCCAATGAGAGTTTTTGATCTGGTTTGGACGAACTTGGTCCAAACTTTGCTCCGTTTTGAGTTTTGGAGAGTTTGGAACTCAAAGTTCGGCCCAATGAGAGTTCTTTAGGTGGTTTGGACGACACATGGTCAAAACTTTGCTCCGTTTCAGGTTTTGAGAGCTCGGAACCCAAAGTTCGTCCCAATGAGAGTTTTTCATCTGGTTTGGACGAACTTGGTCCAAACTTTGCTCCGTTTTGAGTTTTGGAGAGTTTGGAACTCAAAGTTCGGCCCAATGAGAGTTCTTTAGGTGGTTCGGACGACACATGGTCAAAACTTTGCTCCGTTTCAGGTTTTGAGAGCTTGAAACCCAAAGTTCGTCGCAATGAGAGTTTTTAAGATTGTTTGGACGAACTTGGTCCAATCTTTGCTCGGTTTTGAGTTTTGGAGAGTTTGGAACTCAAAGTTCGGCCCAATGAGAGTTCTTTAGGTGGTTTGGACGACACATGGTCAAAACTTTGCTCCGTTTCAGGTTTTGAGAGCTCGGAACCCAAAGTTCGTCCCAATGATTGTTTTTCATATGGTTTGGACGAACTTGGTCCAAACTTTTCTCTGTTTTGAGTTTTGGAGAGTTTGGAACTAAAAGTTCGGCCCAATGAGAGTTCTTTAGGTGGTTTGGACGACACATGGTCAAAACTTTTCTCCGTTTAAGGTTTTGAGAGCTCGGAACCCAAAGTTCGTCCCAATGAGAGTTTTACATGTGGTTTGCACGAACTTGGTCCAAACTTTGCTCCATTTTCAGTTTTGGAGAGTTTGGAACTCAAAGTTCGGCCCAATGAGAGTTCTTTAGGTGGTTTGGACGACACATGGTCAAAACTTTGCTCCGTTTAAGGTTTTGAGAGCTCGGAACCCAAAGTTCGTCCTCATGAGAGTTTTTGATCTGGTTTTGACGAACTTGGTCGAAGCTTTCTCCGTTTTGAGTTTTCGAGAGTTTGGAACTCAAAGTTCGGCCCAATGAGATTTCTTTAGGTGGTTTGGACGACACATGGTCAAAACTTTGCTCCGTTTAAGGTTTTGATACCTCGGAACCCAAAGTTCGTCCCAATGAGAGTTTTTCATATGGTTCGGACGAACTTGGTCCAAACTTTGCTCCGTTTTGAGTTTTGGAGAGTTTGGAACTCAAAGTTCGGCCCAATGAGAGTTCTTTAGGTGGTTTGGACGACACATGGTAAAAACTTTGCTCCGTTTCAGGTTTTGAGAGTTCGGAACCCAAAGTTCGTCCCAATGAGAGTTTTTCATGTGGTTTGGACGAACTATGTCCAAACTTTGCTCCGTTTGATTTTTGGAGAGTTTGGAACTCAAAGTTCGCCCCAATGAGAGTTCTTTAGGTGGTTTGGACGACACATGGTCAAAACTTTGCTCCGTTTAAGGTTTTTAGAGCTCGGAACCCAAAGTTCGTCCCAATGAGAGTTTTTGATCTGGTTTGGATGAACTTGGTCGAAACTTTGCTCCGTTTTGAGTTTTGGAGAGTTTGGAACTCAAAGTTCGGCCCAATGAGAGTTCTTTAGGTGGTTTGGACGACACATGGTAAAAACTTTGCTCCGTTTCAGGTTTTGAGAGTTCGGAACCCAAAGTTCGTCCCAATGAGAGTTTTTCATGTGGTTTGGACGAACTATGTCCAAACTTTGCTCCGTTTGATTTTTGGAGAGTTTGGAACTCAAAGTTCGCCCCAATGAGAGTTCTTTAGGTGGTTTGGACGACACATGGTCAAAACTTTGCTCCGTTTAAGGTTTTTAGAGCTCGGAACCCAAAGTTCGTCCCAATGAGAGTTTTTGATCTGGTTTGGACGAACTTTGTCCAAACTTTGCTCCGTTTTGAGTTTTGGAGAGTTTGGAACTCAAAGTTCGGCCCAATGAGAGTTCTTTAGGTGGTTTGGACGAGACATGGTCAAAACTTTGCTCCGTTTAAGGTTTTGAGAACTCGAAACCCAAAGTTCGTCTCAATGAGAGTTTTTCAGATGGTTTTGACGAGCTTGGTCCAAACTTTGGTCCGTTTTGAGTATTGGAGAGTTTTGAACTCAAACTTCAGCCCAATGAGAGTTCTTTAGGTGGTTTGGACGACACGTGGTCAAAACTTTGCTCCTTTAAAGGTTTTGAGAGCTCGGAACCCAAAGTTCGTCCCAATGAGAGTTTTTCATATGGTTTGGACGAACTTGGTCCAAACTTTTCTCTATTTTGAGTTTTGTAGAGTTTGGAACTAAAAGGTCGGCCCAATGAGAGTTCTTTAGGTGGTTTGGACGACACGTGGTAAAAACTTTTCTCCGTTTCAGGTTTTGAGAGCTCGGAATCCAAAGTTCGTCACAATGAGAGTTTTTCATATGGATTGGACGAACTTGGTCTAAACTTTGCTCCGTTTTGAGTTTTTGAGAGGTTGGAACTCAAAGTTCGTCCCAATGTGAGTTCTTTAGGTGGTTTGGACGAGACATGGTCAAAACTTTGCTCCGTTTAAGGTTTTGAGAGCTCGGAACCCAAAGTTCGTCGCAATGAGAGTTTTTTCATGTGGTTTGGACGAACCTAGTCCAAACTTTTCTCCGTTTTTAGTTTTGGAGAGTTTTGAACTCAAACTTCGGCCCAA
Source organism: Luffa aegyptiaca (assembly GCA_017139565.1). NCBI lineage: Eukaryota > Viridiplantae > Streptophyta > Magnoliopsida > Cucurbitales > Cucurbitaceae > Luffa > Luffa aegyptiaca. The sequence continues at coordinate 21,993,201 of CM029398.1, forward strand.
TGAGAGTTCTTTAGGTGGTTTGGACGACACATGGTAAAAACTTTGCTCCGTTTCAGGTTTTTAGAGCTCGGAACCCAAAGTTCGTCCCAATGAGAGTTTTTCATGTGGTTTGTATGAATTTGGTCCAAACTTTTCTCCGTTTTGAGTTTTGGAGAGTTTTGAACTCAAACTTCGGCCCAATGAGGGTTCTTTAGGTGGTTTGGACGACACATGGTCAAAACTTTGCTCCGTTTCAGGTTTTGAGAGCTCGGAACCCAAAGTTCGTCCCAATGAGAGTTTTTCATATGGTTTGGACGAACTTGGTTCAAACTTTGGTCCGTTTTGAGTTTTGGAGAGTTTGGAACTCAAAGTTCAGCCCAATGAGAGTTCTTTAGGTGGTTTGGACGACACATGGTCAAAACTTTGCTCCGTTTCAGGTTTTGAGAGCTCGGAACCCAAAGTTCGTCCCAATGAGAGTTTTTCATGTGGTTTGGACGAACTTGGTCCAAATTTTTCTCCGTTTTGAGTTTTGGAGACTTTTGAACTCAAACTTCGGCCCAATGAGAGTTCTTTAGGTGGTTTGGACGACACATGGTCAAAACTTTGCTCCGTTTCAGGTTTTGAGAGCTCGGAACCCAAAGTTCGGCCCAATGAGAGTTCTTTAGGTGGTTTGGACGACACATGGTCAAAACTTTGCTCCGTTTAAGGTTTTGAGACCTCGGAACCCGAAGTTCGTCCCAATGAGAGTTTTTGATCTGGTTTTGACGAACTTGGTCGAAACTTTCTCCGTTTTGAGTTTTAGAGAGTTTGGAACTCAAAGTTCGGCCCAATGAGATTTCTTTAGGTGGTTTGGACGACACATGGTAAAAACTTTTCTCCGTTTAACGTTTTGAGAGCTCGGAACCCAAAGTTCGTCCCAATGAGAGTTTTTCATGTGGATTGGACGAACTTGGTCCAAACTTTGCTCCGTTTTGAGTTTTGGAGAGTTTGGAACTCAAAGTTCGGCCCAATGAGAGTTCTTTAGGTGGTTTGGACGACACATGGTCAAAACTTTGCTCCGTTTCAGGTTTTGAGAGCTTGGAACCCAAAATTCGTCCCAATGAGAGTTTTTCATGTGGTTTGGACGAACTTGGTCAAAACTTTTCTCCGTTTTGACTTTTGGAGAGTTATGAACTCAAACTTTGGCCCAATGAGAGTTCTTTAGGTGGTTTGGACAACACATGGTCAAAACTTTTCTCCGTTTCAGGTTTTGAGAGCTCGGAACCCAAAGTTCGTCCCAATGAGAGTTTTTCATGTGTTTTGGACGAACTTGGTCCAAACTTTGCTCCGTTTTGAGTTTTGGAGAGTTTGGAACTCAAAGTTCGGCCCAATGAGAGTTCTTTAGGTGGTTTGGACGACACATGGTCAAAACTTTGCTCCGTTTCAGGTTTTGAGAGCTCGGAACCCAAAGTTCGTCCCAATGAGAGTTTTTCATGTGGTTTGGACGAACTTGGTCCAAACTTTGCTCCGTTTGATTTTTGGAGAGTTTGGAACTCAAAGTTCGCCCCAATGAGAGTTCTTTAGGTGGTTTGGACGACACATGGTCAAAACTTTGCTCCGTTTAAGGTTTTTAGAGCTCGGAACCCAAAGTTCGTCCCAATGAGAGTTTTTGATCTGGTTTGGACGAACTTTGTCCAAACTTTGCTCCGTTTTGAGTTTTGGAGAGTTTGGAACTCAAAGTTCGGCCCAATGAGAGTTCTTTAGGTGGTTTGGACGAGACATGGTCAAAACTTTGCTCCGTTTAAGGTTTTGAGAACTCGAAACCCAAAGTTCGTCTCAATGAGAGTTTTTCAGATGGTTTTGACGAGCTTGGTCCAAACTTTGGTCCGTTTTGAGTATTGGAGAGTTTTGAACTCAAACTTCAGCCCAATGAGAGTTCTTTAGGTGGTTTGGACGACACGTGGTCAAAACTTTGCTCCTTTAAAGGTTTTGAGAGCTCGGAACCCAAAGTTCGTCCCAATGAGAGTTTTTCATATGGTTTGGACGAACTTGGTCCAAACTTTTCTCTATTTTGAGTTTTGTAGAGTTTGGAACTAAAAGGTCGGCCCAATGAGAGTTCTTTAGGTGGTTTGGACGACACGTGGTCAAAACTTTTCTCCGTTTCAGGTTTTGAGAGCTCGGAATCCAAAGTTCGTCACAATGAGAGTTTTTCATATGGATTGGACGAACTTGGTCTAAACTTTGCTCCGTTTTGAGTTTTTGAGAGGTTGGAACTCAAAGTTCGTCCCAATGTGAGTTCTTTAGGTGGTTTGGACGAGACATGGTCAAAACTTTGCTCCGTTTAAGGTTTTGAGAGCTCGGAACCCAAAGTTCGTCGCAATGAGAGTTTTTTCATGTGGTTTGGACGAACCTAGTCCAAACTTTTCTCCGTTTTTAGTTTTGGAGAGTTTTGAACTCAAACTTCGGCCCAATGAGAGTTCTTTAGGTGGTTTGGACGACACATGGTAAAAACTTTGCTCCGTTTCAGGTTTTTAGAGCTCGGAACCCAAAGTTCGTCCCAATGAGAGTTTTTCATGTGGTTTGTATGAATTTGGTCCAAACTTTTCTCCGTTTTGAGTTTTGGAGAGTTGTGAACTCAAACTTCGGCCCAATGAGGGTTCTTTAGGTGGTTTGGACGACACATGGTCAAAACTTTGCTCCGTTTCAGGTTTTGAGAGCTCGGAACCCAAAGTTCGTCCCAATGAGAGTTTTTCATATGGTTTGGACGAACTTGGTTCAAACTTTGGTCCGTTTTGAGTTTTGGAGAGTTTGGAACTCAAAGTTCAGCCCAATGAGAGTTCTTTAGGTGGTTTGGACGACACATGGTCAAAACTTTGCTCCGTTTCAGGTTTTGAGAGCTCGGAACCCAAAGTTCGTCCCAATGAGAGTTTTTCATGTGGTTTGGACGAACTTGGTCCAAATTTTTCTCCGTTTTGAGTTTTGGAGACTTTTGAACTCAAACTTCGGCCCAATGAGAGTTCTTTAGGTGGTTTGGACGACACATGGTCAAAACTTTGCTCCGTTTAAGGTTTTGAGACCTCGGAACCCGAAGTTCGTCCCAATGAGAGTTTTTGATCTGGTTTTGACGAACTTGGTCGAAACTTTCTCCGTTTTGAGTTTTAGAGAGTTTGGAACTCAAAGTTCGGCCCAATGAGATTTCTTTAGGTGGTTTGGACGACACATGGTAAAAACTTTTCTCCGTTTAACGTTTTGAGAGCTCGGAACCCAAAGTTCGTCCCAATGAGAGTTTTTCATGTGGATTGGACGAACTTGGTCCAAACTTTGCTCCGTTTTGAGTTTTGGAGAGTTTGGAACTCAAAGTTCGGTCCAATGAGAGTTCTTTAGGTGGTTTGGATGACACATGGTCAAAACTTTGCTCCGTTTCAGGTTTTGAGAGCTTGGAACCCAAAATTCGTCCCAATGAGAGTTTTTCATGTGGTTTGGACGAACTTGGTCAAAACTTTTCTCCGTTTTGACTTTTGGAGAGTTATGAACTCAAACTTTGGCCCAATGAGAGTTCTTTAGGTGGTTTGGACGACACATGGTCAAAACTTTTCTCCGTTTCAGGTTTTGAGAGCTCGGAACCCAAAGTTCGTCCCAATGAGAGTTTTTCATGTGTTTTGGACGAACTTGGTCCAAACTTTGCTCCGTTTTGAGTTTTGGAGAGTTTGGAACTCAAAGTTCGGCCCAATGAGAGTTCTTTAGGTGGTTTGGACGACACATGGTCAAAACTTTGCTCCGTTTCAGGTTTTGAGAGCTTGGAACCCAAAATTCGTCCCAATGAGAGTTTTTCATGTGGTTTGGACGAACTTGGTCAAAACTTTTCTCCGTTTTGACTTTTGGAGAGTTATGAACTCAAACTTTGGCCCAATGAGAGTTCTTTAGGTGGTTTGGACGACACATGGTCAAAACTTTTCTCCGTTTCAGGTTTTGAGAGCTCGGAACCCAAAGTTCGTCCCAATGAGAGTTTTTCATGTGTTTTGGACGAACTTGGTCCAAACTTTGCTAAATTTTGAGTCTTGGAGAGTTTGGAACTCAAAGTTCGGCCCAATGAGAGTTCTTTAGGTGGTTTGGACGACACATGGTCAAAACTTTGCTCCGTTTCAGGTTTTGAGAGCTCGGAACCCAAAGTTCGGCCCAATGAGAGTTCTTTAGGTGGTTTGGACGACACATGGTCAAAACTTTGCCCCGTTTAAGGTTTTGAGACCTCGGAACCCAAAGTTCGTCCCAATGAGAGTTTTTGATCTGGTTTTGACGAACTTGGTCGAAACTTTCTCCGTTTTGAGTTTTGGAGAGTTTGGAACTCAAAGTTCGGCCCAATGAGATTTCTTTAGGTGGTTTGGACGACACATGGTAAAAACTTTTCTCCGTTTAAGGTTTTGAGAGCTCGGAACCCAAAGTTCGTCCCAATGAGAGTTTTTCATGTGGTTTGGACGAACTTGGTCCAAACTTTGCTCCGTTTTGAGTTTTGGAGAGTTTGGAACTGAAAGTTCGGCCCAATGAGAGTTCTTTAGGTGGTTTGGACGACACATGGTCAAAACTTTGCTCCGTTTCAGGTTTTGAGAGCTTGGAACCCAAAATTCGTCCCAATGAGAGTTTTTCATGTGGTTTGGACGAACTTGGTCCAAACTTTTCTCCGTTTTTACTTTTGGAGAGTTTGGAACTCAAAGTTCGGCCCAATGAGAGTTCTTTAGGTGGTTTGGACGACACATGGTCAAAACTTTGCTCCGTTTCAGGTTTTGACAGCTCGGAACCCAAAGTTCGGCCCAATGAGAGTTCTTTAGGTGGTTTGGACGACACATGGTCAAAACTTTGCTCCGTTTAAGGTTTTGAGACCTCGGAACCCAAAATTCGTCCCAATGAGAGTTTTTCATGTGGTTTGGACGAACTTGGTCCAAACTTTTCTCCGTTTTTACTTTTGGAGAGTTTGGAACTCAAAGTTCGGCCCAATGAGAGTTCTTTAGGTGGTTTGGACGACACATGGTCAAAACTTTGCTCCGTTTCAGGTTTTGACAGCTCGGAACCCAAAGTTCGGCCCAATGAGAGTTCTTTAGGTGGTTTGGACGACACATGGTCAAAACTTTTCTCCGTTTAAGGTTTTGAGAGCTCGGAACCCAAAGTTCGTCCCAATGAGAGTTTTTCATGTGGTTTGGACGAACTTGGTCCAAACTTTGCTCCGTTTTGAGTTTTGGAGAGTTTGGAACTCAAAGTTCGGCCCAATGAGAGTTCTTTAGGTGGTTTGGACGACACATGGTCAAAACTTTGCTCCGTTTCAGGTTTTGAGAGCTTGGAACCCAAAATTCGTCCCAATGAGAGTTTTTCATGTGGTTTGGACGAACTTGGTCAAAACTTTTCTCCGTTTTGACTTTTGGAGAGTTATGAACTCAAACTTTGGCCCAATGAGATTTCTTTAGGTGGTTTGGACGACACATGGTCAAAACTTTGCTCCGTTTCAGGTTTTGAGAGCTCGGAACCCAAAGTTCGTCCCAATGAGAGTTTTTCATATGGTTTGGACGAACTTGGTCCAAACTTTGCTCCGTTTTGAGTTTTGGAGAGTTTGGAACTCAAAGTTCGGCCCAATGAGAGTTCTTTAGGTGGTTTTGACGACACATGGTCAAAACTTTGCTCCGTTTCAGGTTTTGAGACCTCGGAACCCAAAATTCGTCCCAATGAGAGTTTTTCATGTGGTTTGGACGAACTTGGTCCAAACTTTTCTCCGTTTTTACTTTTGGAGAGTTTGGAACTCAAAGTTCGGCCCAATGAGAGTTCTTTAGGTGGTTTGGACGACACATGGTCAAAACTTTGCTCCGTTTCAGGTTTTGAGAGCTCGGAACCCAAAGTTCGGCCCAATGAGAGTTCTTTAGGTGGTTTGGACGACACATGGTCAAAACTTTGCTCCGTTTAAGGTTTTGAGACCTCGGAACCCAAAGTTCGTCCCAATGAGAGTTTTTGATCTGGTGTTGACGAACTTGGTCGAAACTTTCTCCGTTTTGAGTTTTGGAGAGTTTGGAACTCAAAGTTCGGCCCAATGAGATTTCTTTAGGTGGTTTGGACGACACATGGTAAAAACTTTTCTCCGTTTAAGGTTTTGAGAGCTCGGAACCCAAAGTTCGTCCCAATGAGAGTTTTTCATGTGGTTTGGACGAACTTGGTCCAAACTTTGCTCCGTTTTGAGTTTTGGAGAGTTTGGAACTCAAAGTTCGGCCCAATGAGAGTTCTTTAGGTGGTTTTGACGACACATGGTCAAAACTTTGCTCCGTTTCAGGTTTTGAGAGCTTGGAACCCAAAATTCGTCCCAATGAGAGTTTTTCATGTGGTTTGGACGAACTTGGTCAAAACTTTTCTCCGTTTTGACTTTTGGAGAGTTATGAACTCAAACTTTGGCCCAATGAGAGTTCTTTAGGTGGTTTGGACGACACATGGTCAAAACTTTTCTCCGTTTCAGGTTTTGAGAGCTCGGAACCCAAAGTTCGTCCCAATGAGAGTTTTTCATGTGTTTTGGACGAACTTGGTCCAAACTTTGCTCCGTTTTGACTTTTGGAGAGTTTGGAAATCAAAGTTGGGCCCAATGAGAGTTCTTTAGGTGGTTCAGACGACACATGGTCAAAACTTTGCTCCGTTTCAGGTTTTGAGAGCTCGGAACAAAAAGTTCGGCCCAATGAGAGTTCTTTAGGTGGTTTGGACGACACATGGTCAAAACTTTGCTCCGTTTAAGGTTTTGAGACCTCGGAACCCAAAGTTCGTCCCAATGAGAGTTTTTCATATGGTTTGGACGAACTTTGTCCAAACTTTGCTCCGTTTTGAGTTTGGGAGAGTTTGGAACTCAAAGTTCGGCCCAATGAGAGTTCTTTAGGTGGTTTGGACGACACATGGTCAAAACTTTGCTCCGTTTCAGGTTTTGAGAGCTCGGAACCCAAAGTTCGGCCCAATGAGAGTTCTTTAGGTGGTTTGGACGACACATGGTCAAAACTTTGCTCCGTTTAAGGTTTTGAGACCTCGGAACCCAAAGTTCGTCCCAATGAGAGTTTTTGATCTGGTGTTGACGAACTTGGTCGAAACTTTCTCCGTTTTGAGTTTTGGAGAGTTTGGAACTCAAAGTTCGGCCCAATGAGATTTCTTTAGGTGGTTTGGACGACACATGGTAAAAACTTTTCTCCGTTTAAGGTTTTGAGAGCTCGGAACCCAAAGTTCGTCCCAATGAGAGTTTTTCATGTGGTTTGGACGAACTTGGTCCAAACTTTGCTCCGTTTTGAGTTTTGGAGAGTTTGGAACTCAAAGTTCGGCCCAATGAGAGTTCTTTAGGTGGTTTGGACGACACATGGTCAAAACTTTGCTCCGTTTCAGGTTTTGAGAGCTTGGAACCCATAATTCGTCCCAATGAGAGTTTTTCATGTGGTTTGGACGAACTTGGTCAAAACTTTTCTCCGTTTTGACTTTTGGAGAGTTATGAACTCAAACTTTGGCCCAATGAGATTTCTTTAGGTGGTTTGGACGACACATGGTCAAAACTTTGCTCCGTTTCAGGTTTTGAGACCTCGGAACCCAAAATTCGTCCCAATGAGAGTTTTTCATGTGGTTTGGACGAACTTGGTCAAAACTTTTCTCCGTTTTGACTTTTGGAGAGTTATGAACTCAAACTTTGGCCCAATGAGAGTTCTTTAGGTGGTTTGGACGACACATGGTCAAAACTTTTCTCCGTTTCAGGTTTTGAGAGCTCGGAACCCAAAGTTCGTCCCAATGAGAGTTTTTCATGTGTTTTGGACGAACTTGGTCCAAACTTTGCTCCGTTTTGACTTTTGGAGAGTTTGGAAATCAAAGTTGGGCCCAATGAGAGTTCTTTAGGTGGTTCAGACGACACATGGTCAAAACTTTGCTCCGTTTCAGGTTTTGAGAGCTCGGAACAAAAAGTTCGGCCCAATGAGAGTTCTTTAGGTGGTTTGGACGACACATGGTCAAAACTTTGCTCCGTTTAAGGTTTTGAGACCTCGGAACCCAAAGTTCGTCCCAATGAGAGTTTTTCATATGGTTTGGACGAACTTTGTCCAAACTTTGCTCCGTTTTGAGTTTGGGAGAGTTTGGAACTCAAAGTTCGGCCCAATGAGAGTTCTTTAGGTGGTTTGGACGACACATGGTCAAAACTTTGCTCCGTTTCAGGTTTTGAGAGCTCGGAACCCAAAGTTCGGCCCAATGAGAGTTCTTTAGGTGGTTTGGACGACACATGGTCAAAACTTTGCTCCGTTTAAGGTTTTGAGACCTCGGAACCCAAAGTTCGTCCCAATGAGAGTTTTTGATCTGGTGTTGACGAACTTGGTCGAAACTTTCTCCGTTTTGAGTTTTGGAGAGTTTGGAACTCAAAGTTCGGCCCAATGAGATTTCTTTAGGTGGTTTGGACGACACATGGTAAAAACTTTTCTCCGTTTAAGGTTTTGAGAGCTCGGAACCCAAAGTTCGTCCCAATGAGAGTTTTTCATGTGGTTTGGACGAACTTGGTCCAAACTTTGCTCCGTTTTGAGTTTTGGAGAGTTTGGAACTCAAAGTTCGGCCCAATGAGAGTTCTTTAGGTGGTTTGGACGACACATGGTCAAAACTTTGCTCCGTTTCAGGTTTTGAGAGCTTGGAACCCATAATTCGTCCCAATGAGAGTTTTTCATGTGGTTTGGACGAACTTGGTCAAAACTTTTCTCCGTTTTGACTTTTGGAGAGTTATGAACTCAAACTTTGGCCCAATGAGATTTCTTTAGGTGGTTTGGACGACACATGGTCAAAACTTTGCTCCGTTTCAGGTTTTGAGACCTCGGAACCCAAAATTCGTCCCAATGAGAGTTTTTCATGTGGTTTGGACGAACTTGGTCCAAACTTTTCTCCGTTTTTACTTTTGGAGAGTTTGGAACTCAAAGTTCGGCCCAATGAGAGTTCTTTAGGTGGTTTGGACGACACATGGTCAGAACTTTGCTCCGTTTCAGGTTTTGAGAGCTCGGAACCCAAAGTTCGGCCCAATGAGAGTTCTTTAGGTGGTTTGGACGACACATGGTCAAAACTTTGCTCCGTTTAAGGTTTTGAGACCTCGGAACCCAAAGTTCGTCCCAATGAGAGTTTTTGATCTGGTGTTGACGAACTTGGTCGAAACTTTCTCCGTTTTGAGTTTTGGAGAGTTTGGAACTCAAAGTTCGGCCCAATGAGATTTCTTTAGGTGGTTTGGACGACACATGGGAAAAACTTTTCTCCGTTTAAGGTTTTGAGAGCTCGGAACCCAAAGTTCGTCCGAATGAGAGTTTTTCATGTGGTTTGGACGAACTTGGTCCAAACTTTGCTCCGTTTTGAGTTTTGGAGAGTTTGGAACTCAAAGTTCGGCCCAATGAGAGTTCTTTAGGTGGTTTTGACGACACATGGTCAAAACTTTGCTCCGTTTCAGGTTTTGAGAGCTTGGAACCCAAAATTCGTCCCAATGAGAGTTTTTCATGTGGTTTGGACGAACTTGGTCAAAACTTTTCTCCGTTTTGACTTTTGGAGAGTTATGAACTCAAACTTTGGCCCAATGAGAGTTCTTTAGGTGGTTTGGACGACACATGGTCAAAACTTTTCTCCGTTTCAGGTTTTGAGAGCTCGGAACCCAAAGTTCGTCCCAATGAGAGTTTTTCATGTGTTTTGGACGAACTTGGTCCAAACTTTGCTCCGTTTTGACTTTTGGAGAGTTTGGAAATCAAAGTTCGGCCCAATGAGAGTTCTTTAGGTGGTTCAGACGACACATGGTCAAAACTTTGCTCCGTTTCAGGTTTTGAGAGCTCGGAACAAAAAGTTCGGCCCAATGAGAGTTCTTTAGGTGGTTTGGACGACACATGGTCAAAACTTTGCTCCGTTTAAGGTTTTGAGACCTCGGAACCCAAAGTTCGTCCCAATGAGAGTTTTTCATATGGTTTGGACGAACTTTGTCCAAACTTTGCTCCGTTTTGAGTTTGGGAGAGTTTGGAACTCAAAGTTCGGCCCAATGAGAGTTCTTTAGGTGGTTTGGACGACACATGGTCAAAACTTTGCTCCGTTTCAGGTTTTGACAGCTCGGAACCCAAAGTTCGGCCCAATGAGAGTTCTTTAGGTGGTTTGGACGACACATGGTCAAAACTTTGCTCCGTTTAAGGTTTTGAGACCTCGGAACCCAAAGTTCGTCCCAATGAGAGTTTTTGATCTGGTGTTGACGAACTTGGTCGAAACTTTCTCCGTTTTGAGTTTTGGAGAGTTTGGAACTCAAAGTTCGGCCCAATGAGATTTCTTTAGGTGGTTTGGACGACACATGGTAAAAACTTTTCTCCGTTTAAGGTTTTGAGAGCTCGGAACCCAAAGTTCGTCCCAATGAGAGTTTTTCATGTGGTTTGGGCGAACTTGGTCCAAACTTTGCTCCGTTTTGAGTTTTGGAGAGTTTGGAACTCAAAGTTCGGCCCAATGAGAGTTCTTTAGGTGGTTTTGACGACACATGGTCAAAACTTTGCTCCGTTTCAGGTTTTGAGAGCTTGGAACCCAAAATTCGTCCCAATGAGAGTTTTTCATGTGGTTTGGACGAACTTGGTCAAAACTTTTCTCCGTTTTGACTTTTGGAGAGTTATGAACTCAAACTTTGGCCCAATGAGAGTTCTTTAGGTGGTTTGGACGACACATGGTCAAAACTTTTCTCCGTTTCAGGTTTTGAGAGCTCGGAACCCAAAGTTCGTCCCAATGAGAGTTTTTCATGTGTTTTGGACGAACTTGGTCCAAACTTTGCTCCGTTTTGACTTTTGGAGAGTTTGGAAATCAAAGTTCGGCCCAATGAGAGTTCTTTAGGTGGTTTGGACGACACATGGTCAAAACTTTGCTCCGTTTCAGGTTTTGAGAGCTCGGAACCCAAAGTTCGTCCCAATGAGAGTTTTTCATATGGTTTGGACGAACTTGGTCCAAACTTTGCTCCGTTTTGAGTTTTGGAGAGTTTGGAACTCAAAGTTCGGCCCAATGAGAGTTCTTTAGGTGGTTTTGACGACACATGGTCAAAACTTTGCTCCGTTTCAGGTTTTGAGAGCTTGGAACCCAAAATTCGTCCCAATGAGAGTTTTTCATGTGGTTTGGACGAACTTGGTCAAAACTTTTCTCCGTTTTGACTTTTGGAGAGTTATGAACTCACACTTTGGCCCAATGAGAGTTCTTTAGGTGGTTTGGACGACACATGGTCAAAACTTTTCTCCGTTTCAGGTTTTGAGAGCTCGGAACCCAAAGTTCGTCCCAATGAGAGTTTTTCATGTGTTTTGGACGAACTTGGTCCAAACTTTGCTCCGTTTTGACTTTTGGAGAGTTTGGAAATCAAAGTTCGGCCCAATGAGAGTTCTTTAGCTGGTTCCGACGACACATGGTCAAAACTTTGCTCCGTTTCAGGTTTTGAGAGCTCGGAACAAAAAGTTCGGCCCAATGAGAGTTCTTTAGGTGGTTTGGACGACACATGGTCAAAACTTTGCTCCGTTTAAGGTTTTGAGACCTCGGAACCCAAAGTTCGTCCCAATGAGAGTTTTTCATATGGTTTGGACGAACTTTGTCCAAACTTTGCTCCGTTTTGAGTTTGGGAGAGTTTGGAACTCAAAGTTCGGCCCAATGAGAGTTCTTTAGGTGGTTTGGACGACACATGGTCAAAACTTTGCTCCGTTTCAGGTTTTGAGAGCTCGGAACCCAAAGTTCGGCCCAATGAGAGTTCTTTAGGTGGTTTGGACGACACATGGTCAAAACTTTGCTCCGTTTAAGGTTTTGAGACCTCGGAACCCAAAGTTCGTCCCAATGAGAGTTTTTGATCTGGTGTTGACGAACTTGGTCGAAACTTTCTCCGTTTTGAGTTTTGGAGAGTTTGGAACTCAAAGTTCGGCCCAATGAGATTTCTTTAGGTGGTTTGGACGACACATGGTAAAAACTTTTCTCCGTTTAAGGTTTTGAGAGCTCGGAACCCAAAGTTCGTCCGAATGAGAGTTTTTCATGTGGTTTGGACGAACTTGGTCCAAACTTTGCTCCGTTTTGAGTTTTGGAGAGTTTGGAACTCAAAGTTCGGCCCAATGAGAGTTCTTTAGGTGGTTTTGACGACACATGGTCAAAACTTTGCTCCGTTTCAGGTTTTGAGAGCTTGGAACCCAAAATTCGTCCCAATGAGAGTTTTTCATGTGGTTTGGACGAACTTGGTCAAAACTTTTCTCCGTTTTGACTTTTGGAGAGTTATGAACTCAAACTTTGGCCCAATGAGAGTTCTTTAGGTGGTTTGGACGACACATGGTCAAAACTTTTCTCCGTTTCAGGTTTTGAGAGCTCGGAACCCAAAGTTCGTCCCAATGAGAGTTTTTCATGTGTTTTGGACGAACTTGGTCCAAACTTTGCTCCGTTTTGACTTTTGGAGAGTTTGGAAATCAAAGTTCGGCCCAATGAGAGTTCTTTAGGTGGTTCGGACGACACATGGTCAAAACTTTGCTCCGTTTCAGGTTTTGAGAGCTCGGAACAAAAAGTTCGGCCCAATGAGAGTTCTTTAGGTGGTTTGGACGACACCTGGTCAAAACTTTGCTCCGTTTAAGGTTTTGAGACCTCGGAACCCAAAGTTCGTCCCAATGAGAGTTTTTCATATGGTTTGGACGAACTTTGTCCAAACTTTGCTCCGTTTTGAGTTTGGGAGAGTTTGGAACTCAAAGTTCGGCCCAATGAGAGTTCTTTAGGTGGTTTGGACGACACATGGTCAAAACTTTGCTCCGTTTCAGGGTTTGAGAGCTCGGAACCCAAAGTTCGTCCCAATGAGAGTTTTTCATGTGTTTTGGACGAACTTGGTCCAAGTTTTGCTCCATTTTGAGTTTTGGAGAGTTTGGAACTCAAAGTTCGGCACAATGAGAGTTCTTTAGGTGGTTTGGACGACACATGGTGAAAACTTCGCTCCGTTTAAGGTTTTGAGAGCTCGGAACCCAAAGTTCGTCCCAATGAGAGTTTTCCATATGGTTTGGACGAACTTGGTCCAAACTTTGCTCCGTTTTGAGTTTTGGAGAGTTTGGAACTCAAAGTTCGGCCCAATGAGAGTTCTTTAGGTGGTTTGGACGACACATGGTCAAAACTTTTCTCCGTTTCAGGTTTTGAGAGCTCGGAACCCAAAGTTCGGCCCAATGAGAGTTCTTTAGTTGGTTTGGACGACACATGGTCAAAACTTTGCTCCGTTTCAGGTTTTGAGAGCTCGGAACCCAAAGTTCGTCCCAATGAGAGTTTTTCATGTGTTTTGGACGAACCTGGTCCAAACTTTGCTAAATTTTGAGTTTTGGAGAGTTTGGAACTCAAAGTTCGGCCCAATGAGAGTTCTTTAGGTGGTTTGGACGACACATGGTCAAAACTTTGCTCCGTTTCAGGTTTTGAGAGCTCGGAACCCAAAGTTCGGCCCAATGAGAGTTCTTTAGGTGGTTTGGACGACACATGGTCAAAACTTTTCTCCGTTTAAGGTTTTGAGACCTCGGAACCCAAAGTTCGTCCCAATGAGAGTTTTTCATATGGTTTGGACGAACTTTGTCCACACTTGGCTCCGTTTTGAGTTTTGGAGAGTTTGGAACTCAAAGTTCGGCACAATGAGAGTTCTTTAGGTGGTTTGGACGACACATGGTCAAAACTTTGCTCTGTTTAAGGTTTTGAGAGCTCGGAACCCAAAGTTCGTCCCAATGAGAGTTTTTCATCTGGTTTGGACGAACTTGGTCCAAACTTTGCTCCGTTTTGAGTTTTGGATAGTTTGGAACTCAAAGTTCGGACCAATGAGAGTTCTTTAGGTGGTTTTGACGACACATGGTCAAAACTTTGCTCTGTTTAAAGTTTTGAGAGCTCGGAACCCAAAGTTCGTCCCAATGAGAGTTTTTCATGTGGTTTGGACGAACTTGGTCCAAACTTTGCTCCGTTTTGATTTTTGGAGAGTTTGGAACTCAAAGTTCGGCCCAATGAGAGTTCTTTAGGTGGTTTTGACGACACATGGTCAAAACTTTGCTCTGTTTAAAGTTTTGAGAGCTCGGAACCCAAAGTTCGTCCCAATGAGAGTTTTTCATGTGGTTTGGACGAACTTGGTCCAAACTTTGCTCCGTTTTGATTTTTGGAGAGTTTGGAACTCAAAGTTCGGCCCAATGAGAGTTCTTTAGGTGGTTTGGACGACACATGGTCAAAACTTTGCTCCGTTTCAGGGTTTGAGAGCTCGGAACCCAAAGTTCGTCTCAATGAGAGTTTTTCATGTGTTTTGGACGAACTTGGTCCAAGTTTTGCTCCATTTTTAGTTTTGGAGAGTTTGGAACTCAAAGTTCGGCCCAATGAGAGTTCTTTAGGTGGTTTGGACGACACATGGTCAAAATTTTGCTCCGTTTAAGGTTTTGAGAGCTCGGAACCCAAAGTTCGTCCCAATGAGAGTTTTTCATATGGTTTGGACGAACTTGGTCCAAACTTTGCTCCGTTTTGAGTTTTGGAGAGTTTGGAACTCAAAGTTCGGCCCAATGAGAGTTCTTTAGGTGGTTTGGACGACACATGGTCAAAACTTTGCTCCGTTTCAGGTTTTGAGAGCTCGGAACCCAAAGTTCGTCCCAATGAGAGTTTTTCATGTGGTTTGGACGAACTTGGTCCAAACTTTTCTCCGTTTTGAGTTTTGGAGACTTTTGAACTCAAACTTCGGCCCAATGAGAGTTCTTTAGGTGGTTTGGACGACACATGGTCAAAACTTTGCTCCGTTTCAGGTTTTGAGACCTCGGAACCCAAAGTTCGTCCCAATGAGAGTTTTTCATATGGTTTGGACGAACTTTGTCCAAACTTTGCTCCGTTTTGAGTTTGGGTGAGTTTGGAACTCAAAGTTCGGCCCAATGAGAGTTCTTTAGGTGGTTTGGACGACACATGGTCAAAACTTTGCTCCGTTTCAGGGTTTGAGAGCTCGGAACCCAAAGTTCGTCCCAATGTGAGTTTTTCATGTGTTTTGGACAAACTTGGTCCAAGTTTTGCTCCATTTTGAGTTTTGGAGAGTTTGGAACTCAAAGTCCGGCCCAATGAGAGTTCTTTAGGTGGTTTGGACGACACATGGTCAAAACTTTGCTCCGTTTAAGGTTTTGAGAGCTCGGAACCCAAAGTTCGTCCCAATGAGAGTTTTCCATATGGTTTGGACGAACTTGGTCCAAACTTTGCTCCGTTTTGAGTTTTGGAGAGTTTGGAACTCAAAGTTCGGCCCAATGAGAGTTCTTTAGGTGGTTTGGACGACACATGGTCAAAACTTTTCTCCGTTTCAGGTTTTTAGATCTCGGAACCCAAAGTTCGTCCCAATGAGAGTTTTTCAAGTGGTTTGGACGAACTTGGTCCAAACTTTTCTCCGTTTTGAGTTTTGGAGACTTTTGAACTCAAACTTCGGCCCAATGAGAGTTCTTTAGGTGGTTTGGACGACACATGGTCAAAACTTTGCTCCGTTTCAGGTTTTGAGAGCTCGGAACCCAAAATTCGTCCCAATGAGAGTTTTTCAAGTGGTTTGGACGAACTTGGTCCAAACTTTCCTCCGTTTTGACTTTTGGAGAGTTATGAACTCAAACTTTGGCCCAATGAGAGTTCTTTAGGTGGTTTGGACGACACATGGTCAAAACTTTGCTCCATTTCAGGTTTTGAGAGCTCGGAACCCAAAGTTCGTCCCAATGAGAGTTTTTCATGTGGTTTGGACGAACTTGGTCCAAACTTTTCTCCGTTTTGAGTTTTGGAGACTTTTGAACTCAAACTTCGGCCCAATGAGAGTTCTTTAGGTGGTTTGGACGACACATGGTCAAAACTTTGCTCCGTTTCACGTTTTGTAAGCTCGGAACCCAAAATTCGTCCCAATGAGAGTTTTTCATGTGGTTTAGACGAACTTGGTCCAAACTTTTCTCCGTTTTGACTTTTGGAGAGTTATGAACTCAAACTTCGGCCCAATGAGAGTTCTTTAGGAGGTTTGTTCGACACATTGTCAAAACTTTGCTCCGTTTCAGGTTTTGAGAGCTCGGAACCGAAAGTTCGGCCCAATGAGAGTTCTTTAGGTGGTTTGGACGACACATGGTCAAAACTTTGCTCCGTTTAAGGTTTTGAGACCTCGGAACCCAAAGTTCGTCCCAATGAGAGTTTTTCATATGGTTTGGACGAACTTTGTCCAAACTTTGCTCCGTTTTGAGTTTGGGTGAGTTTGGAACTCAAAGTTCGGCCCAATGAGAGTTCTTTAGGTGGTTTGGACGACACATGGTCAAAACTTTGCTCCGTTTCAGGGTTTGAGAGCTCGGAACCCAAAGTTCGTCCCAATGAGAGTTTTTCATGTGTTTTGGACGAACTTGGTCCAAGTTTTGCTCCATTTTGAGTTTTGGAGAGTTTGGAACTCGAAGTTCGGCCCAATGAGAGTTCTTTAGGTGGTTTGGACGACATATGGTCAAAACTTTGCTCCGTTTAAGGTTTTGAGAGCTCGGAACCCAAAGTTCGTCCCAATGAGAGTTTTTCATATGGTTTGGACGAACTTGGTCCAAACTTTGCTCCGTTTTGAGTTTTGGAGAGTTTGGAACTCAAAGTTCGGCCCAATGAGAGTTCTTTAGGTGGTTTGGATGACACATGGTCAAAACTTTGCTCCGTTTCAGGTTTTGAGAGCTCGGAACCCAAAGTTCGTCCCAATGAGAGTTTTTAAAGTGGTTTGGACGAACTTGGTCCAAACTTTTCTCCGTTTTGAGTTTTGGAGACTTTTGAACTTAAACTTCGGCCCAATGAGAGTTCTTTAGGTGGTTTGGACGACACATGGTCAAAACTTTGCTCCGTTTCAGGTTTTGAGACCTCGGAACCCAAAATTCGTCCCAATGAGAGTTTTTCATGTGGTTTAGACGAACTTGGTCCAAACTTTTCTCCGTTTTGACTTTTGGAGAGTTATGAACTCAAACTTCGGCCCAATGAGAGTTCTTTAGGAGGTTTGTTCGACACATGGTCAAAACTTTGCTCCGTTTCAGGTTTTGAGAGCTCGGAACCCAAAGTTCGTCCCAATGAGAGTTTTTCATGTGGTTTGGACGAACTTGGTAAAAACTTTTCTCCGTTTTGAGTTTTGGAGACTTTTGAACTCAAACTTCGGCCCAATGAGAGTTCTTTAGGTGGTTTGGACGACACATGGTCAAAACTTTGCTCCGTTTCAGGTTTTGAGAGCTCGGAACCCAAAATTCGTCCCAATGAGAGTTTTTCATGTGGTTTAGACGAACTTGGTCCAAACTTTTCTCCGTTTTGACTTTTGGAGAGTTTTGAACTTAAACTTCGGCCCAATGAGAGTTCTTTAGGTGGTTTGGACGACACATGGTCAAAACTTTGCTCCGTTTCAGGTTTTGAGAGCTCGGAACCCAAAGTTCGTCCCAATGAGAGTTTTTCATGTGGTTTGGACGAACTTGGTCCAAACTTTTCTCCGTTTTGAGTTTTGGAGACTTTTGAACTCAAACTTCGGCCCAATGAGAGTTCTTTAGGTGGTTTGGACGACACATGGTCAAAACTTTGCTCCGTTTCAGGTTTTGAGAGCTCGGAACCCAAAATTCGTCCCAATGAGAGTTTTTCATGTGGTTTAGACGAACTTGGTCCAAACTTTTCTCCGTTTTGACTTTTGGAGAGTTATGAACTCAAACTTCGGCCCAATGAGAGTTCTTTAGGAGGTTTGTTCGACACATGGTCAAAACTTTGCTCCGTTTCAGGTTTTGAGAGCTCGGAACCCAAAGTTCGGCCCAATGAGAGTTCTTTAGGTGGTTTGGACGACACATGGTCAAAACTTTGCTCCGTTTAAGGTTTTGAGACCTCGGAACCCAAAGTTCGTCCCAATGAGAGTTTTTCATATGGTTTGGACGAACTTTGTCCAAACTTTGCTCCGTTTTGAGTTTGGGTGAGTTTGGAACTCAAAGTTCGGCCCAATGAGAGTTCTTTAGGTGGTTTGGACGACACATGGTCAAAACTTTGCTCCGTTTCAGGGTTTGAGAGCTCGGAACCCAAAGTTCGTCCCAATGAGACTTTTTCATGTGTTTTGGACGAACTTGGTCCAAGTTTTGCTCCATTTTGAGTTTTGGAGAGTTTGGAACTCAAAGTTCGGCCCAATGAGAGTTCTTTAGGTGGTTTGGACGACATATGGTCAAAACTTTGCTCCGTTTAAGGTTTTGAGAGCTCGGAACCCAAAGTTCGTCCCAATGAGAGTTTTTCATATGGTTTGGACGAACTTGGTCCAAACTTTGCTCCGTTTTGAGTTTTGGAGAGTTTGGAACTCAAAGTTCGGCCCAATGAGAGTTCTTTAGGTGGTTTGGATGACACATGGTCAAAACTTTGCTCCGTTTCAGGTTTTGAGAGCTCGGAACCCAAAGTTCGTCCCAATGAGAGTTTTTAAAGTGGTTTGGACGAACTTGGTCCAAACTTTTCTCCGTTTTGAGTTTTGGAGACTTTTGAACTTAAACTTCGGCCCAATGAGAGTTCTTTAGGTGGTTTGGACGACACATGGTCAAAACTTTGCTCCGTTTCAGGTTTTGAGACCTCGGAACCCAAAGTTCGTCCCAATGAGAGTTTTTCATATGGTTTGGACGAACTTTGTCCAAACTTTGTTCCGTTTTGAGTTTTGGAGATTTTGGAACTCAAAGTTCGGCCCAATGAGAGTTCTTTAGGTGGTTTGGACGACACATGGTCAAAACTTTGCTCCGTTTCAGGTTTTGAGAGCTCGGAACCCAAAAGTCGTCCCAGCGAGAGTTTTTCATGTGGTTTGGACGAACTTGGTCCAAACTTTTCTCCGTTTTGACTTTTGGAGAGTTATGAACTCAAACTTCGGCCCAATGAGAGTTCTTTAGGTGGTTTGGACGACACATGGTCAAAACTTTGCTCCGTTTAAGGTTTTGAGACCTCGGAACCCAAAGTTCGTCCCAATGAGAGTTTTTCATATGGTTTGGACGAACTTTGTCCAAACTTTGCTCCGTTTTGAGTTTGGGTGAGTTTGGAACTCAAAGTTCGGCCCAATGAGAGTTCTTTAGGTGGTTTGGACGACACATGGTCAAAACTTTGCTCCGTTTCAGGGTTTGAGAGCTCGGAACCCAAAGTTCGTCCCAATGAGAGTTTTTCATGTGTTTTGGACGAACTTGGTCCAAGTTTTGCTCCATTTTGAGTTTTGGAGAGTTTGGAACTCAAAGTTCGGCACAATGAGAGTTCTTTAGGTGGTTTGGACGACACATGGTGAAAACTTCGCTCCGTTTAAGGTTTTGAGAGCTCGGAACCCAAAGTTCGTCCCAATGAGAGTTTTCCATATGGTTTGGACGAACTTGGTCCAAACTTTGCTCCGTTTTGAGTTTTGGAGAGTTTGGAACTCAAAGTTCGGCCCAATGAGAGTTCTTTAGGTGGTTTGGACGACACATGGTCAAAACTTTTCTCCGTTTCAGGTTTTGAGAGCTCGGAACCCAAAGTTCGGCCCAATGAGAGTTCTTTAGTTGGTTTGGACGACACATGGTCAAAACTTTGCTCCGTTTCAGGTTTTGAGAGCTCGGAACCCAAAGTTCGTCCCAATGAGAGTTTTTCATGTGTTTTGGACGAACCTGGTCCAAACTTTGCTAAATTTTGAGTTTTGGAGAGTTTGGAACTCAAAGTTCGGCCCAATGAGAGTTCTTTAGGTGGTTTGGACGACACATGGTCAAAACTTTGCTCCGTTTCAGGTTTTGAGAGCTCGGAACCCAAAGTTCGGCCCAATGAGAGTTCTTTAGGTGGTTTGGACGACACATGGTCAAAACTTTTCTCCGTTTAAGGTTTTGAGACCTCGGAACCCAAAGTTCGTCCCAATGAGAGTTTTTCATATGGTTTGGACGAACTTTGTCCACACTTGGCTCCGTTTTGAGTTTTGGAGAGTTTGGAACTCAAAGTTCGGCACAATGAGAGTTCTTTAGGTGGTTTGGACGACACATGGTCAAAACTTTGCTCTGTTTAAGGTTTTGAGAGCTCGGAACCCAAAGTTCGTCCCAATGAGAGTTTTTCATCTGGTTTGGACGAACTTGGTCCAAACTTTGCTCCGTTTTGAGTTTTGGATAGTTTGGAACTCAAAGTTCGGACCAATGAGAGTTCTTTAGGTGGTTTTGACGACACATGGTCAAAACTTTGCTCTGTTTAAAGTTTTGAGAGCTCGGAACCCAAAGTTCGTCCCAATGAGAGTTTTTCATGTGGTTTGGACGAACTTGGTCCAAACTTTGCTCCGTTTTGATTTTTGGAGAGTTTGGAACTCAAAGTTCGGCCCAATGAGAGTTCTTTAGGTGGTTTGGACGACACATGGTCAAAACTTTGCTCCGTTTCAGGGTTTGAGAGCTCGGAACCCAAAGTTCGTCCCAATGAGAGTTTTTCATGTGGTTTGGACGAACTTGGTCCAAACTTTGCTCCGTTTTGAGTTTTGGAGAGTTTGGAACTCAAAGTTCGGCCCAATTAGAGTTCTTTAGGTGGTTTGCACGACACTGTCAAAACTTTGCTCAGTTTCAGGTTTTGAGAGCTCGGAACCCAAAGTTCGTCCCAATGAGAGTTTTTCATATGGTTTGGACGAACTTGGTCCAAACTTTTCTCCGTTTTGAGTTTTGGAGAGTTTGGAACTCAAAGTTCAGCCCAATGAGAGTTCTTTAGGTGGTTTGGACGACACATGGTCAAAACTTTGCTCCGTTTCAGATTTTGAGAGCTCGGAACCCAAAGTTCGTCCCAATGAGAGTTTTTCATGTGGTTTGGACGAACTTGGTCCAAACTTTTCTCCGTTTTGAATTTGGGAGAGTTTGGAACTCAAAGTTCGGCCCAATGAGAGTTCTTTAGGTGGTTTGGACGACACATGGTCAAAACTTTGCTCCGTTTCAGGGTTTGAGAGCTCGGAACCCAAAGTTCGTCCCAATGAGAGTTTTTCATGTGGTTTGGACGAACTTGGTCCAAACTTTGCTCCGTTTTGAGTTTTGGAGAGTTTGGAACTCAAAGTTCGGCCCAATTAGAGTTCTTTAGGTGGTTTGCACGACACTGTCAAAACTTTGCTCAGTTTCAGGTTTTGAGAGCTCGGAACCCAAAGTTCGGCCCAATGAGAGTTCTTTAGGTGGTTTGGACGAACTTGGTCCAAACTTTTCTCCGTTTTGAGTTTTGGAGACTTTTGAACTCAAACTTCGGCCCAATGAGAGTTCTTTAGGTGGTTTGGACGACACATAGTCAAAACTTTGCTCCGTTTCAGGTTTTTAGAGCTCGGAACCCAAAATTCGTCCCAATGAGAGTTTTTCATGTGGTTTGGACGAACTTGGCCAAACTTTTCTCTGTTTTGACTTTTGGAGAGTTATGAACTCAAACTTCGGCCTAATGAGAGTTCTTTAGGTGGTTTGGACGACACATGGTCAAAACTTTGCTCCGTTTCAGGTTTTGAGAGCTCGGAACCCAAAGTTCGGCCCAATGAGAGTTCTTTAGTTGGTTTGGACGACACATGGTCAAAACTTTGCTCCGTTTCAGGGTTTGAGAGCTCGGAACCCAAAGTTCGTCCCAATGAGACTTTTTCATGTGTTTTGGACGAACTTGGTCCAAGTTTTGCTCCATTTTGAGTTTTGGAGAGTTTGGAACTCAAAGTTCGGCCCAATGAGAGTTCTTTAGGTGGTTTGGACGACATATGGTCAAAACTTTGCTCCGTTTAAGGTTTTGAGAGCTCGGAACCCAAAGTTCGTCCCAATGAGAGTTTTTCATATGGTTTGGACGAACTTGGTCCAAACTTTGCTCCGTTTTGAGTTTTGGAGAGTTTGGAACTCAAAGTTCGGCCCAATGAGAGTTCTTTAGGTGGTTTGGATGACACATGGTCAAAACTTTGCTCCGTTTCAGGTTTTGAGAGCTCGGAACCCAAAGTTCGTCCCAATGAGAGTTTTTAAAGTGGTTTGGACGAACTTGGTCCAAACTTTTCTCCGTTTTGAGTTTTGGAGACTTTTGAACTTAAACTTCGGCCCAATGAGAGTTCTTTAGGTGGTTTGGACGACACATGGTCAAAACTTTGCTCCGTTTCAGGTTTTGAGACCTCGGAACCCAAAGTTCGTCCCAATGAGAGTTTTTCATATGGTTTGGACGAACTTTGTCCAAACTTTGTTCCGTTTTGAGTTTTGGAGATTTTGGAACTCAAAGTTCGGCCCAATGAGAGTTCTTTAGGTGGTTTGGACGACACATGGTCAAAACTTTGCTCCGTTTCAGGTTTTGAGAGCTCGGAACCCAAAAGTCGTCCCAGCGAGAGTTTTTCATGTGGTTTGGACGAACTTGGTCCAAACTTTTCTCCGTTTTGACTTTTGGAGAGTTATGAACTCAAACTTCGGCCCAATGAGAGTTCTTTAGGTGGTTTGGACGACACATGGTCAAAACTTTGCTCCGTTTAAGGTTTTGAGACCTCGGAACCCAAAGTTCGTCCCAATGAGAGTTTTTCATATGGTTTGGACGAACTTTGTCCAAACTTTGCTCCGTTTTGAGTTTGGGTGAGTTTGGAACTCAAAGTTCGGCCCAATGAGAGTTCTTTAGGTGGTTTGGACGACACATGGTCAAAACTTTGCTCCGTTTCAGGGTTTGAGAGCTCGGAACCCAAAGTTCGTCCCAATGAGAGTTTTTCATGTGTTTTGGACGAACTTGGTCCAAGTTTTGCTCCATTTTGAGTTTTGGAGAGTTTGGAACTCAAAGTTCGGCACAATGAGAGTTCTTTAGGTGGTTTGGACGACACATGGTGAAAACTTCGCTCCGTTTAAGGTTTTGAGAGCTCGGAACCCAAAGTTCGTCCCAATGAGAGTTTTCCATATGGTTTGGACGAACTTGGTCCAAACTTTGCTCCGTTTTGAGTTTTGGAGAGTTTGGAACTCAAAGTTCGGCCCAATGAGAGTTCTTTAGGTGGTTTGGACGACACATGGTCAAAACTTTTCTCCGTTTCAGGTTTTGAGAGCTCGGAACCCAAAGTTCGGCCCAATGAGAGTTCTTTAGTTGGTTTGGACGACACATGGTCAAAACTTTGCTCCGTTTCAGGTTTTGAGAGCTCGGAACCCAAAGTTCGTCCCAATGAGAGTTTTTCATGTGTTTTGGACGAACCTGGTCCAAACTTTGCTAAATTTTGAGTTTTGGAGAGTTTGGAACTCAAAGTTCGGCCCAATGAGAGTTCTTTAGGTGGTTTGGACGACACATGGTCAAAACTTTGCTCCGTTTCAGGTTTTGAGAGCTCGGAACCCAAAGTTCGGCCCAATGAGAGTTCTTTAGGTGGTTTGGACGACACATG
This sequence comes from Luffa aegyptiaca, assembly GCA_017139565.1. Lineage (NCBI taxonomy): Eukaryota > Viridiplantae > Streptophyta > Magnoliopsida > Cucurbitales > Cucurbitaceae > Luffa > Luffa aegyptiaca. The sequence continues at coordinate 22,016,440 of CM029398.1, forward strand.
GTCAAAACTTTTCTCCGTTTAAGGTTTTGAGACCTCGGAACCCAAAGTTCGTCCCAATGAGAGTTTTTCATATGGTTTGGACGAACTTTGTCCACACTTGGCTCCGTTTTGAGTTTTGGAGAGTTTGGAACTCAAAGTTCGGCACAATGAGAGTTCTTTAGGTGGTTTGGACGACACATGGTCAAAACTTTGCTCTGTTTAAGGTTTTGAGAGCTCGGAACCCAAAGTTCGTCCCAATGAGAGTTTTTCATCTGGTTTGGACGAACTTGGTCCAAACTTTGCTCCGTTTTGAGTTTTGGATAGTTTGGAACTCAAAGTTCGGACCAATGAGAGTTCTTTAGGTGGTTTTGACGACACATGGTCAAAACTTTGCTCTGTTTAAAGTTTTGAGAGCTCGGAACCCAAAGTTCGTCCCAATGAGAGTTTTTCATGTGGTTTGGACGAACTTGGTCCAAACTTTGCTCCGTTTTGATTTTTGGAGAGTTTGGAACTCAAAGTTCGGCCCAATGAGAGTTCTTTAGGTGGTTTGGACGACACATGGTCAAAACTTTGCTCCGTTTCAGGGTTTGAGAGCTCGGAACCCAAAGTTCGTCCCAATGAGAGTTTTTCATGTGGTTTGGACGAACTTGGTCCAAACTTTGCTCCGTTTTGAGTTTTGGAGAGTTTGGAACTCAAAGTTCGGCCCAATTAGAGTTCTTTAGGTGGTTTGCACGACACTGTCAAAACTTTGCTCAGTTTCAGGTTTTGAGAGCTCGGAACCCAAAGTTCGTCCCAATGAGAGTTTTTCATATGGTTTGGACGAACTTGGTCCAAACTTTTCTCCGTTTTGAGTTTTGGAGAGTTTGGAACTCAAAGTTCAGCCCAATGAGAGTTCTTTAGGTGGTTTGGACGACACATGGTCAAAACTTTGCTCCGTTTCAGATTTTGAGAGCTCGGAACCCAAAGTTCGTCCCAATGAGAGTTTTTCATGTGGTTTGGACGAACTTGGTCCAAACTTTTCTCTGTTTTGAATTTGGGAGAGTTTGGAACTCAAAGTTCGGCCCAATGAGAGTTCTTTAGGTGGTTTGGACGACACATGGTCAAAACTTTGCTCCGTTTCAGGGTTTGAGAGCTCGGAACCCAAAGTTCGTCCCAATGAGAGTTTTTCATGTGGTTTGGACGAACTTGGTCCAAACTTTGCTCCGTTTTGAGTTTTGGAGAGTTTGGAACTCAAAGTTCGGCCCAATTAGAGTTCTTTAGGTGGTTTGCACGACACTGTCAAAACTTTGCTCAGTTTCAGGTTTTGAGAGCTCGGAACCCAAAGTTCGGCCCAATGAGAGTTCTTTAGGTGGTTTGGACGAACTTGGTCCAAACTTTTCTCCGTTTTGAGTTTTGGAGACTTTTGAACTCAAACTTCGGCCCAATGAGAGTTCTTTAGGTGGTTTGGACGACACATAGTCAAAACTTTGCTCCGTTTCAGGTTTTTAGAGCTCGGAACCCAAAATTCGTCCCAATGAGAGTTTTTCATGTGGTTTGGACGAACTTGGCCAAACTTTTCTCTGTTTTGACTTTTGGAGAGTTATGAACTCAAACTTCGGCCTAATGAGAGTTCTTTAGGTGGTTTGGACGACACATGGTCAAAACTTTGCTCCGTTTCAGGTTTTGAGAGCTCGGAACCCAAAGTTCGGCCCAATGAGAGTTCTTTAGTTGGTTTGGACGACACATGGTAAAAACTTTGCTCCGTTTAAGGTTTTGAGACCTCGGAACCCAAAGTTCGTCCCAATGAGAGTTTTTCATATGGTTTGGACGAACTTTGTCCAAACTTTTCTCCGTTTTGAGTTTGGGTGAGTTTGGAACTCAAAGTTCGGCCCAATGAGAGTTCTTTAGGTGGTTTGGACGACACATGGTCAAAACTTTGCTCCGTTTCAGGGTTTGAGAGCTCGGAACCCAAAGTTCGTCCCAATGAGAGTTTTTCATGTGTTTTGGACGAACTTGGTCCAAGTTTTGCTCCATTTTGAGTTTTGGAGAGTTTGGAACTCAAAGTTCGGCCCAATGAGAGTTCTTTAGGTGGTTTGGACGACACATGGTCAAAACTTTGCTCCGTTTAAGGTTTTGAGAGCTCGGAACCCAAAGTTCGTCCCAATGAGAGTTTTTCATATGGTTTGGACGAACTTGGTCCAAACTTTGCTCCGTTTTGAGTTTTGGAGAGTTTGGAACTCAAAGTTCGGCCCAATGAGAGTTCTTTAGGTGGTTTGGATGACACATGGTCAAAACTTTGCTTCGTTTCAGGTTTTGAGAGCTCGGAACCCAAAGTTCGTCCCAATGAGAGTTTTTAAAGTGGTTTGGACGAACTTGGTCCAAACTTTTCTCCGTTTTGAGTTTTGGAGACTTTTGAACTTAAACTTCGGCCCAATGAGAGTTCTTTAGGTGGTTTGGACGACACATGGTCAAAACTTTGCTCCGTTTCAGGTTTTGAGAGCTCGGAACCCAAAATTCGTCCCAATGAGAGTTTTTCATGTGGTTTGGACGAACATGGTCCAAACTTTTCTCCGTTTTGACTTTTGGAGAGTTATGAACTCAAACTTCGGCCCAATGAGAGTTCTTTAGGTGGTTTGGACGACACATGGTCAAAACTTTGCTCCGTTTCAGGTTTTGAGAGCTCGGAACCCAAAGTTCGGCCCAATGAGAGTTCTTTAGGTGGTTTGGACGACACATGGCCAAAACTTTTCTCCGTTTAAGGTTTTGAGACGTCGGAACCCAAAGTTCGTCCCAATGAGAGTTTTTCATATGGTTTGGACGAACTTTGTCCACACTTTGGTCCGTTTTGAGTTTTGGAGAGTTTGGAACTCAAAGTTCGACCCAATGAGAGTTCTTTAGGTGGTTTGGACGACACATGGTCAAAACTTTGCTCTGTTTAAGGTTTTGAGAGCTCGGAACCCAAAGTTCGTCCCAATGAGAGTTTTTCATCTGGTTTGGACGAACTTGGTCCAAACTTTGCTCCGTTTTGAGTTTTGGATAGTTTGGAACTCAAAGTTCGGCCCAATGAGAGTTCTTTAGGTGGTTTTGACGACACATGGTCAAAACTTTGCTCTGTTTAAAGTTTTGAGAGCTCGGAACCCAAAGTTCGTCCCAATGAGAGTTTTTCATGTGGTTTGGACGAACTTGGTCCAAACTTTGCTCCGTTTTGATTTTTGGAGAGTTTGGAACTCAAAGTTCGGCCCAATGAGAGTTCTTTAGGTGGTTTGGACGACACATGGTCAAAACTTTGCTCCGTTTCAGGGTTTGAGAGCTCGGAACCCAAAGTTCGTCCCAATGAGAGTTTTTCATGTGGTTTGGACGAACTTGGTCCAAACTTTGCTCCGTTTTGAGTTTTGGAGAGTTTGGAACTCAAAGTTCGGCCCAATTAGAGTTCTTTAGGTGGTTTGCACGACACTGTCAAAACTTTGCTCAGTTTCAGGTTTTGAGAGCTCGGAACCCAAAGTTCGGCCCAATGAGAGTTCTTTAGGTGGTTTGGACGAACTTGGTCCAAACTTTTCTCCGTTTTGAGTTTTGGAGACTTTTGAACTCAAACTTCGGCCCAATGAGAGTTCTTTAGGTGGTTTGGACGACACATGGTCAAAACTTTGCTCCGTTTCAGGTTTTTAGAGCTCGGAACCCAAAATTCGTCCCAATGAGAGTTTTTCATGTGGTTTGGACGAACTTGGCCAAACTTTTCTCTGTTTTGACTTTTGGAGAGTTATGAACTCAAACTTCGGCCCAATGAGACTTCTTTAGGTGGTTTGGACGACACATGGTCAAAACTTTGCTCCGTTTCAGGTTTTGAGAGCTCGGAACCCAAAGTTCGGCCCAATGAGAGTTCTTTAGTTGGTTTGGACGACACATGGTCAAAACTTTGCTCCGTTTCAGGTTTTGAGAGCTCGGAACCCAAAGTTCGTCCCAATGAGAGTTTTTCATATGGTTTGGACGAACTTTGTCCAAACTTTTCTCCGTTTTGAGTTTGGGTGAGTTTGGAACTCAAAGTTCGGCCCAATGAGAGTTCTTTAGGTGGTTTGGACGACACATGGTCAAAACTTTGCTCCGTTTCAGGGTTTGAGAGCTCGGAACCCAAAGTTCGGCCCAATGAGAGTTCTTTAGGTGGTTTGGACGACACATGGCCAAAACTTTTCTCCGTTTAAGGTTTTGAGACCTCGGAACCCAAAGTTCGTCCCAATGAGAGTTTTTCATATGGTTTGGACGAACTTTGTCCACACTTTGGTCCGTTTTGAGTTTTGGAGAGTTTGGAACTCAAAGTTCGACCCAATGAGAGTTCTTTAGGTGGTTTGGACGACACATGGTCAAAACTTTGCTCTGTTTAAGGTTTTGAGAGCTCGTAACCCAAAGTTCGTCCCAATGAGAGTTTTTCATCTGGTTTGGACGAACTTGGTCCAAACTTTGCTCCGTTTTGAGTTTTGGATAGTTTGGAACTCAAAGTTCGGCCCAATGAGAGTTCTTTAGGTGGTTTTGACGACACATGGTCAAAACTTTGCTCTGTTTAAAGTTTTGAGAGCTCGGAACCCAAAGTTCGTCCCAATGAGAGTTTTTCATGTGGTTTGGACGAACTTGGTCCAAACTTTGCTCCGTTTTGATTTTTGGAGAGTTTGGAACTCAAAGTTCGGCCCAATGAGAGTTCTTTAGGTGGTTTGGACGACACATGGTCAAAACTTTGCTCCGTTTCAGGGTTTGAGAGCTCGGAACCCAAAGTTCGTCCCAATGAGAGTTTTTCATGTGGTTTGGACGAACTTGGTCCAAACTTTTCTCCGTTTTGAGTTTTGGAGAGTTTGGAACTCAAAGTTCGGCCCAATTAGAGTTCTTCAGGTGGTTTGCACGACACTGTCAAAACTTTGCTCAGTTTCAGGTTTTGAGAGCTCGGAACCCAAAGTTCGTCCCAATGAGAGTTTTTCATGTGGTTTGGACGAACTTGGTCCAAACTTTGCTCCGTTTTGAGTTTTGGAGACTTTTGAACTCAAACTTCGGCCCAATGAGAGTTCTTTAGGTGGTTTGGACGACACATGGTCAAAACTTTGCTCCGTTTCAGGTTTTTAGAGCTCGGAACCCAAAATTCGTCCCAATGAGAGTTTTTCATGTGGTTTGGACGAACTTGGCCAAACTTTTCTCTGTTTTGACTTTTGGAGAGTTATGAACTCAAACTTCGGCCCAATGAGAGTTCTTTAGGTGGTTCGGACGACACATGGTCAAAACTTTGCTCCGTTTCAGGTTTTGAGAGCTCGGAACCCAAAGTTCGGCCCAATGAGAGTTCTTTAGTTGGTTTGGACGACACATGGTCAAAACTTTGCTCCGTTTAAGGTTTTGAGACCTCGGAACCCAAAGTTCGTCCCAATGAGAGTTTTTCATATGGTTTGGACGAACTTTGTCCAAACTTTTCTCCGTTTTGAGTTTGGGTGAGTTTGGAACTCAAAGTTCGGCCCAATGAGAGTTCTTTAGGTGGTTTGGACGACACATGGTCAAAACTTTGCTCCGTTTCAGGGTTTGAGAGCTCGGAACCCAAAGTTCGTCCCAATGAGAGTTTTTCATGTGTTTTGGACGAACTTGGTCCAAGTTTTGCTCCATTTTGAGTTTTGGAGAGTTTGGAACTCAAAGTTCGGCCCAATGAGAGTTCTTTAGGTGGTTTGGACGACACATGGTCAAAACTTTGCTCCGTTTAAGGTTTTGAGAGCTCGGAACCCAAAGTTCGTCCCAATGAGAGTTTTTCATATGGTTTGGACGAACTTGGTCCAAACTTGTCTCCGTTTTGAGTTTTGGAGAGTTTGGAACTCAAAGTTCGGCCCAATGAGAGTTCTTTATGTGGTTTGGACGACAGATGGTCAAAACTTTGCTCCATTTAAGGTTTTGAGAGCTCGGAACCCAACGTTCGTCCCAATGAGAGTTTTTCATATGGTTTGGACGAACTTGGTCCAAACCTTCTCCGTTTTGAGTTTTGGAGAGTTTTGAACTCAAACTTCGGCCCAATGAGAGTTCTTTAGGTGGTTTGGACGACACATGGTCAAAACTTTGCTCTGTTTCAGGTTTTCAGAGCTCGGAACCCAAAGTTCGTCCTAATGAGAGTTTTTCATGTGGTTTGGACAAACTTGGTCCAAACTTTGCTCCGTTTTGAGTTTTGGAGAGTTTGGAACTCAAAGTTCGGCCCAATGAGAGTTCTTTAGGTGGTTTGGACGACACATGGTCAAAACTTTGCTCCGTTTCAGGTTTTGGGAGCTCGGAACCGAAAGTTCGTCCCAATGAGAGTTTTTCATATGGTTTGGACGAACTTGGTCCAAACTTTTCTCCGTTTTGAGTTTTGGAGAGTTTGGAACTCAAAGTTCGGCCAAATGAGAGTTCTTTAGGTGGTTTGGACGACACATGGTCAAAACTTTGCTCCATTTCAGGTTTTGAGAGCTCGGAACCCAAAGTTCGTCCCAATGAGAGTTTTTCATGTGGTTTGGACGAACTTGGTCCAAACTTTTCTCCGTTTTGAATTTGGGAGAGTTTGGAACTCAAAGTTCGGCCCAATGAGAGTTCTTTAGGTGGTTTGGACGACACATGGTCAAAACATATCTCCGTTTCAGGTTTTGAGAGCTCGGAACCCAAAGTTCGTCCCAATGAGAGTTTTTTAGATGGTTTGGACGAACTTGGTCCAAACTTTGCTCCGTTTTGAGTTTTGGAGAGTTTTGAACTCAAACTTCAGCCCAATGAGAGTTCTTTAGGCGGTTTGGACGACACGTGGTCAAAACTTTGCTCCGTTTCAGGTTTTGAGAGCTCGGAACCAAAAGTTCGTCCCAATGAGAGTTTTTCATATGGTTTGGACGACCTTGGTCCAAACTTTGCTCCGTTTTGAGTTTTGGGGAGTTTGGAACTGAAAGTTCGGCCCTATGAGAGTTCTTTAGGTGGTTTGGACGAGACATGGTCAAAACTTTTCTCAGTTTCAGGTTTTGAGAGCTCGGAACCAAAAGTTCCTCGCAATGAGAGTTTTTCAGATAGTTTGGACGAACTTCGTCCAAACTTTGCTTCGTTTTGAGTTTTGGAGAGTTTTGAACTCAAACTGCAGCCAAATCAGAGTTCTTTAGGTGGTTTGGACGACACATGGTCAAAACTTTGCTCCATTTCAGGTTTTGAGAGCTCGGAACCCAAAGTTCGTCCCAATGAGAGTTTTTCATGTGGTTTGGACGAACTTGGTCCAAACTTTTCTCCGTTTTTAATTTGGGAGCGTTTGGAACTAAAAGTTCGGCCCAATGAGAGTTCTTTAGGTTGTTTGGACGACACATGGTCAAAACCTATCTCCGTTTCAGGTTTTGAGAGCTCGGAACCAAAAGTTCGTCCCAATGAGAGTTTTTCATATGGTTTGGACTAACTTGGTCCAAACTTTGCTCCGTTTTGAATTTTGGAGAGTTTGGAACTCAAAGTTCGGCCCAATGAGAGTTCTTTATGTCGTTTGGACGACAGATGTTCAAAACTTTGCTCCATTTAAGGTTTTTAGAGCTCGGAACCCAACGTTCGTCCCAATGAGAGTTTTTCATATGGTTGGGACGAACTTGGTCCAAACCTTCTCCGTTTTGAGTTTTGGAGAGTTTTGAACTCAAACTTCGGCCCAATGAGAGTTCTTTAGGTGGTTTGGACGACACATGGTCAAAACTTTGCTCCGTTTCAGGTTTTCAGAGCTCGGAACCCAAAGTTTGTCCCAATGAGAGTTTTTCATGTGGTTTGGACGAACTTGGTCCAAACTTTGCTCCGTTTTGAGTTTTGGAGAGTTTGGAACTCAAAGTTCGGCCCAATGAGAGTTCTTTAGGTGGTTTGGACGACACATGGTCAAAACTTTGCTCCGTTTCAGGTTTTGAGAGCTCGGAACCGAAAGTTCGTCCCAATGAGAGTTTTTCATATGGTTTGGACGAACTTGGTCCAAAGTTTTCACCGTTTTGAGTTTTGGAGAGTTTGGAACTCAAAGTTCGGCCCAATGAGAGTTCTTTAGGTGGTTTGGACGACACATGGTCAAAACTTTGCTCCGTTTCAGGTTTTGAGAGCTCGGAACCCAAAGTTCGTCCCAATGAGAGTTTTTCATGTGGTTTGGACGAACTTGGTCCAAACTTTTCTCCGTTTTGAATTTGGGAGAGTTTGGAACTCAAAGTTCGGCCCAATGAGAGTTCTTTAGGTGGTTTGGACGACACATGGTCAAAACATATCTCCGTTTCAGGTTTTGAGAGCTCGGAACCCAAAGTTCGTCCCAATGAGAGTTTTTTAGATGGTTTGCACGAACTTGGTCCAAACTTTGCTCCGTTTTGAGTTTTGGAGAGTTTTGAACTCAAACTTCAGCCCAATGAGAGTTCTTTAGGCGGTTTGGACGACACGTGGTCAAAACTTTGCTCCGTTTCAGGTTTTGAGAGCTCGGAACCAAAAGTTCGTCCCAATGAGAGTTTTTCATATGGTTTGGACGACCTTGGTCCAAACTTTGCTCCGTTTTGAGTTTTGGGGAGTTTGGATTTGAAAGTTCGGCCCTATGAGAGTTCTTTAGGTGGTTTGGACGAGACATGGTCAAAACTTTTCTCAGTTTCAGGTTTTGAGAGCTCGGAACCAAAAGTTCCTCGCAATGAGAGTTTTTCAGATAGTTTGGACGAACTTCGTCCAAACTTTGCTTCGTTTTGAGTTTTGGAGAGTTTTGAACTCAAACTGCAGCCAAATCAGAGTTCTTTAGGTGGTTTGGACGACACATGGTCAAAACTTTGCTCCATTTCAGGTTTTGAGAGCTCGGAACCCAAAGTTCGTCCCAATGAGAGTTTTTCATGTGGTTTGGACGAACTTGGTCCAAACTTTGCTCCGTTTTTAATTTGGGAGAGTTTGGAACTCAAAGTTCGGCCCAATGAGAGTTCTTTAGGTTGTTTGGACGACACAATGTCAAAACCTATCTCCGTTTCAGGTTTTGAGAGCTCGGAACCAAAAGTTCGTCCCAATGAGAGTTTTTCAGATAGTTTGGACGAACTTCGTCCAAACTTTGCTTCGTTTTGAGTTTTGGAGAGTTTTCAACTCAAACTGCAGCCCAATGAGAGTTCTTTAGGTGGTTTGGACGACACGTGGTCAAAACTTTGCTCCATTTCAGGTTTTGAGAGCTCAGAACCCAAAGTTCGTCCCAATGAGAGTTTTTCATGTGGTTTGGACGAACTTGGTCCAAACTTTGCTCCGTTTTTAATTTGGGAGAGTTTGGAACTCAAAGTTCGGCCCAATGAGAGTTCTTTAGGTTGTTTGGACGACACAATGTCAAAACCTATCTCCGTTTCAGGTTTTGAGAGCTCGGAACCAAAAGTTCGTCCCAATGAGAGTTTTTCATATGGTTTGGACGAACTTTGTGCAAACTTTGCTCCGTTTTGAATTTTGGAGAGTTTGGAACTCAAAGTTCGGCCCAATGAGAGTTCTTTATATGGTTTTGACGACAGATGGTCAAAACTTTGCTCCATTTAAGGTTTTGAGAGCTCGGAACCCAACGTTCGTCCCAATGAGAGTTTTTCATATGGTTTGGACGAAGTTGGTCCAAATCTTCTCCGTTTTGAGTTTTGGAGAGTTTTGAACTCAAACTTCGGCCCAATGAGAGTTCTTTAGGTGGTTTTGACAACACATGGTCAAAACTTTGCTCCGTTTCAGGTTTTCAGAGCTCGGAACCCAAAGTTCGTCCCAATGAGAGTTTTTCATGTGGTTTGGACGAACTTGGTCCAAACTTTGCTCCGTTTTGAGTTTTGGAGAGTTTGGAACTCAAAGTTCGGCCCAATGAGAGTTCTTTAGGTGGTTTGGACGACACATGGTCAAAACTTTGCTCCGTTTCAGGTTTTGAGAGCTCGGAACCGAAAGTTCGTCCCAATGAGAGTTTTTCATATGGTTTGGACGAACTTGGTCCAAACTTTTCCCTGTTTTGAGTTTTGGAGAGTTTGGAACTCAAAGTTCGGCCCAATGAGAGTTCTTTAGGTGGTTTGGACGACACATGGTCAAAACTTCTCTCCGTTTCAGGTTTTGAGAGCTCGGAACCCAAAGTTCGTCCCAATGAGAGTTTTTCATGTGGTTTGGACGAACTTGGTCCAAACTTTTCTCCGTTTTGAATTTGGGAGAGTTTGGAACTCAATGTTCGGCCCAATGAGAGTTCTTTAGGTGGTTTGGACGACACATGGTCAAAACATATCTCCGTTTCAGGTTTTGAGAGCTCGGAACCCAAAGTTCGTCCTAATGAGAGTTTTTTAGATGGTTTGGACGAACTTGGTCCAAACTTTGCTCCGTTTTGAGTTTTGGAGAGTTTTGAACTCAAACTTCAGCCCAATGAGAGTTCTTTAGGTGGTTTGGACGACACGTGGTCAAAACTTTGCTCCGTTTCAGGTTTTGAGAGGTCGGAACCAAAAGTTCGTCCCAATGAGAGTTTTTCATATGGTTTGGATGACCTTGGTCCAAACGTTGCTCCGTTTTTAGTTTTGGGGAGTTTGGAACTGAAAGTTCGGCCCTATGAGAGTTCTTTAGGTGGTTTGGACGAGACATGGTCAAAACTTTTCTCAGTTTCAGGTTTTGAGAGCTCGGAACCAAAAGTTCGTCGCAATGAGAGTTTTTCAGATAGTTTGGACGAACTTCGTCCAAACTTTGCTTCGTTTTGAGTTTTGGAGAGTTTTGAACTCAAACTGCAGCCCAATGAGAGTTCTTTAGGTGGTTTGGACGACACATGGTCAAAACTTTGCTCCGTTTCAGGTTTTGAGAGCTCGGAACCGAAAGTTCGTCCCAATGAGAGTTTTTCATATGGTTTGGACGAACTTGGTCCATACTTTTCACCGTTTTGAGTTTTGGAGAGTTTGGAACTCAAAGTTCGGCCCAATGAGAGTTCTTTAGGTGGTTTGGACGACACATGGTCAAAACTTTGCTCCGTTTCAGGTTTTGAGAGCTCCGAACCCAAAGTTCGTCCCAATGAGAGTTTTTCATGTGGTTTGGACGAACTTGGTCCAAACTTTTCTCCGTTTTGAATTTGGGAGAGTTTGGAACTCAAAGTTTGGCCCAATGAGAGCTCTTTAGGTGGTTTGGACGACACATGGTCAAAACATATCTCCGTTTCAGGTTTTGAGAGCTCGGAACCCAAAGTTCGTCCCAATGAGAGTTTTTTAGATGGTTTGGACGAACTTGGTCCAAACTTTGCTTCGTTTTGAGTTTTGGAGAGTTTTCAACTCAAACTGCAGCCCAATGAGAGTTCTTTAGGTGGTTTGGACGACACGTGGTCAAAACTTTGCTCCATTTCAGGTTTTGAGAGCTCGGAACCCAAAGTTCGTCCCAATGAGAGTTTTTCATGTGGTTTGGACGAACTTGGTCCAAACTTTGCTCCGTTTTTAATTTGGGAGAGTTTGGAACTCAAAGTTCGGCCCAATGAGAGTTCTTTAGGTTGTTTGGACGACACAATGTCAAAACCTATCTCCGTTTCAGGTTTTGAGAGCTCGGAACCAAAAGTTCGTCCCAATGAGAGTTTTTCATATGGTTTGGACGAACTTTGTGCAAACTTTGCTCCGTTTTGAATTTTGGAGAGTTTGGAACTCAAAGTTCGGCCCAATGAGAGTTCTTTATATGGTTTTGACGACAGATGGTCAAAACTTTGCTCCATTTAAGGTTTTGAGAGCTCGGAACCCAACGTTCGTCCCAATGAGAGTTTTTCATATGGTTTGGACGAACTTGGTCCAAATCTTCTCCGTTTTGAGTTTTGGAGAGTTTTGAACTCAAACTTCGGCCCAATGAGAGTTCTTTAGGTGGTTTTGACGACACATGGTCAAAACTTTGCTCCGTTTCAGGTTTTCAGAGCTCGGAACCCAAAGTTCGTCCCAATGAGAGTTTTTCATGTGGTTTGGACGAACTTGGTCCAAACTTTGCTCCGTTTTGAGTTTTGGAGAGTTTGGAACTCAAAGTTCGGCCCAATGAGAGTTCTTTAGGTGGTTTGGACGACACATGGTCAAAACTTTGCTCCGTTTCAGGTTTTGAGAGCTCGGAACCGAAAGTTCGTCCCAATGAGAGTTTTTCATATGGTTTGGACGAACTTGGTCCAAACTTTTCCCTGTTTTGAGTTTTGGAGAGTTTGGAACTCAAAGTTCGGCCCAATGAGAGTTCTTTAGGTGGTTTGGACGACACATGGTCAAAACTTCTCTCCGTTTCAGGTTTTGAGAGCTCGGAACCCAAAGTTCGTCCCAATGAGAGTTTTTCATGTGGTTTGGACGAACTTGGTCCAAACTTTTCTCCGTTTTGAATTTGGGAGAGTTTGGAACTCAATGTTCGGCCCAATGAGAGTTCTTTAGTTGGTTTGGACGACACATGGTCAAAACATATCTCCGTTTCAGGTTTTGAGAGCTCGGAACCCAATGTTCGTCCTAATGAGAGTTTTTTAGATGGTTTGGACGAACTTGGTCCAAACTTTGCTCCGTTTTGAGTTTTGGAGAGTTTTGAACTCAAACTTCAGCCCAATGAGAGTTCTTTAGGTGGTTTGGACGACACGTAGTCAAAACTTTGCTCCGTTTCAGGTTTTGAGAGGTCGGAACAAAAAGTTCGTCCCAATGAGAGTTTTTCATATGGTTTGGATGACCTTGGTCCAAACGTTGCTCCGTTTTTAGTTTTGGGGAGTTTGGAACTGAAAGTTCGGCCCTATGAGAGTTCTTTAGGTGGTTTGGACGAGACATGGTCAAAACTTTTCTCAGTTTCAGGTTTTGAGAGCTCGGAACCAAAAGTTCGTCGCAATGAGAGTTTTTCAGATAGTTTGGACGAACTTCGTCCAAACTTTGCTTCGTTTTGAGTTTTGGAGAGTTTTGAACTCAAACTGCAGCCCAATGAGAGTTCTTTAGGTGGTTTGGACGACACATGGTCAAAACTTTGCTCCGTTTCAGGTTTTGAGAGCTCGGAACCGAAAGTTCGTCCCAATGAGAGTTTTTCATATGGTTTGGACGAACTTGGTCCATACTTTTCACCGTTTTGAGTTTTGGAGAGTTTGGAACTCAAAGTTCGGCCCAATGAGAGTTCTTTAGGTGGTTTGGACGACACATGGTCAAAACTTTGCTCCGTTTCAGGTTTTGAGAGCTCCGAACCCAAAGTTCGTCCCAATGAGAGTTTTTCATGTGGTTTGGACGAACTTGGTCCAAACTTTTCTCCGTTTTGAATTTGGGAGAGTTTGGAACTCAAAGTTTGGCCCAATGAGAGTTCTTTAGGTGGTTTGGACGACACATGGTCAAAACATATCTCCGTTTCAGGTTTTGAGAGCTCGGAACCCAAAGTTCGTCCCAATGAGAGTTTTTTAGATGGTTTGGACGAACTTGGTCCAAACTTTGCTCCGTTTTGAGTTTTGGAGAGTTTTGAACTCAAACTTCAGCCCAATGAGAGTTCTTTAGGTGGTTTGGACGACACGTGGTCAAAACTTTGCTCCGTTTCAGGTTTTGAGAGCTCGGAACCGAAAGTTCGTCCCAATGAGAGTTTTTCATATGGTTTGGACGAACTTGGTCCAAACTTTTCCCTGTTTTGAGTTTTGGAGAGTTTGGAACTCAAAGTTCGGCCCAATGAGAGTTCTTTAGGTGGTTTGGACGACACATGGTCAAAACTTCTCTCCGTTTCAGGTTTTGAGAGCTCGGAACCCAAAGTTCGTCCCAATGAGAGTTTTTCATGTGGTTTGGACGAACTTGGTCCAAACTTTGCTCCGTTTTGAATTTGGGAAAGTTTGGAACTCAAAGTTCGGCCCAATGAGAGTTCTTTAGGTGGTTTGGACGACACATGGTCAAAACATATCTCCGTTTCAGGTTTTGAGAGCTCGGAACCCAAAGTTCGTCCCAATGAGAGTTTTTTAGATGGTTTGGACGAACTTGGTCCAAACTTTGCTCCGTTTTGAGTTTTGGAGAGTTTTGAACTCAAACTTCAGCCCAATAAGAGTTCTTTAGGTGGTTTGGACGACACGTGGTCAAAACTTTGCTCCATTTCAGGTTTTGAGAGCTCGGAACCCAAAGTTCGTCCCAATGAGAGTTTTTCATGTGGTTTGGACGAACTTGGTCCAAACTTTGCTCCGTTTTTAATTTGGGAGAGTTTGGAACTCAAAGTTCGGCCCAATGAGAGTTCTTTAGGTTGTTTGGACGACACAATGTCAAAACCTATCTCCGTTTCAGGTTTTGAGAGCTCGGAACCAAAAGTTCGTCCCAATGAGAGTTTTTCATATGGTTTGGACGAACTTTGTGCAAACTTTGCTCCGTTTTGAATTTTGGAGAGTTTGGAACTCAAAGTTCGGCCCAATGAGAGTTCTTTATATGGTTTTGACGACAGATGGTCAAAACTTTGCTCCATTTAAGGTTTTGAGAGCTCGGAACCCAACGTTCGTCCCAATGAGAGTTTTTCATATGGTTTGGACGAACTTGGTCCAAATCTTCTCCGTTTTGAGTTTTGGAGAGTTTTGAACTCAAACTTCGGCCCAATGAGAGTTCTTTAGGTGGTTTTGACGACACATGGTCAAAACTTTGCTCCGTTTCAGGTTTTCAGAGCTCGGAACCCAAAGTTCGTCCCAATGAGAGTTTTTCATGTGGTTTGGACGAACTTGGTCCAAACTTTGCTCCGTTTTGAGTTTTGGAGAGTTTGGAACTCAAAGTTCGGCCCAATGAGAGTTCTTTAGGTGGTTTGGACGACACATGGTCAAAACTTTGCTCCGTTTCAGGTTTTGAGAGCTCGGAACCGAAAGTTCGTCCCAATGAGAGTTTTTCATATGGTTTGGACGAACTTGGTCCAAACTTTTCCCTGTTTTGAGTTTTGGAGAGTTTGGAACTCAAAGTTCGGCCCAATGAGAGTTCTTTAGGTGGTTTGGACGACACATGGTCAAAACTTCTCTCCGTTTCAGGTTTTGAGAGCTCGGAACCCAAAGTTCGTCCCAATGAGAGTTTTTCATGTGGTTTGGACGAACTTGGTCCAAACTTTTCTCCGTTTTGAATTTGGGAGAGTTTGGAACTCAATGTTCGGCCCAATGAGAGTTCTTTAGTTGGTTTGGACGACACATGGTCAAAACATATCTCCGTTTCAGGTTTTGAGAGCTCGGAACCCAATGTTCGTCCTCATGAGAGTTTTTTAGATGGTTTGGACGAACTTGGTCCAAACTTTGCTCCGTTTTGAGTTTTGGAGAGTTTTGAACTCAAACTTCAGCCCAATGAGAGTTCTTTAGGTGGTTTGGACGACACGTAGTCAAAACTTTGCTCCGTTTCAGGTTTTGAGAGGTCGGAACAAAAAGTTCGTCCCAATGAGAGTTTTTCATATGGTTTGGATGACCTTGGTCCAAACGTTGCTCCGTTTTTAGTTTTGGGGAGTTTGGAACTGAAAGTTCGGCCCTATGAGAGTTCTTTAGGTGGTTTGGACGAGACATGGTCAAAACTTTTCTCAGTTTCAGGTTTTGAGAGCTCGGAACCAAAAGTTCGTCGCAATGAGAGTTTTTCAGATAGTTTGGACGAACTTCGTCCAAACTTTGCTTCGTTTTGAGTTTTGGAGAGTTTTGAACTCAAACTGCAGCCCAATGAGAGTTCTTTAGGTGGTTTGGACGACACATGGTCAAAACTTTGCTCCGTTTCAGGTTTTGAGAGCTCGGAACCGAAAGTTCGTCCCAATGAGAGTTTTTCATATGGTTTGGACGAACTTGGTCCATACTTTTCACCGTTTTGAGTTTTGGAGAGTTTGGAACTCAAAGTTCGGCCCAATGAGAGTTCTTTAGGTGGTTTGGACGACACATGGTCAAAACTTTGCTCCGTTTCAGGTTTTGAGAGCTCCGAACCCAAAGTTCGTCCCAATGAGAGTTTTTCATGTGGTTTGGACGAACTTGGTCCAAACTTTTCTCCGTTTTGAATTTGGGAGAGTTTGGAACTCAAAGTTTGGCCCAATGAGAGTTCTTTAGGTGGTTTGGACGACACATGGTCAAAACATATCTCCGTTTCAGGTTTTGAGAGCTCGGAACCCAAAGTTCGTCCCAATGAGAGTTTTTTAGATGGTTTGGACGAACTTGGTCCAAACTTTGCTCCGTTTTGAGTTTTGGAGAGTTTTGAACTCAAACTTCAGCCCAATGAGAGTTCTTTAGGTGGTTTGGACGACACGTGGTCAAAACTTTGCTCCGTTTCAGGTTTTGAGAGCTCGGAACCGAAAGTTCGTCCCAATGAGAGTTTTTCATATGGTTTGGACGAACTTGGTCCAAACTTTTCCCTGTTTTGAGTTTTGGAGAGTTTGGAACTCAAAGTTCGGCCCAATGAGAGTTCTTTAGGTGGTTTGGACGACACATGGTCAAAACTTCTCTCCGTTTCAGGTTTTGAGAGCTCGGAACCCAAAGTTCGTCCCAATGAGAGTTTTTCATGTGGTTTGGACGAACTTGGTCCAAACTTTGCTCCGTTTTGAATTTGGGAAAGTTTGGAACTCAAAGTTCGGCCCAATGAGAGTTCTTTAGGTGGTTTGGACGACACATGGTCAAAACATATCTCCGTTTCAGGTTTTGAGAGCTCGGAACCCAAAGTTCGTCCCAATGAGAGTTTTTTAGATGGTTTGGACGAACTTGGTCCAAACTTTGCTCCGTTTTGAGTTTTGGAGAGTTTTGAACTCAAACTTCAGCCCAATAAGAGTTCTTTAGGTGGTTTGGACGACACGTGGTCAAAACTTTGCTCCATTTCAGGTTTTGAGAGCTCGGAACCCAAAGTTCGTCCCAATGAGAGTTTTTCATGTGGTTTGGACGAACTTGGTCCAAACTTTGCTCCGTTTTTAATTTGGGAGAGTTTGGAACTCAAAGTTCGGCCCAATGAGAGTTCTTTAGGTTGTTTGGACGACACAATGTCAAAACCTATCTCCGTTTCAGGTTTTGAGAGCTCGGAACCAAAAGTTCGTCCCAATGAGAGTTTTTCATATGGTTTGGACGAACTTTGTGCAAACTTTGCTCCGTTTTGAATTTTGGAGAGTTTGGAACTCAAAGTTCGGCCCAATGAGAGTTCTTTATATGGTTTTGACGACAGATGGTCAAAACTTTGCTCCATTTAAGGTTTTGAGAGCTCGGAACCCAACGTTCGTCCCAATGAGAGTTTTTCATATGGTTTGGACGAACTTGGTCCAAATCTTCTCCGTTTTGAGTTTTGGAGAGTTTTGAACTCAAACTTCGGCCCAATGAGAGTTCTTTAGGTGGTTTTGACGACACATGGTCAAAACTTTGCTCCGTTTCAGGTTTTCAGAGCTCGGAACCCAAAGTTCGTCCCAATGAGAGTTTTTCATGTGGTTTGGACGAACTTGGTCCAAACTTTGCTCCGTTTTGAGTTTTGGAGAGTTTGGAACTCAAAGTTCGGCCCAATGAGAGTTCTTTAGGTGGTTTGGACGACACATGGTCAAAACTTTGCTCCGTTTCAGGTTTTGAGAGCTCGGAACCGAAAGTTCGTCCCAATGAGAGTTTTTCATATGGTTTGGACGAACTTGGTCCAAACTTTTCCCTGTTTTGAGTTTTGGAGAGTTTGGAACTCAAAGTTCGGCCCAATGAGAGTTCTTTAGGTGGTTTGGACGACACATGGTCAAAACTTCTCTCCGTTTCAGGTTTTGAGAGCTCGGAACCCAAAGTTCGTCCCAATGAGAGTTTTTCATGTGGTTTGGACGAACTTGGTCCAAACTTTTCTCCGTTTTGAATTTGGGAGAGTTTGGAACTCAATGTTCGGCCCAATGAGAGTTCTTTAGTTGGTTTGGACGACACATGGTCAAAACATATCTCCGTTTCAGGTTTTGAGAGCTCGGAACCCAATGTTCGTCCTAATGAGAGTTTTTTAGATGGTTTGGACGAACTTGGTCCAAACTTTGCTCCGTTTTGAGTTTTGGAGAATTTTGAACTCAAACTTCAGCCCAATGAGAGTTCTTTAGGTGGTTTGGACGACACGTAGTCAAAACTTTGCTCCGTTTCAGGTTTTGAGAGGTCGGAACAAAAAGTTCGTCCCAATGAGAGTTTTTCATATGGTTTGGATGACCTTGGTCCAAACGTTGCTCCGTTTTTAGTTTTGGGGAGTTTGGAACTGAAAGTTCGGCCCTATGAGAGTTCTTTAGGTGGTTTGGACGAGACATGGTCAAAACTTTTCTCAGTTTCAGGTTTTGAGAGCTCGGAACCAAAAGTTCGTCGCAATGAGAGTTTTTCAGATAGTTTGGACGAACTTCGTCCAAACTTTGCTTCGTTTTGAGTTTTGGAGAGTTTTGAACTCAAACTGCAGCCCAATGAGAGTTCTTTAGGTGGTTTGGACGACACATGGTCAAAACTTTGCTCCGTTTCAGGTTTTGAGAGCTCGGAACCGAAAGTTCGTCCCAATGAGAGTTTTTCATATGGTTTGGACGAACTTGGTCCATACTTTTCACCGTTTTGAGTTTTGGAGAGTTTGGAACTCAAAGTTCGGCCCAATGAGAGTTCTTTAGGTGGTTTGGACGACACATGGTCAAAACTTTGCTCCGTTTCAGGTTTTGAGAGCTCCGAACCCAAAGTTCGTCCCAATGAGAGTTTTTCATGTGGTTTGGACGAACTTGGTCCAAACTTTTCTCCGTTTTGAATTTGGGAGAGTTTGGAACTCAAAGTTTGGCCCAATGAGAGTTCTTTAGGTGGTTTGGACGACACATGGTCAAAACATATCTCCGTTTCAGGTTTTGAGAGCTCGGAACCCAAAGTTCGTCCCAATGAGAGTTTTTTAGATGGTTTGGACGAACTTGGTCCAAACTTTGCTCCGTTTTGAGTTTTGGAGAGTTTTGAACTCAAACTTCAGCCCAATGAGAGTTCTTTAGGTGGTTTGGACGACACGTGGTCAAAACTTTGCTCCGTTTCAGGTTTTGAGAGCTCGGAACCCAAAGTTCGTCCCAATGAGAGTTTTTCATATGGTTTGGACGACCTTGGTCCAAACGTTGCTCCGTTTTGAGTTTTGGGGAGTTTGGAACTTAAAGTTCGGCCCTATGAGAGTTCTTTAGGTGGTTTGGACGAGACATGGTCAAAACTTTTCTCCGTTTCAGGTTTTGAGAGCTCGGAACCCAAAGTTCGTCCCAATGAGAGTTTTTCATGTGGTTTGGACGAACTTGGTCCAAACTTTGCTCCGTTTTGAATTTGGGAAAGTTTGGAACTCAAAGTTCGGCCCAATGAGAGTTCTTTAGGTGGTTTGGACGACACATGGTCAAAACATATCTCCGTTTCAGGTTTTGAGAGCTCGGAATCCAAAGTTCGTCCCAATGAGAGTTTTTTAGATGGTTTGGACGAACTTGGTCCAAACTTTGCTCCGTTTTGAGTTTTGGAGAGTTTTGAACTCAAACTTCAGCCCAATAAGAGTTCTTTAGGTGGTTTGGACGACACGTGGTCAAAACTTTGCTCCGTTTCAGGTTTTGAGAGCTCGGAACCCAAAGTTCGTCCCAATGAGAGTTTTTCATATGGTTTGGACGACCTTGGTCCAAACGTTGCTCCGTTTTGAGTTTTGGGGAGTTTGGAACTTAAAGTTCGGCCCTATGAGAGTTCTTTAGGTGGTTTGGACGAGACATGGTCAAAACTTTTCTCCGTTTCAGGTTTTGAGAGCTCGGAACCCAAAGTTCGTCCCAATGAGAGTTTTTCTTGTGGTTTGGACGAACTTGGTCCCAACTTTTCTCCGTTTTGAATTTGGGAGAGTTTGGAACTCAAAGTTCGGCCCAATGAGAGTTCTTTAGGTGGTTTGGACGACACATGGTCAAAACATATCTCCGTTCAGGTTTTGAGAGCTCGGAACCCAAAGTTCGTCCCAATGAGAGTTTTTTAGATGGTTTGGACGAACTTGGTCCAAACTTTGCTCCGTTTTGAGTTTTGGAGAGTTTTGAACTCAAACTTCAGCCCAATGAGAGTTCTTTAGGTGGTTTGGACGACACGTGGTCAAAACTTTGCTCCGTTTCAGGTTTTGAGAGCTCGGAACCCAAAGTTCGTCCCAATGAGAGTTTTTCATATGGTTTGGACGACCTTGTTCCAAACTTTGCTCCGTTTTGAGTTTTGGGGAGTTTGGAACTTAAAGTTCGGCCCTATGAGAGTTCTTCAGGTGGTTTGGACGAGACATGGTCAAAACTTTTCTCCGTTTCAGGTTTTGAGAGCTCGGAACCAAAAATTCGTCGCAATGAGAGTTTTTCAGATAGTTTGGACGAACTTCGTCCAAACTTTGCTTCGTTTTGAGTTTTGGAGAGTTTTGAACTCAAACTGCAGCCCAATGAGAGTTCTTTAGGTGATTTTGACGACACATGGTCAAAACTTTGCTCCATTTCAGGTTTTGAGAGCTCGGAACCAAAAATTCGTCGCAATGAGAGTTTTTCAGATAGTTTGGACGAACTTCGTCCAAACTTTGTTCCTTTTGAGTTTTGGAGAGTTTTGAACTCAAACTGCAGCCCAATGAGAGTTCTTTAGGTGGTTTTGACGACACGTGGTCAAAACTTTGCTCCATTTCAGGTTTTGAGAGCTCGGAACCCAAAGTTCGTCCCAATGAGAGTTTTTCATGTGGTTTGGACGAACTTGGTCCAAACATTGCTCTGTTTTTAATTTGGGAGAGTTTGGGACTCAAAGTTCGGCCCAATGAGAGTTCTTTAGGTTGTTTGGACGACACATGGTCAAAACCTATCTCCGTTTCAGGTTTTGAGAGCTCGGAACCCAAAGTTCGTCCCAATGAGAGTGTTTGATGTGAACCAAGCTCAGCTCTGATACCAAATGTTATGAATCAAAGCAGCTCTGATACCAAATGTTATGAATCAAAGGAGCTCTGATACCAAATGTTATGAAACAAAGCAGCTCTGATACCAAATTTTATGAAACTCCCAAGAAATGGATCTAACAACCTTGCTAAAAAACAAGACCTTTAGATCTCAAATCTGAAAACCCCAAAGAACAATATGGAACCAACCCAAGGAAAAGTTTTGAAACGGATTACCTTGATGATCAATATCAAGAGTAAAGAAAACTTGTTTCTAAACTCGTGATTCGAATCACTCCACAAGAGGTTTGATCAACACCACTTGAATGACTCTAGCATGCAAGATCTAAACACAAGAAATTGCACTGCTTAGCTCTTTAACTTTGCTAGACTTAATACCAATATGTTTTGGAGTGTGATTTGTGTGTGCCAATTTGTGAGGGTGTGATTGTAAGGGAGTGGTACATTGTTTTGAGTGTTGAGTGTTAAACACGAGTGGTCTTCATTAACGAGTGAAACGTGTGAGGGAGCGCTTGTGAGGTCCATTATTATTTTTTTTTTTGTCACTTAACTTTGTTTTGTAGTATGGCAAATCATGAGAATGATCTTAACATTACTGAAGCACGGATGAGAGAGGCACAACAAGGAACCATGGAAAGAATGATTCGTGGTATAGAAGAGTTGTCCGAACGCATGGGAAGGTTGGAGGCTCAGTACCAACCTCGTGAGAGAATTCCACCACCACGTATTGACAATGATCGAGAGGATGACTATGAGGATGATGGTTCCGATCAACCAGATGATGACCAAGTTACCTTGGTAGCGATTCCAAGAGGAAGACAAAGATGTGCTGGTCGCGGCATGGAAAGAGGGCGAGGTCGTGGACGAGGACATCATATTTTCCAACAACGAGTTCCTCAATATGAGGGAGTTGATCGAAATGTGGGTAACATCAAATTGAAGCTTCCAAAGTTCTATGGCAAAACCGATCCGGAGGAATACCTTGAATGGGAGAAGTCAGTGGAGTCCGTATTCAATTGCCATAATTTCAGTGATGAAAAGAAGGTAATATTATGCGTTGCTCAATTTAAACAATATGCTCAAACATGGTGGGATAAGTTGATGTCAAGTAGGAGAAGAAATCTTGAGGCACCGATCGATGATTGGTACGAGTTCAAGGAGGCCATGAGGAAGCGTTTTGTTCCAAAACATTTTCAACAGGACATGGCGCAAAAGCTTCAAGCATTGAAACAAGGAAGTAAGTCCGTGGAGGATTATTACAAAGAGATGGATACGTTGATGGACCGACTTGATATAGATGAGGACATGGAGAATCTCATGGCACGGTTTCTTAATGGGCTAAACACGGAGATTGCGGACAAGGTTGATCTACAACCTTATTTTGACATTGAAGAGATGCTGCATATTGCAATCAAAATTGAGAGGCAACTCCAACGAAAGTCACGACGGTATTCTTCTAAACACTTTTCCAACTCTAGCTCATCATGGAAAAGGGATAGTAAGAGTATTGATTATAAGCCTAGAAATCGAGAGGGGTATGAGAAACCTAAAGAGAAGTTTGAAAAGGGGGAGAGTTCCAAGAAGGGGAAAGAGAAGGTAGATGAATCTAATGTGCGAAATAGGGATTTGAAGTGCTGGAAATGTCAAGGGGTAGGTCATTATAGTAGAGATTGCCCAAATAGGAGAACGATGATCCTTAGAGAGGGAGAGTTTGTGACGGAGGATGAAGAGGAAGATGAGGTCATAGAGGAAGGAAAAGTAGAGTGTGAAAGTGATGAGTTTAGTGAAGAGGATCCCGCTTATATGTCCTTAGTCACTAGGAGAGCTTTAAACACCCAAATTAAGGAGGATAGTCTAGACCAACGGGAGAACTTATTTCACACTAGGTGTCTTGTTCAATCTGTACCTTGTAGTGTGGTTATCGATAGTGGTAGTTGTACCAATGTTGTGAGTTCCATTCTGGTCAAGAGACTTAATTTAGAGACCAAACCCCATCCTAAACCATATAGGCTTCAATGGTTGAATGATTGTGGGGAGGTAAGGGTAAGTAGGCAAGCTCTTGTTTCTTTTACCATTGGGAAGTATGCTGATGATGTTTTGTGTGATGTTGTATCCATGCATGCTGGGGATTTATTGTTGGGGAGACCTTGGCAATTTGATCGTCGGGTAGTCTATGATTGGTATGCTAATCGTTACTCTTTTACTCATAATGGGAGAAAAACTACTCTTGTACCTTTGTCTCCAACAGATGTGTATATTGATCAATGTAAACTTGAAAAGAAAAGGCAAGAGGTCGATGAAAAAGCAAAAAGTTCAAAAGAAATGAAAGAAAAAGAATTGAGAGAAAAAAACGAGTTGAGTGAAAAGCAAGTGAGTAGTAATCGGCCTAGAGAGAAAAATGAGAGAAAAGCCAAAATCGTGAGCTTGTATGTTAGATCAAGTGAGGCTAGGAATGTTTTGCTCTCTAACCGGACCATTCTTGTACTTTTGTACAAAGGGTCTTGTTTTCTTACTAACGAGCTTAACCCTTCTTTGCCTAGTGTTTTTGTTACACTTTTGCAGGAGTTTGAAGATTTATTTCCCGAGGAGATGCCAAGTGGTTTGCCACCACTTAGAGGAATTGAGCACAAGATTGACTTCGTTCCGGGAGCGACCATTCCAAATCGTCCAGCATATAGGACTAATCCAAAGGAGGCTGAAGAAATACAAAGGCAAGTAAGTGAACTCCTTGATAAAGGGTATGTGCGTGAGAGTTTGAGTCCATGTTCTGTTCCGGTTATTCTTATGCCTAAGAAAGATGGATCATGGCGGATGTGTGTTGATTGTAGGGCTATAAACAAGATAACTATTAAGTATAGGCATCCAATTCCTAGATTAGATGATATGCTTGATGAGTTGCATGGATGTAGTCTATTTACTAAAATTTATTTGAAATCAGGTTATCATCAAATTCGCATGCATATTGGTGATGAATGGAAAACCGCTTTCAAAACTAAGTATGGCCTTTATGAGTGGTTAGTTATGCCTTTTGGATTGACTAATGCACCTAGTACATTCATGAGGTTAATGAATCATGTCTTGCGTGAATACTTAGGGAAGTTTGTGGTTGTGTATTTTGATGACATACTTGTTTATTCTAAATCCTTAGATGAGCATGTTGAGCATGTGCGTTCTGTTTTGATTACTTTGCAAAAAGAATGCTTGTATGCAAATTTAAAAAAATGTAGCTTTTGTATGGAAAAAGTTAATTTTCTTGGATTTGTCGTTTCATCTAATGGTGTTGAGGTTGACGAGGAGAAGGTAAAGGCAATACGAGATTGGCCTACACCTAAAAGTGTATGTGAGGTAAGAAGTTTTCATGGTCTTGCAGGATTTTATCGTAGGTTCATAAAGGATTTTAGTACTATTGCTTCACCTTTGAATGAACTTGTTAAAAAAAAATGTTTCTTCTGAATGGGGAAAAGACCAAGAACTTGCTTTTAATACTTTGAAAGAAAAATTGAGTTATGCTCCATTACTGGCATTACCTAATTTTGACTTAACTTTTGAAATTGAATGTGATGCTAGTGGTGTTGGAATAGGGGCTGTTTTAATGCAAAATCAAAGACCTTTAATGTTCTTTAGTGAAAATTTGAATGGTGCTTCTTTGAAGTATCCGACTTATGACAAAGAACTTTATGCTTTGGTTCGTGCATTACAAACTTGGCAACATTATCTTTGGCCTAAAGAGTTTGTTATTCATACTGATCATGAGAGTTTAAAACATTTGAGAGGTCAAGATAAGCTCAATCGTCGCCATGCTAAATGGGTGGAGTTCATCGAGTCATTTCCTTATGTCATTAAGTATAAACAAGGTAAAGAGAATGTTGTTGCTGATGCTTTGTCTCGAAGGTATGCTCCTTTTAACCGATTGAATGCTAAGTTTTTGGGTTTTGAGCATATAAAGTCTTTGTATCATCATGATGTGTTCTTTGCTCCTTTTGTTGAATCTTGTGAAAAAGGACTTGCTATGGATGATTACATGTTGTTTGATGGATTTTTGTTTAGAAAAGGGAAACTTTGCATACCATCTTGTTCCATTCGTGAGTTACTTGTAAGGGAAGCTCATGGAGGTGGCTTAATGGCTCATTTTGGAGTTTCTAAAACTTATGATATGCTTGCCGAACACTTTTACTGGCCTAAAATGAGACATGATGTTAATAAAGTGTGTGCACGATGCATAACATGTAAACAAGCTAAGTCTAGGCTTCAACCACATGGTTTGTATTCACCTTTGCCCATTCCTAATGGTCCTTGGATTGATATATCAATGGATTTTGTTTTAGGCTTACCTAGAACTAGGAAAGGTAGGGATAGCATCTTTGTTGTGGTTGATAGATTTAGTAAAATGGCTCATTTTATTACTTGTCACAAAACTGATGATGCAAAGCATATTGCTGACTTATTTTTTAGGGTGGTTGTGAGATTGCATGGTATTCCTAAAAGCATAGTAAGTGATCGTGATGTTAAATTCTTAAGTCACTTTTGGCGTGTTTTGTGGGGTAAATTGGGAACTAAGCTAGTGTATTCAACTACTTGTCATCCACAAACGAACGGACAAACTGAGGTTGTTAATCGGACCATGACCACTATGCTTATAGCTATTATCGACAAGAATCTTAAGACTTGGGAGGATTGTTTGCCATTCATAGAATTTGCATATAATAGGGCTGTAAATAGCACTACTAAATGCACTCATTTTGAAATTGTTTATGGCTTTAATCCTCTAACTCCTATTGATTTATTACCTATGCCCCCTACTGAGTTTGTGAGTTTTGATGCCAATGCAAAGGTTGACTTTGTTCATCAGCTGCACAAAAAAGTGAAAGAGAACATTGAGAAGCATAATTCCAAGGTTGCTTCAAGAATTAATAAGGGACGCAAGCTTTTAGTCTTCAAACCTGGAGATTGGGTTTGGGTGCATTTTCGAAAAGAAAGGTTTCCTACACAAAGAAGATCGAAACTTTTGCCCCGAGGAGATGGTCCTTTCCAAGTTCTTGAGCGCATCAATGACAATGCTTATAAAATTGATTTACCAAGTGAGTATGGTGTTAGTGCAACCTTTAATGTTGCTGACTTGAGTCCTTTTGATGTAGGTGATGGCTATGATTCGAGGACGAATCCTTCTGAAGAGGGAGAAGATGATGTGAACCAAGCTACATCTATTGTCATGCCTCAAGGTCCAATTACAAGGTCGAGAGCCAAGAAGCTACAACAAGCATTAATCACCTATATTCAAGCTATGGTGAGATCGACAAAGGACGTTCAAGGAGATGTTGGACTATTTCCCTACACTATTTCCAAAGTTGAGATTCAAGATGGAGACACGTTAAATGCATTTTGACTTGCATTTAATGAACTATAGTTGGCTTTATGGAACTTAAGTTTAAACTACTCCAAGTGAAGCTTAGATTAACATGGGAGGTTACAAACAACTCAAATCTGACCAAAGGAGCTCAATTCTCGGATTTATGGCCCTCCATTATGTAATTTTCAGTTTTTAAGTCTTTTTCATAACTTATAGGTTACATTTGAGTAGTGGCTGATTATGGGCTTTAATATTGTGGAGGTTACACTCTTAAATATGTCATTTAAGCTGAATTTAGGTTATAGTTTGAAGGCTATAAAAAGCCATCTTGGATGTAACACAAAGCAGAATATTTTGAGTGAAATATATTGGGTTTTCTCTTAGCTTTGTGTTGAGCTGAGTTTTTTTTCAAATTGTGCAATTTCTTGTGTTTAGATCTTGCATGGTAGAGTCATTCAAGTGGTGTTGATCAAACCTCTTGTGGAGTGATTCGAATCACGAGTTTAGAAACAAGTTTTCTTTACTCTTGATATTGATCATCAAGGTAATCCGTTTCAAAACTTTTCCTTGGGTTGGTTCCATATTGTTCTTTGGGGTTTTCAGATTTGAGATCTAAAGGTATTGTTTTTTAGCAAGGTTGTTAGATCCATTTCTTGGGAGTTTCATAACATTTGGTATCAGAGCTGCTTTGATTCATAACATTTGGTATCAGAGCTTTAGGCTCCAGATCGGATATATGTTTCCTTTGCGTTTTTCTTGAATTTGTTTTTATTTTTCTGGTTATTCTTTCAATCTGTTTGATTTCATAACATTTGGTATCAGAGCTGCTTTGATTCATAACATTTGGTATCAGAGCTGCTTTGATTCATAATAGTGTTTCAGATGGTTT
The DNA here is from genome assembly GCA_017139565.1 of Luffa aegyptiaca. Classification (NCBI taxonomy): domain Eukaryota; kingdom Viridiplantae; phylum Streptophyta; class Magnoliopsida; order Cucurbitales; family Cucurbitaceae; genus Luffa; species Luffa aegyptiaca. The sequence goes on from CM029398.1 coordinate 22,043,369, forward strand.
GGACGAACTTGGTCCAAACTTTGCTCCGTTTTGAGTTTTGGAGAGTTTTTAACTCAAACTTCAGCCCAATGAGAGTTCTTTAGGTGGTTTGGACGACACGTGGTCAAAACTTTGCTCCGTTTCAGGTTTTCAGAGCTCGGAACCCAAAGTTCGTCCCAATGAGAGTTTTTCATATGGTTTGGATGAACTTGGTCCAAACTTTGCTCCGTTTTGAGTTTTGGGGAGCTTGGAACTGAAAGTTCGGCCCAATGAGAGTTCTTTAGGTGGTTTGGACGAGACATGGTCAAAACTTTTCTCCGTTTCAGGTTTTGAGAGCTCGGAACGAAAAGTTCGTCGCAATGAGAGTTTTTCAGATGGTTTGGACGAACTTCGTCCAAACTTTGCTCCGTTTTGAGTTTTGGAGAGTTTTGAACTCAAACTGCAGCCCAATGAGAGTTCTTTAGGTGGTTTGGACGACACGTGGTCAAAACTTTGCTCCATTTCAGGTTTTGAGAGCTCGGAACCCAAAGTTCGTCCCAATGAGAGTTCTTCATGTGGTTTGGACGAACTTGGTCCAAACTTTGCTCCGTTTTGAATTTGGTAGAGTTTGGAACTCAAAGTTCAGCCCAATGAGAGTTCTTTAGGTGGTTTGGACGACACATGGTCAAAACCTATCTCCGTTTTAGGTTTTGAGAGCTCGAAACCCAAAGTTCGTCCCAATGAGAGTTTTTCAGATGGTTTGGACGAACTTGGTCCAAACTTTGCTCCGTTTTGAGTTTTGGAGAGCTTTGAACTCAAACTTCAGCCCAATGAGAGTTCTTTAGGTGGTTTGGACGACACGTGGCCAAAACTTTGCTCCATTTCAGGTTTTGAGAGCTCGGAACCCAAAGTTCGTCCCAATGAGAGTTTTTCAGATGGTTTGGACGAACTTCGTCCTAACTTTGCTCCGTTTTGAGTTTTGGAGAGTTTTGAACTCAAACTGCAGCCCAATGAGAGTTCTTTAGGTGGTTTGGACGACACGTGGTCAAAACTTTGCTCTATTTCAGGTTTTGAGAGCTCGGAACCCAAAGTTAGTCCCAATGAGAGTTCTTCATGTGGTTTGGACGAACTTGGTCCCAACTTTGCCCCGTTTTGAATTTGGGAAAGTTTGGAACTCAAAGTTCGGCCCAATGAGAGTTCTTTAGGTGGTTTGGACGACACATGGTCAAAACTTTGCTCCGTTTCAGGTTTTTAGAGCTCAGAACCCAAAGTTCTTCCCAATGAGAGGCTTTCAGATGGTTTAGACGAAGTTGGTCCAAACTTTGCTCCGTTTTGAGTTTTAGAGAGTTTGAACTCAAACTTCAGCCCAATGAGAGTTCTTTAGGTGGTTTGGACGACACGTGGTCAAAACTTTGCTCCGTTTCAGGTTTTGAGAGCTCGGAACCCAAAGTTCGTCCCAATGAGAGTTTTTCATATGGTTTGGACGAACTTGGTCATACTTTGCTCCGTTTTGAGTTTTGGGGAGTTTGGAACTGAAAGTTCGGCCCTATGAGAGTTCTTTAGGTGGTTTGGACAAGACATGGTCAAAAATTTTCTCCGTTTCAGGTTTTGAGAGCTCAGAACCAAAAGTTCGTCGCAATGAGAGTTTTTCAGATAGTTTGGACGAACTTCGTCCAAACTTTGCTTAGTTTTGAGTTTTGGAGAGTTTTGAACTCAAACTGCAGCCCAATGAGAGTTCTTTAGGTGGTTTGGACGACACGTGGCCAAAACTTTGCTCCATTTCAGGTTTTGAGAGCTCGAAACCCAAAGTTCGTCCCAATGAGAGTTTTTCAGATGGTTTGGACGAACTTCGTCCTAACTTTGCTCCGTTTTGAGTTTTGGAGAGTTTTGAACTCAAACTGCAGCCCAATGAGAGTTCTTTAGGTGGTTTGGACGACACGTGGTCAAAACTTTGCTCTATTTCAGGTTTTGAGAGCTCATAACCCAAAGTTAGTCCCAATGAGAGTTCTTCATGTGGTTTGGACGAACTTGGTCCCAACTTTGCTCCGTTTTGAATTTGGGAGAGTTTGGAACTCAAAGTTCGGCCCAATGAGAGTTCTTTAGGTGGTTTGGACGACACATGGTCAAAACCTATCTCCATTTCAGGTTTTGAGAGCTCGGAACCCAAAGTTCGTCCCAATGAGAGTTTTTCAGAAGGTTTGGACCAACTTGGTCCAAACTTTGCTCCGTTTTGAGTTTTGGAGAGTTTTGAACTCAAACTTCAGCCCAATGAGAGTTCTTTAGGTGGTTTGGACGACACGTGGTCAAAACTTTGCTCCATTTCAGGTTTTGAGAGCTCGGAACCCAAAGTTCGTCCCAATGAGAGTTCTTCATGTGGTTTGGACGAACTTGGTCCCAACTTTGCTCCGTTTTGAATTTGGGAGAGTTTGGAACTCAAAGTTCGGCCCAATGAGAGTTCTTTAGGTGGTTTGGACGACACATGGTCAAAACCTATCTCCGTTTCAGGTTTTGAGAGCTCGGAACCCAAAGTTCGTCCCAATGAGAGTTTTTCAGAAGGTTTGGACCAACTTGGTCCAAACTTTGGCTCCGTTTTGAGTTTTCGAGAGTTTTGAACTCAAACTTCAGCCCAATGAGAGTTCTTTAGGTGGTTTGGACGACACGTGGTCAAAACTTTGCTCCATTTCAGGTTTTGAGAGCTCGGAACCCAAAGTTCGTCCCAATGAGAGTTCTTCATGTGGTTTGGACGAACTTGGTCCCAACTTTGCTCCGTTTTGAATTTGGGAGAGTTTGGAACTCAAAGTTCGGCCCAATGAGAGTTCTTTAGGTGGTTTGGACGACACGTGGCCAAAACTTTGCTCCATTTCAGGTTTTGAGAGCTCGGAACCCAAAGTTCGTCCCAATGAGAGTTTTTCAGATGGTTTGGACGAACTTCGTCCTAACTTTGCTCCGTTTTGAGTTTTGGAGAGTTTTGAACTCAAACTGCAGCCCAATGAGAGTTCTTTAGGTGGTTTGGACGACACGTGGTCAAAACTTTGCTCTATTTCAGGTTTTGAGAGCTCGGAACCCAAAGTTAGTCCCAATGAGAGTTCTTCATGTGGTTTGGACGAACTTGGTCCCAACTTTGCTCCGTTTTGAATTTGGGAGAGTTTGGAACTCAAAGTTCGGCCCAATGAGAGTTCTTTATGTGGTTTGGACGACACATGGTAAAAACCTATCTCCGTTTCAGGTTTTGAGAGCTCGGAACCCAAAGTTCGTCCCAATGAGAGTTTTTCAGAAGGTTTGGACCAACTTGGTCCAAACTTTGCTCCGTTTTGAGTTTTGGAGAGTTTTGAACTCAAACTTCAGCCCAATGAGAGTTCTTTAGGTGGTTTGGACGACACGTGGTCAAAACTTTGCTCCATTTCAGGTTTTGAGAGCTCGGAACCCAAAGTTCGTCCCAATGAGAGTTCTTCATGTGGTTTGGACGAACTTGGTCCCAACTTTGCTCCGTTTTGAATTTGGGAGAGTTTGGAACTCAAAGTTCGGCCCAATGAGAGTTCTTTAGGTGGTTTGGACGACACATGGTCAAAACCTATCTCCGTTTCAGGTTTTGAGAGCTCGGAACCCAAAGTTCGTCCCAATGAGAGTTTTTCAGAAGGTTTGGACCAACTTGGTCCCAACTTTGGCTCCGTTTTGAGTTTTCGAGAGTTTTGAACTCAAACTTCAGCCCAATGAGAGTTCTTTAGGTGGTTTGGACGACACGTGGTCAAAACTTTGCTCCATTTCAGGTTTTGAGAGCTCGGAACCCAAAGTTCGTCCCAATGAGAGTTCTTCATGTGGTTTGGACGAACTTGGTCCCAACTTTGCTCCGTTTTGAATTTGGGAGAGTTTGGAACTCAAAGTTCGGCCCAATGAGAGTTCTTTAGGTGGTTTGGACGACACATGGTCAAAACCTATCTCCGTTTCAGGTTTTGAGAGCTCGGAACCCAAAGTTCGTCCCAATGAGAGTTTTTCAGAAGGTTTGGACCAACTTGGTCCAAACTTTGCTCCGTTTTGAGTTTTGGAGAGTTTTGAACTCAAACTTCAGCCCAATGAGAGTTCTTTAGGTGGTTTGGACGACACGTGGCCAAAACTTTGCTCCATTTCAGGTTTTGAGAGCTCGAAACCCAAAGTTCGTCCCAATGAGAGTTTTTCAGATGGTTTGGACGAACTTCGTCCTAACTTTGCTCCGTTTTGAGTTTTGGAGAGTTTTGAACTCAAACTGCAGCCCAATGAGAGTTCTTTAGGTGGTTTGGACGACACGTGGTCAAAACTTTACTCTATTTCAGGTTTTGAGAGCTCATAACCCAAAGTTAGTCCCAATGAGAGTTCTTCATGTGGTTTGGACGAACTTGGTCCCAACTTTGCTCCGTTTTGAATTTGGGAGAGTTTGGAACTCAAAGTTCGGCCCAATGAGAGTTCTTTAGGTGGTTTGGACGACACATGGTCAAAACCTATCTCCGTTTCAGGTTTTGAGAGCTCGGAACCCAAAGTTCGTCCCAATGAGAGTTTTTCAGAAGGTTTGGACCAACTTGGTCCAAACTTTGCTCCGTTTTGAGTTTTGGAGAGTTTTGAACTCAAACTTCAGCCCAATGAGAGTTCTTTAGGTGGTTTGGACGACACGTGGTCAAAACTTTGCTCCATTTCAGGTTTTGAGAGCTCGGAACCCAAAGTTCGTCCCAATGAGAGTTTTTCAGATGGTTTGGACGAACTTCGTCCTAACTTTGCTCCGTTTTGAGTTTTGGAGAGTTTTGAACTCAAACTGCAGCCCAATGAGAGTTCTTTAGGTGGTTTGAACGACACGTGGTCAAAACTTTGCTCTATTTCAGGTTTTGAGAGCTCGGAACCCAAAGTTAGTCCCAATGAGAGTTCTTCATGTGGTTTGGACGAACTTGGTCCCAACTTTGCTCCGTTTTGAATTTGGGAGAGTTTGGAACTCAAAGTTCGGCCCAATGAGAGTTCTTTATGTGGTTTGGACGACACATGGTAAAAACCTATCTCCGTTTCAGGTTTTGAGAGCTCGGAACCCAAAGTTCGTCCCAATGAGAGTTTTTCAGAAGGTTTGGACCAACTTGGTCCAAACTTTGCTCCGTTTTGAGTTTTGGAGAGTTTTGAACTCAAACTTCAGCCCAATGAGAGTTCTTTAGGTGGTTTGGACGACACGTGGTCAAAACTTTGCTCCATTTCAGGTTTTGAGAGCTCGGAACCCAAAGTTCGTCCCAATGAGAGTTCTTCATGTGGTTTGGACGAACTTGGTCCCAACTTTGCTCCGTTTTGAATTTGGGAGAGTTTGGAACTCAAAGTTCGGCCCAATGAGAGTTCTTTAGGTGGTTTGGACGACACATGGTCAAAACCTATCTCCGTTTCAGGTTTTGAGAGCTCGGAACCCAAAGTTCGTCCCAATGAGAGTTTTTCAGAAGGTTTGGACCAACTTGGTCCAAACTTTGGCTCCGTTTTGAGTTTTCGAGAGTTTTGAACTCAAACTTCAGCCCAATGAGAGTTCTTTAGGTGGTTTGGACGACACGTGGTCAAAACTTTGCTCCATTTCAGGTTTTGAGAGCTCGGAACCCAAAGTTCGTCCCAATGAGAGTTCTTCATGTGGTTTGGACGAACTTGGTCCCAACTTTGCTCCGTTTTGAATTTGGGAGAGTTTGGAACTCAAAGTTCGGCCCAATGAGAGTTCTTTAGGTGGTTTGGACGACACATGGTCAAAACCTATCTCCGTTTCAGGTTTTGAGAGCTCGGAACCCAAAGTTCGTCCCAATGAGAGTTTTTCAGAAGGTTTGGACCAACTTGGTCCAAACTTTGCTCCGTTTTGAGTTTTGGAGAGTTTTGAACTCAAACTTCAGCCCAATGAGAGTTCTTTAGGTGGTTTGGACGACACGTGGCCAAAACTTTGCTCCATTTCAGGTTTTGAGAGCTCGAAACCCAAAGTTCGTCCCAATGAGAGTTTTTCAGATGGTTTGGACGAACTTCGTCCTAACTTTGCTCCGTTTTGAGTTTTGGAGAGTTTTGAACTCAAACTGCAGCCCAATGAGAGTTCTTTAGGTGGTTTGGACGACACGTGGTCAAAACTTTGCTCTATTTCAGGTTTTGAGAGCTCATAACCCAAAGTTAGTCCCAATGAGAGTTCTTCATGTGGTTTGGACGAACTTGGTCCCAACTTTGCTCCGTTTTGAATTTGGGAGAGTTTGGAACTCAAAGTTCGGCCCAATGAGAGTTCTTTAGGTGGTTTGGACGACACATGGTCAAAACCTATCTCCGTTTCAGGTTTTGAGAGCTCGGAACCCAAAGTTCGTCCCAATGAGAGTTTTTCAGAAGGTTTTGACCAACTTGGTCCAAACTTTGCTCCGTTTTGAGTTTTGGAGAGTTTTGAACTCAAACTTCAGCCCAATGAGAGTTCTTTAGGTGGTTTGGACGACACGTGGTCAAAACTTTGCTCCATTTCAGGTTTTGAGAGCTCGGAACCCAAAGTTCGTCCCAATGAGAGTTCTTCATGTGGTTTGGACGAACTTGGTCCCAACTTTGCTCCGTTTTGAATTTGGGAGAGTTTGGAACTCAAAGTTCGGCCCAATGAGAGTTCTTTAGGTGGTTTGGACGACACATGGTCAAAACCTATCTCCGTTTCAGGTTTTGAGAGCTCGGAACCCAAAGTTCGTCCCAATGAGAGTTTTTCAGAAGGTTTGGACCAACTTGGTCCAAACTTTGGCTCCGTTTTGAGTTTTCGAGAGTTTTGAACTCAAACTTCAGCCCAATGAGAGTTCTTTAGGTGGTTTGGACGACACGTGGTCAAAACTTTGCTCCATTTCAGGTTTTGAGAGCTCGGAACCCAAAGTTCGTCCCAATGAGAGTTCTTCATGTGGTTTGGACGAACTTGGTCCCAACTTTGCTCCGTTTTGAATTTGGGAGAGTTTGGAACTCAAAGTTCGGCCCAATGAGAGTTCTTTAGGTGGTTTGGACGACACATGGTCAAAACCTATCTCCGTTTCAGGTTTTGAGAGCTCGGAACCCAAAGTTCGTCCCAATGAGAGTTTTTCAGAAGGTTTGGACCAACTTGGTCCAAACTTTGGCTCCGTTTTGAGTTTTCGAGAGTTTTGAACTCAAACTTCAGCCCAATGAGAGTTCTTTAGGTGGTTTGGACGACACGTGGTCAAAACTTTGCTCCATTTCAGGTTTTGAGAGCTCGGAACCCAAAGTTCGTCCCAATGAGAGTTCTTCATGTGGTTTGGACGAACTTGGTCCCAACTTTGCTCCGTTTTGAATTTGGGAGAGTTTGGAACTCAAAGTTCGGCCCAATGAGAGTTCTTTAGGTGGTTTGGACGACACATGGTCAAAACCTATCTCCGTTTCAGGTTTTGAGAGCTCGGAACCCAAAGTTCGTCCCAATGAGAGTTTTTCAGAAGGTTTGGACCAACTTGGTCCAAACTTTGCTCCGTTTTGAGTTTTGGAGAGTTTTGAACTCAAACTTCAGCCCAATGAGAGTTCTTTAGGTGGTTTGGACGACACGTGGCCAAAACTTTGCTCCATTTCAGGTTTTGAGAGCTCGAAACCCAAAGTTCGTCCCAATGAGAGTTTTTCAGATGGTTTGGACGAACTTCGTCCTAACTTTGCTCCGTTTTGAGTTTTGGAGAGTTTTGAACTCAAACTGCAGCCCAATGAGAGTTCTTTAGGTGGTTTGGACGACACGTGGTCAAAACTTTGCTCTATTTCAGGTTTTGAGAGCTCATAACCCAAAGTTAGTCCCAATGAGAGTTCTTCATGTGGTTTGGACGAACTTGGTCCCAACTTTGCTCCGTTTTGAATTTGGGAGAGTTTGGAACTCAAAGTTCGGCCCAATGAGAGTTCTTTAGGTGGTTTGGACGACACATGGTCAAAACCTATCTCCGTTTCAGGTTTTGAGAGCTCGGAACCCAAAGTTCGTCCCAATGAGAGTTTTTCAGAAGGTTTTGACCAACTTGGTCCAAACTTTGCTCCGTTTTGAGTTTTGGAGAGTTTTGAACTCAAACTTCAGCCCAATGAGAGTTCTTTAGGTGGTTTGGACGACACGTGGTCAAAACTTTGCTCCATTTCAGGTTTTGAGAGCTCGGAACCCAAAGTTCGTCCCAATGAGAGTTCTTCATGTGGTTTGGACGAACTTGGTCCCAACTTTGCTCCGTTTTGAATTTGGGAGAGTTTGGAACTCAAAGTTCGGCCCAATGAGAGTTCTTTAGGTGGTTTGGACGACACATGGTCAAAACCTATCTCCGTTTCAGGTTTTGAGAGCTCGGAACCCAAAGTTCGTCCCAATGAGAGTTTTTCAGAAGGTTTGGACCAACTTGGTCCAAACTTTGGCTCCGTTTTGAGTTTTCGAGAGTTTTGAACTCAAACTTCAGCCCAATGAGAGTTCTTTAGGTGGTTTGGACGACACGTGGTCAAAACTTTGCTCCATTTCAGGTTTTGAGAGCTCGGAACCCAAAGTTCGTCCCAATGAGAGTTCTTCATGTGGTTTGGACGAACTTGGTCCCAACTTTGCTCCGTTTTGAATTTGGGAGAGTTTGGAACTCAAAGTTCGGCCCAATGAGAGTTCTTTAGGTGGTTTGGACGACACATGGTCAAAACCTATCTCCGTTTCAGGTTTTGAGAGCTCGGAACCCAAAGTTCGTCCCAATGAGAGTTTTTCAGAAGGTTTGGACCAACTTGGTCCAAACTTTGCTCCGTTTTGAGTTTTGGAGAGTTTTGAACTCAAACTTCAGCCCAATGAGAGTTCTTTAGGTGGTTTGGACGACACGTGGCCAAAACTTTGCTCCATTTCAGGTTTTGAGAGCTCGAAACCCAAAGTTCGTCCCAATGAGAGTTTTTCAGATGGTTTGGACGAACTTCGTCCTAACTTTGCTCCGTTTTGAGTTTTGGAGAGTTTTGAACTCAAACTGCAGCCCAATGAGAGTTCTTTAGGTGGTTTGGACGACACGTGGTCAAAACTTTGCTCTATTTCAGGTTTTGAGAGCTCATAACCCAAAGTTAGTCCCAATGAGAGTTCTTCATGTGGTTTGGACGAACTTGGTCCCAACTTTGCTCCGTTTTGAATTTGGGAGAGTTTGGAACTCAAAGTTCGGCCCAATGAGAGTTCTTTAGGTGGTTTGGACGACACATGGTCAAAACCTATCTCCGTTTCAGGTTTTGAGAGCTCGGAACCCAAAGTTCGTCCCAATGAGAGTTTTTCAGAAGGTTTTGACCAACTTGGTCCAAACTTTGCTCCGTTTTGAGTTTTGGAGAGTTTTGAACTCAAACTTCAGCCCAATGAGAGTTCTTTAGGTGGTTTGGACGACACGTGGTCAAAACTTTGCTCCATTTCAGGTTTTGAGAGCTCGGAACCCAAAGTTCGTCCCAATGAGAGTTCTTCATGTGGTTTGGACGAACTTGGTCCCAACTTTGCTCCGTTTTGAATTTGGGAGAGTTTGGAACTCAAAGTTCGGCCCAATGAGAGTTCTTTAGGTGGTTTGGACGACACATGGTCAAAACCTATCTCCGTTTCAGGTTTTGAGAGCTCGGAACCCAAAGTTCGTCCCAATGAGAGTTTTTCAGAAGGTTTGGACCAACTTGGTCCAAACTTTGGCTCCGTTTTGAGTTTTCGAGAGTTTTGAACTCAAACTTCAGCCCAATGAGAGTTCTTTAGGTGGTTTGGACGACACGTGGTCAAAACTTTGCTCCATTTCAGGTTTTGAGAGCTCGGAACCCAAAGTTCGTCCCAATGAGAGTTCTTCATGTGGTTTGGACGAACTTGGTCCCAACTTTGCTCCGTTTTGAATTTGGGAGAGTTTGGAACTCAAAGTTCGGCCCAATGAGAGTTCTTTAGGTGGTTTGGACGACACGTGGCCAAAACTTTGCTCCATTTCAGGTTTTGAGAGCTCGGAACCCAAAGTTCGTCCCAATGAGAGTTTTTCAGATGGTTTGGACGAACTTCGTCCTAACTTTGCTCCGTTTTGAGTTTTGGAGAGTTTTGAACTCAAACTGCAGCCAAATGAGAGTTCTTTAGGTGGTTTGGACGACACGTGGTCAAAACTTTGCTCTATTTCAGGTTTTGAGAGCTCGGAACCCAAAGTTAGTCCCAATGAGAGTTCTTCATGTGGTTTGGACGAACTTGGTCCCAACTTTGCTCCGTTTTGAATTTGGGAGAGTTTGGAACTCAAAGTTCGGCCCAATGAGAGTTCTTTATGTGGTTTGGACGACACATGGTCAAAACCTATCTCCGTTTCAGGTTTTGAGAGCTCGGAACCCAAAGTTCGTCCCAATGAGAGTTTTTCAGAAGGTTTGGACCAACTTGGTCCAAACTTTGCTCCGTTTTGAGTTTTGGAGAGTTTTGAACTCAAACTTCAGCCCAATGAGAGTTCTTTAGGTGGTTTGGACGACACGTGGTCAAAACTTTGCTCCATTTCAGGTTTTGAGAGCTCGGAACCCAAAGTTCGTCCCAATGAGAGTTCTTCATGTGGTTTGGACGAACTTGGTCCCAACTTTGCTCCGTTTTGAATTTGGGAGAGTTTGGAACTCAAAGTTCGGCCCAATGAGAGTTCTTTAGGTGGTTTGGACGACACATGGTCAAAACCTATCTCCGTTTCAGGTTTTGAGAGCTCGGAACCCAAAGTTCGTCCCAATGAGAGTTTTTCAGAAGGTTTGGACCAACTTGGTCCAAACTTTGCTCCGTTTTGAGTTTTGGAGAGTTTTGAACTCAAACTTCAGCCCAATGAGAGTTCTTTAGGTGGTTTGGACGACACGTGGTCAAAACTTTGCTCCATTTCAGGTTTTGAGAGCTCGGAACCCAAAGTTCGTCCCAATGAGAGTTCTTCATGTGGTTTGGACGAACTTGGTCCCAACTTTGCTCCGTTTTGAATTTGGGAGAGTTTGGAACTCAAAGTTCGGCCCAATGAGAGTTCTTTAGGTGGTTTGGACGACACATGGTCAAAACCTATCTCCGTTTCAGGTTTTGAGAGCTCGGAACCCAAAGTTCGTCCCAATGAGAGTTTTTCAGAAGGTTTGGACCAACTTGGTCCAAACTTTGGCTCCGTTTTGAGTTTTCGAGAGTTTTGAACTCAAACTTCAGCCCAATGAGAGTTCTTTAGGTGGTTTGGACGACACGTGGTCAAAACTTTGCTCCATTTCAGGTTTTGAGAGCTCGGAACCCAAAGTTCGTCCCAATGAGAGTTCTTCATGTGGTTTGGACGAACTTGGTCCCAACTTTGCTCCGTTTTGAATTTGGGAGAGTTTGGAACTCAAAGTTCGGCCCAATGAGAGTTCTTTAGGTGGTTTGGACGACACGTGGCCAAAACTTTGCTCCATTTCAGGTTTTGAGAGCTCGGAACCCAAAGTTCGTCCCAATGAGAGTTTTTCAGATGGTTTGGACGAACTTCGTCCTAACTTTGCTCCGTTTTGAGTTTTGGAGAGTTTTGAACTCAAACTGCAGCCCAATGAGAGTTCTTTAGGTGGTTTGGACGACACGTGGTCAAAACTTTGCTCTATTTCAGGTTTTGAGAGCTCGGAACCCAAAGTTAGTCCCAATGAGAGTTCTTCATGTGGTTTGGACGAACTTGGTCCCAACTTTGCTCCGTTTTGAATTTGGGAGAGTTTGGAACTCAAAGTTCGGCCCAATGAGAGTTCTTTATGTGGTTTGGACGACACATGGTCAAAACCTATCTCCGTTTCAGGTTTTGAGAGCTCGGAACCCAAAGTTCGTCCCAATGAGAGTTTTTCAGAAGGTTTGGACCAACTTGGTCCAAACTTTGCTCCGTTTTGAGTTTTGGAGAGTTTTGAACTCAAACTTCAGCCCAATGAGAGTTCTTTAGGTGGTTTGGACGACACGTGGTCAAAACTTTGCTCCATTTCAGGTTTTGAGAGCTCGGAACCCAAAGTTCGTCCCAATGAGAGTTCTTCATGTGGTTTGGACGAACTTGGTCCCAACTTTGCTCCGTTTTGAATTTGGGAGAGTTTGGAACTCAAAGTTCGGCCCAATGAGAGTTCTTTAGGTGGTTTGGACGACACATGGTCAAAACCTATCTCCGTTTCAGGTTTTGAGAGCTCGGAACCCAAAGTTCGTCCCAATGAGAGTTTTTCAGAAGGTTTGGACCAACTTGGTCCAAACTTTGGCTCCGTTTTGAGTTTTGGAGAGTTTTGAACTCAAACTTCAGCCCAATGAGAGTTCTTTAGGTGGTTTGGACGACACGTGGTCAAAACTTTGCTCCATTTCAGGTTTTGAGAGCTCGGAACCCAAAGTTCGTCCCAATGAGAGTTCTTCATGTGGTTTGGACGAACTTGGTCCCAACTTTGCTCCGTTTTGAATTTGGGAGAGTTTGGAACTCAAAGTTCGGCCCAATGAGAGTTCTTTAGGTGGTTTGGACGACACATGGTCAAAACCTATCTCCGTTTCAGGTTTTGAGAGCTCGGAACCCAAAGTTCGTCCCAATGAGAGTTTTTCAGAAGGTTTGGACCAACTTGGTCCAAACTTTGCTCCGTTTTGAGTTTTGGAGAGTTTTGAACTCAAACTTCAGCCCAATGAGAGTTCTTTAGGTGGTTTGGACGACACGTGGTCAAAACTTTGCTCCGTTTCAGGTTTTGAGAGCTCGGAACCCAAAGTTCGTCCCAATGAGAGTTTTTCATATGGTTTGGACGAACTTGGTCATACTTTGCTCCGTTTTGAGTTTTGGGGAGTTTGGAACTGAAAGTTCGGCCCTATGAGAGTTCTTTAGGTGGTTTGGATGAGACATGGTCAAAAATTTTCTCCGTTTCAGGTTTTGAGAGCTCGGAACCCAAAGTTCGGCCCAATGAGAGTTTTTCAGATAGTTTGGACGAACTTCATCCAAACTTTGCTTCGTTTTGAGTTTTGGAGAGTTTTGAACTCAAACTGCAGCCCAATGAGAGTTCTTTAGGTGGTTTGGACGACACGTGGTCAAAACTTTGCTCCAATTCAGGTTTTGAGAGCTCGGAACCCAAAGTTTGTCCCAATGAGAGTTCTTCATGTGGTTTGGACGAACTTGGTCCAAACTTTGCTCCGTTTTGAATTTGGGAGAGTTTGGAACTCAAAGTTCGGCCCAATGAGAGTTCTTTAGGTGGTTTGGACGACACATGGTCAAAACTTTGCTCCGTTTCGGGTTTTGAGAGCTCGGAACCCAAAGTTCGTCCCAATGAGAGTTTTTTAGATGGTTTGGACGAACTTGGTCCAAACTTTGCTCCGTTTTGGGTTTTGGAGAGTTTGGAACTCAAAGTTCGGGCCAATGAGAGTTCTTTAGGTGGTTTGGACGAGACATGGTCAAAATTTTCCTCCGTTTCAGGTTTTGAGAGCTCAGAACCCAAAGTTCTTCCCAATGACAGGCTTTCAGATGGTTTGGACGAACTTGGTCCAAACTTTGCTCCGTTTTGAGTTTTGGAGAGTTTTAAACTCAAACTTCAGCCCAATGAGAGTTATTCAGGTGGTTTGGATGACACGTGGTCAAAACTTTGCTCCGTATCTGGTTTTGAGGGCTCGGAACCCAAAGTTCGTCCCAATGAGAGTTTTTCATATGGTTTGGACGAACTTGGTCCACACTTTGCTCCGTTTTGAGTTTTGGAGAGTTTGGAACTCAAAGTTCGGCCCAATGAGAGTTCTTTAGGTGGTTTCGAGGACACATGGTCAAAACTTTGCTCCGTTTCAGGTTTTGAGAGCTCGGAACCCAAAGTTCGTCCCAATGAGAGTTTTTCATATGGTTTGGGCGAACTTGGTCCACACTTTGCTCCGTTTTGAGTTTTGGAGAGTTTGGAACTCAAAGTTCGGCCCAATGAGAGTTCTTTAGGTGGTTTCGACGACACATGGTCAAAACTTTGCTCCGTTTCAGGTTTTCAGAGCTAGGAACCCAAAGTTCGTCCCAATGAGAGTTTTTCATCTGGTTTGGACGAACTTGGTCCAAACTTTGCTCCGTTTTGAGTCTTGGAGAGTTTGGAACTCAAAGTTCGGCCCAATGAGAGTTATTTAGGTGGTTTGGACGACACATGGTCAAAACTTTGCTCCGTTTCGGGTTTTGAGAGCTCGAAACCCAAAGTTCGTCCCAATGAGAGTTTTTTAGATGGTTTGGACGAACTTGGTCCAAACTTTGCTCCGTTTTGGGTTTTGGATAGTTTGGAACTCAAAGTTTGGGCCAATGAGAGTTCTTTAGGTGGTTTGGACGAGACATGGTCAAAACTTTGCTCCGTTTCAGGTTTTGAGAGTTCAGAACCCAAAATTCTTCCCAATGAGAAGCTTTCAGATGGTTTGGACGAACTTGGTCCAAACTTTGCTCCGTTTTGAGTTATGGAGAGTTTTGAACTCAAACTTCAGCCCAATGAGAGTTCTTTATGTGGTTTGGACGACACGTGGTCAAAACTTTGCTCCGTATCGGGTTTTGAGAGCTCGGAACCCAAAGTTCGTCCCAATGAGAGTTTTTCATATGGTTTGGACGAACTTGGTCCACACTTTGCTCCGTTTTGAGTTTTGGAGAGTTTGGAACTCAAAGTTCGGCCCAATGAGAGTTCTTTAGGTGGTTTCGATGACACATGGTCAAAACTTTGCACCGTTTAAGGTTTTGAGAGCTCGGAACTCAAAGTTCGTCCCAATGAGAGTTTTTCATATGGTTTGGACGAACTTGGTCCCAACTTTGCTCCGTTTTGACTTTTGGAGAGTTTGGAACTCAAAGTTCGGCCCAATGAGAGTTCTTTAGGTGGTTTGGACGACACATGGTCAAAACTTTGCTCCGTTTCAGGTTTTGAGAGCTAGGAACCCAAAGTTCGTCCCAATGAGAGTTTTTCATCTTGTTTGGACGAACTTGGTCCAAAGTTTGCTCCGTTTTGAGTTTTGGAGAGTTTGGAACTCAAAGTTCGGCCCAATGAGAGTTCTTTAGGTGGTTTGGACGAGACCTGTTCAAAACTTTTCTCCGTTTAAGGTTTTGAGAGCTCGGAACGCAAAGTTTGTCGCAATGAGAGTTTTTCATATGGTTTGGACGAACTTGGTCCAAACTTTGCTCCGTTTTGAGTTTTGGAGAGTTTGGAACTCAAAGTTTGGGCCAATGAGAGTTCTTTAGGTGGTTTGGACGAGACATGGTCAAAACTTTGCTCCGTTTAAGGTTTTGAGAGCTCAGAACCCAAAATTCTTCCCAATGAGAAGCTTTCAGATGGTTTGGACGAACTTGGTCCAAACTTTGCTCCGTTTTGAGTTGTGGAGAGTTTTGAACTCAAACTTCAGCCCAATGAGAGTTCTTTAGGTGGTTTGGACGACACGTGGTCAAAACTTTGCTCCGTATCGGGTTTTGAGAGCTCGGAACCCAAAGTTCGTCCCAATGAGAGTTTTTCATATGGTTTCGACGAACTTGGTCCACACTTTGCTCCGTTTTGAGTTTTGGAGAGTTTGGAACTCAAAGTTTGGCCCAATGAGAGTTCTTTAGGTGGTTTCGATGACACATGGTCAAAACTTTGCTCCGTTTAAGGTTTTGAGAGCTCGGAACCCAAAGTTCGTCCCAATGAGAGTTTTTCATATGGTTTGGACGAACTTGGTCCCAACTTTGCTCCGTTTTGACTTTTGGAGAGTTTGGAACTCAAAGTTCGGCCCAATGAGAGTTCTTTAGGTTGTTTGGACGACACATGGTCAAAACTTTGCTCCGTTTCAGGTTTTGAGAGCTAGGAACCCAAAGTTCGTCCCAATGAGAGTTTTTCATCTTGTTTGGACGAACTTGGTCCAAACTTTGCTCCGTTTTGAGTTTTGGAGAGTTTGGAACTCAAAGTTCGGCCCAATGAGAGTTCTTTAGGTGGTTTGGACGAGACCTGTTCAAAACTTTTCTCCGTTTAAGGTTTTGAGAGCTCGGAACGCAAAGTTCGTCGCAATGAGGGTTTTTCATATGGTTTGGACGAACTTGGTCAAAACTTTGCTCCGTTTTGAGTTTTGGAGAGTTTGGAACTCAAAGTTCGGCCCAGTGAGAGTTCTTTAGGTGGTTTCGACGACACATCGTCAAAACTTTGCTCCGTTTCAGGTTTTGAGAGCTAGGAACCCAAAGTTCGTCCCAATGAGAGTTTTTCATCTGGTTTGGACGAACTTGGTCGAAACTTTGCTCCGTTTTGAGTTTTGGAGAGTTTTGAACTCAAACTTCAGCCCAATGAGAGTTCTTTAGGTGGTTTGGACGACACGTGGTCAAAACTTTTCTCCGTATCGTGTTTTGAGAGCTCGGAACCCAAAGTTCGTCCCAATGAGAGTTTTTCATATGGTTTGGACGAACTTGGTCCAAACTTTGCTCCGTTTTGAGTTTAGGAGAGTTTGGAACTCAAAGTTCGGCCCAATGAGAGTTCTTTAGGTGGTTTGGACGAGACCTGTTCAAAACTTTTCTCCGTTTAAGGTTTTGAGAGCTCGGAACGCAAAGTTCGTCGCAATGAGAGTTTTTCATATGGTTTGGACGAACTTTGTCCAAACTTTGCTCCGTTTTGAGTTTTGGAGAGTTTGGAACTCAAAGTTCGGCCCAATGAGAGTTCTTTAGGTGGTTTGGACGACACATGGTCAAAACTTTGCTCCGTTTCAGGTTTTGAGAGCTAGGAACCCAAAGTTCGTCCCAATGAGAGTTTTTCATCTGGTTTGGACGAACTTGGTCGAAACTTTGCTCCGTTTTGAATTTTGGAGAGTTTTGAACTCAAACTTAAGCCCAATGAGAGTTCTTTAGGTGGTTTGGACGACACGTGGTCAAAACTTTTCTCCGTATCGTGTTTTGAGACCTCGGAACCCAAAGTTCGTCCCAATGAGAGTTTTTCATATGGTTTGGACGAACTTGGTCCACACTTTGCTCCGTTTTGAGTTTTGGAGAGTTTGGAACTCAAAGTTCGGCCCAATAAGAGTTCTTTAGGTGGTTTCGAGGATTCATGGTAAAAACTTTGCCCCGTTTAAGGTTTTGAGAGCTCGGAACCCAAAGTTCGTCCCAATGAGAGTTTTTCATATGGTTTGGACGAACTTGGTCCAAACTTTGCTCCGTTTTGAGTTTTGGAGAGTTTGGAACTCAAAGTTCGGCCCAATGAGAGTTCTTTAGGTAGTTTGGACGACACATGGTCAAAACTTTGCTCCGTTTCAGGTTTTGAGAGCTAGGAAGCCAAAGTTCGTCCCAATGAGAGTTTTTCATCTGCTTTGGACGAACTTGGTCCAAACTTTGCTCCGTTTTGGGTTTTGGAGAGTTTGGAACTCAAAGTTCGGGCCAATGAGAGTTCTTTAGGTGGTTTGGACGAGACATGGTCAAAACTTTGCTCCGTTTCAAGTTTTGAGAGCTCAGAACCCAAAGTTCGTCCCAATGAGAGTTTTTCATATGGTTTGGGCGAACTTAGTCCACACTTTGCTCCGTTTTGAGTTTTGGAGAGTTTGGAACTCAAAGTTCGGCCCAATGAGAGTTCTTTAGGTGGTTTCGACGACACATGGTCAAAACTTTGCTCCGTTTAAGGTTTTGAGAGCTCGGAACCCAAAGTTCGTCCCAATGAGAGTTTTTCATATGGTTTGGACGAACTTGGTCCACACTTTGCTCCGTTTTGAGTTTTGGAGAGTTTGGAACTCAAAGTTCGGCCCAATGAGAGTTCTTTAGGTGGTTTCGAGGACACATGGTCAAAACTTTGCTCTGTTTAAGGTTTTGAGAGCTCGGAACCCAAAGTTCGTCCCAATGAGAGTTTTTCATATGGTTTGGGCGAACTTGGTCCACACTTTGCTCCGTTTTGAGTTTTGGAGAGTTTGGAACTCAAAGTTCGGCCCAATGAGAGTTCTTTAGGTGGTTTCGACGACACATGGTCAAAACTTTGCTCCGTTTAAGGTTTTGAGAGCTCGGAACCCAAAGTTCGTCCCAATGAGAGTTTTTCATATGGTTTGGACGAACTTGGTCCAAACTTTGCTCCGTTTTGAGTTTTGGAGAATTTGGAACTCAAAGTTCGGCCCAATGAGAGTTCTTTAGGTGGTTTGGACGAGACATGGTCAAAACTTTGCTCCGTTTCAAGTTTTGAGAGCTCAGAACCCAAAGTTCGTCCCAATGAGAGTTTTTCATATGGTTTGGGCGAACTTAGTCCACACTTTGCTCCGTTTTGAGTTTTGGAGCGTTTGGAACTCAAAGTTCGGCCCAATGAGAGTTCTTTAGGTGGTTTCGACGACACATGGTCAAAACTTTGCTCCGTTTAAGGTTTTGAGAGCTCGGAACCCAAAGTTCGTCCCAATGAGAGTTTTTCAGATGGTTTGGACGAACTTGGTCCAAACTTTGCTCCGTTTTGAGTTATGGAGAGTTTTGAACTCAAACTTCAGCCCAATGAGAGTTCTTTAGGTGGTTTGGACGACACGTGGTCAAAACTTTGCTCCGTATCGGGTTTTGAGAGCTCGGAACCCAAAGTTCGTCCCAATGAGAGTTTTTCATATGGTTTCGACGAACTTGGTCCACACTTTGCTCCGTTTTGAGTTTTGGAGAGTTTGGAACTCAAAGTTCGGCCCAATGAGACTTCTTTAGGTGGTTTCGATGACACATGGTCAAAACTTTGCTCCGTTTAAGGTTTTGAGAGCTCGGAACCCAAAGTTCGTCCCAATGAGAGTTTTTCATATGGTTTGGACGAACTTGGTCCCAACTTTGCTCCGTTTTGACTTTTGGAGAGTTTGGAACTCAAAGTTCGGCCCAATGAGAGTTCTTTAGGTGGTTTGGACGACACATGGTTAAAACTTTGCTCCGTTTCAGGTTTTGAGTGCTAGGAACCCAAAGTTCGTCCCAATGAGAGTTTTTCATCTTGTTTGGACGAACTTGGTCCAAACTTTGCTCCGTTTTGAGTTTTGGAGAGTTTGGAACTCAAAGTTCGGCCCAATGAGAGTTCTTTAGGTGGTTTGGACGAGACCTGTTCAAAACTTTTCTCCGTTTAAGGTTTTGAGAGCTCGGAACGCAAAGTTCGTCGCAATGAGAGTTTTTCATATGGTTTGGACGAACTTGGTCCAAACTTTGCTCCGTTTTGAGTTTTGGAGAGTTTGGAACTCAAAGGTCGG
Source organism: Luffa aegyptiaca (assembly GCA_017139565.1). NCBI lineage: Eukaryota > Viridiplantae > Streptophyta > Magnoliopsida > Cucurbitales > Cucurbitaceae > Luffa > Luffa aegyptiaca. Next base: position 22,062,339 of record CM029398.1, read on the forward strand.
CCCAATGAGAGTTCTTTAGGTGGTTTGGACGACACATGGTCAAAACTTTGCTCCGTTTCAGGTTTTCAGAGATAGGAACCCAAAGTTCGTCCCAATGAGAGTTTTTCATCTGGTCTGGACGAACTTGGTCCAAACTTTGCTCCGTTTTGAGTCTTGGAGAGTTTGGAACTCAAAGTTCGGCCCAATGAGAGTTCTTTAGGTGGTTTGGACGAGACCTGTTCAAAACTTTTCTCCGTATAAGGTTTTGAGAGCTCGGAACGCAAAGTTCGTCGCAATGAGAGTTTTTCATATGGTTTGGAAGAACTTTGTCCAAACTTTGCTCCGTTTTGAGTTTTGGAGAGTTTGGAACTCAAAGTTCGGCCCAATGAGAGTTCTTCAGGTGGTTTGGACGACACATGGTCAAAACTTTGCTCCGTTTCAGGTTTTGAGAGCTAGGAACCCAAAGTTCGTCCCAATGAGAGTTTTTCATCTGGTTTGGACGAACTTGGTCCAAACTTTGCTCCGTTTTGAGTTTTGGAGAGTTTTGAACTCAAACTTCAGCCCAATGAGAGTTCTTTAGGTGGTTTGGACGACACGTGGTCAAAACTTTTCTCCGTATCGTGTTTTGAGACCTCGGAACCCAAAGTTCGTCCCAATGAGAGTTTTTCATATGGTTTGGACGAACTTGGTCCACACTTTGCTCCGTTTTGAGTTTTGGAGAGTTTGGAACTCAAAGTTCGGCCCAATAAGAGTTCTTTAGGTGGTTTCGAGGATTCATGGTAAAAACTTTGCTCCGTTTAAGGTTTTGAGAGCTCGGAACCCAAAGTTCGTCCCAATGAGAGTTTTTCATATGGTTTGGACGAACTTGGTCCAAACTTTGCTCCGTTTTGAGTTTTGGAGAGTTTGGAACTCAAAGTTCGGCCCAATGAGAGCTCTTTAGGTAGTTTGGACGACACATGGTCAAAACTTTGCTCCGTTTCAGGTTTTGAGAGCTAGGAAGCCAAAGTTCGTCCCAATGAGAGTTTTTCATCTGCTTTGGACGAACTTGGTCCAAAGTTTGCTCCGTTTTGAGTTTTGGAGATTTGGAACTCAAAGTTCGGCCCAATGAGAGTTCTTTAGGTGGTTTGGACGAGACATGTTCAAAACTTTTCTCCGTTTAAGGTTTTGAGAGCTCGGAACGCAAAGTTCGTCGCAATGAGAGTTTTTCATATGGTTTGGACGAACTTGGTCCAAACTTTGCTCCGTTACTAGTTTTGGAGAGTTTGGAACTTAAAGTTCGGCCCAATGAGAGTTCTTTAGGTGGTTTGGACGACACATGGTCAAAACTTTGCTCCGTTTCAGGTTTTCAGAGCTAGGAACCCAAAGTTCGTCCCAATGAGAGTTTTTCATCTGGTTTGGACGAACTTGGTCCAAACTTTGCTCCGTTTTGAGTCTTGGAGAGTTTGGAACTAAAAGTTCGGCCCAATGAGAGTTCTTTAGGTGGTTTGGACGACACATGGTCAAAACTTTGCTCCGTTTCAGGTTTTCAGAGATAGGAACCCAAAGTTCGTCCCAATGAGAGTTTTTCATCTGGTCTGGACGAACTTGGTCCAAACTTTGCTCCGTTTTGAGTCTTGGAGAGTTTGGAACTCAAAGTTCGGCCCAATGAGAGTTCTTTAGGTGGTTTGGACGAGACCTGTTCAAAACTTTTCTCCGTATAAGGTTTTGAGAGCTCGGAACGCAAAGTTCGTCGCAATGAGAGTTTTTCATATGGTTTGGACGAACTTTGTCCAAACTTTGCTCCGTTTTGAGTTTTGGAGAGTTTGGAACTCAAAGTTCGGCCCAATGAGAGTTCTTCAGGTGGTTTGGACGACACATGGTCAAAACTTTGCTCCGTTTCAGGTTTTGAGAGCTAGGAACCCAAAGTTCGTCCCAATGAGAGTTTTTCATCTGGTTTGGACGAACTTGGTCCAAACTTTGCTCCGTTTTGAGTTTTGGAGAGTTTTGAACTCAAACTTCAGCCCAATGAGAGTTCTTTAGGTGGTTTGGACGACACGTGGTCAAAACTTTGCTCCGTATCGGGTTTTGAGAGCTCGGAACCCAAAGTTCGTCCCAATGAGAGTTTTTCATATGGTTTCGACGAACTTGGTCCACACTTTGATCCGTTTTGAGTTTTGGAGAGTTTGGAACTCAAAGTTCGGCCCAATGAGAGTTCTTTAGGTGGTTTCGAAGACACATGGTCAAAACTTTGCTCCGTTTCAGGTTTTGAGAGCTAGGAAGCCAAAGTTCGTCCCAATGAGAGTTTTTCATCTGGTTTGGACGAACTTGGTCCAAACTTTGCTCCGTTTTGAGTTTTGGAGAGTTTGGAACTCAAAGTTCGGCCCAATGAGAGTTCTTTAGGTGGTTTGGACGAGACATGGTCAAAACTTTTCTTCGTTTAAGGTTTTGAGAGCTCGGAACGCAAAGTTCGTCGCAATGAGAGTTTTTCATATGGTTTGGACGAACTTGGTCCAAACTTTGCTCCGTTTTGAGTTTTGGAGAGTTTGGAACTGAAAGTTCGGCCCAATGAGAGTTCTTTAGGTGGTTTGGACGACACATGGTCAAAACTTTGCTCCGTTTCAGGTTTTGAGAGCTAGGAACCCAAAGTTCGTCCCAATGAGAGTTTTTCATCTGGTTTGGACGAACTTGGTCCAAACTTTGCTTCGTTTTGAGTTTTGGAGAGTTTTGAACTCAAACTTCAGCCCAATGAGAGTTCTTTAGGTGGTTTGGACGACACGTGGTCAAAACTTTTCTCCGTATTGTATTTTGAGACCTCGGAACCCAAAGTTCGTCCCAATGAGAGTTTTTCATATGGTTTGGACGAACTTGGTCCACACTTTGCTCCGTTTTGAGTTTTGGAGAGTTTGGAACTCAAAGTTCGGCCCAATGAGAGTTCTTTAGGTGGTTTCGACGACACATGGTCAAAATTTTGCTCCGTTTAAGGTTTTGAGATCTCGGAACCCAAAGTTCGTCCCAATGAGAGTTTTTCATATGGTTTGGACGAACTTGGTCAACACTTTTCTCCGTTTTGAGTTTTGGAGAGTTTGGAACTCAAAGTTCGGCCCAATGAGAGTTCTTTAGGTGGTTTGGACGACACATGGTCAAAACTTTGCTCCTTTTCAGGTTTTGAGAGCTAGGAAGCCAAAGTTCGTCCCAATGAGAGTTTTTCATCTTGTTTGAACGAACTTGGTCCAAACTTTGCTCCGTTTTGAGTTTTGGAGAGTTTGGAACTCAAAGTTCGGCCCAATGAGAGTTCTTTAGGTGGTTTGGACGACACATGGTCAAAACTTTGCTCCGTTTCAGGTTTTGAGAGCTAGGAACCAAAAGTTCGTCCCGATGAGAGTTTTTCATCTTGTTTGGACGAACCTCGTCCACACTTTGCTCCGTTTTGAGTTTTGGAGAGTTTGGAACTCAAAGTTCGGCCCAATGAGAGTTCTTTAGGTGGTTTGGACGAAACATGTTCAAAACTTTTCTCCGTTTAAGGTTTTGAGAGCTCGGAACGCAAAGTTCGTCGCAATGAGAGTTTTTCTTATGGTTTGGACGAACTTGGTCCAAACTTTGCTCCGTTTTGAGTTTTGGAGAGTTTGGAACTCAAAGTTTGGCCCAATAAGAGTTCTTTAGGTGGTTTGGACGACACATGGTCAAAACCTTTCTCCGTTTCAGGTTTTCAGAGCTAGGAACCCAAAGTTCGTCCCAATGAGAGTTTTTCATCTGGTTTGGACGAACTTGGTCCAAACTTTGCTCCGTTTTGAGTCTTGGAGAGTTTGGAACTCACAGTTCGGCCCAATGAGAGTTCTTTAGGTGGTTTGGATGACACATGGTCAAAACCTTGCTCCGTTTCGGGTTTTGAGAGGTCGGAACCCAAAGTTCGTCCCAATGAGAGTTTTTTAGATGGTTTGGACGAATTTGGTCCAAACTTTGCTCCGTTTTGGGTTTTGGAGAGTTTGGAACTCAAAGTTCGGCCCAATGAGAGTTCTTTAGGTGGTTTGGACGAGACATGGTCAAAACTTTGCTCCGTTTCAGGTTTCGAGAGCTCAGAACCTAAAGTTCTTCCCAATGAGAGGCTTTCAGATGGTTTGGACGAACTTGGTCCAAACTTTGCTCCGTTTTGAGTTTTGGAGAGTTTTGAACTCAAACTTCATCCCAATGAGAGTTCTTTAGGTGGTTTGGACGAGACGTGGTCAAAACTTTGCTCCGTGTCGGGTTTTGAGAGCTCGGAACCCAAAGTTCATCCCAATGAGAGTTTTTCATATGGTTTGGACGAACTTGGTCCACAGTTTGCTCCGTTTTGACTTTTGGAGAGTTTGGAACTCAAAGTTCGGCCCAATGAGAGTTCTTTAGGTGGTTTCGAAGACACATGGTCAAAACTTTGCTCCGTTTAAGGTTTTGAGAGCTCGGAACCCAAAGTTCGTCCCAATGAGAGTTTTTCATATGGTTTGGACGAACTTGGTCCACACTTTGCTCCGTTTTGAGTTTTGGAGAGTTTGTAACTCAAAGTTCGGCCCAATGAGAGTTCTTTAGGTGGTTTCGAAGACACATGGTCAAAACTTTGCTCCGTTTAAGGTTTTGAGAGCTCGGAACCCAAAGTTCGTCCCAATGAGAGTTTTTCATATGGTTTGGACGAACTTGGTCCACACTTTGCTCCGTTTTGAGTTATGGAGAGTTTTGAACTCAAACTTCAGCCCAATGAGAGTTCTTTAGGTGGTTTGGACGACACGTGGTCAAAACTTTGCTCCGTATCGGGTTTTGAGAGCTCGGAACCCAAAGTTCGTCCCAATGAGAGTTTTTCATATGGTTTCGACGAACTTGGTCCACACTTTGATCCGTTTTGAGTTTTGGAGAGTTTGGAACTCAAAGTTCGGCCCAATGAGAGTTCTTTAGGTGGTTTCGAAGACACATGGTCAAAACTTTGCTCCGTTTCAGGTTTTGAGAGCTAGGAAGCCAAAGTTCGTCCCAATGAGAGTTTTTCATCTGGTTTGGACGAACTTGGTCCAAACTTTGCTCCGTTTTGAGTTTTGGAGAGTTTGGAACTCAAAGTTCGGCCCAATGAGAGTTCTTTAGGTGGTTTGGACGAGACATGGTCAAAACTTTTCTTCGTTTAAGGTTTTGAGAGCTCGGAACGCAAAGTTCGTCGCAATGGGAGTTTTTCATATGGTTTGGACGAACTTGGTCCAAACTTTGCTCCGTTTTGAGTTTTGGAGAGTTTGGAACTCAAAGTTCGGCCCAATGAGAGTTCTTTAGGTGGTTTGGACGACACATGGTCAAAACTTTGCTCCGTTTCAGGTTTTGAGAGCTAGGAACCCAAAGTTCGTCCCAATGAGAGTTTTTCATCTGGTTTGGACGAACTTGGTCCAAACTTTGCTTCGTTTTGAGTTTTGGAGAGTTTTGAACTCAAACTTCAGCCCAATGAGAGTTCTTTAGGTGGTTTGGACGACACGTGGTCAAAACTTTTCTCCGTATTGTATTTTGAGACCTCGGAACCCAAAGTTCGTCCCAATGAGAGTTTTTCATATGGTTTGGACGAACTTGGTCCACACTTTGCTCCGTTTTGAGTTTTGGAGAGTTTGGAACTCAAAGTTCGGCCCAATGAGAGTTCTTTAGGTGGTTTCGACGACACATGGTCAAAATTTTGCTCCGTTTAAGGTTTTGAGATCTCGGAACCCAAAGTTCGTCCCAATGAGAGTTTTTCATATGGTTTGGACGAACTTGGTCAAAACTTTTCTCCGTTTTGAGTTTTGGAGAGTTTGGAACTCAAAGTTCGGCCCAATGAGAGTTCTTTAGGTGGTTTGGACGACACATGGTCAAAACTTTGCTCCTTTTCAGGTTTTGAGAGCTAGGAAGCCAAAGTTCGTCCCAATGAGAGTTTTTCATCTTGTTTGAACGAACTTGGTCCAAACTTTGCTCCGTTTTGAGTTTTGGAGAGTTTGGAACTCAAAGTTCGGCCCAATGAGAGTTCTTTAGGTGGTTTGGACGACACATGGTCAAAACTTTGCTCCGTTTCAGGTTTTGAGAGCTAGGAACCAAAAGTTCGTCCCGATGAGAGTTTTTCATCTTGTTTGGACGAACCTCGTCCACACTTTGCTCCGTTTTGAGTTTTGGAGAGTTTGGAACTCAAAGTTCGGCCCAATGAGAGTTCTTTAGGTGGTTTGGACGAAACATGTTCAAAACTTTTCTCCGTTTAAGGTTTTGAGAGCTCGGAACGCAAAGTTCGTCGCAATGAGAGTTTTTCTTATGGTTTGGACGAACTTGGTCCAAACTTTGCTCCGTTTTGAGTTTTGGAGAGTTTGGAACTCAAAGTTTGGCCCAATAAGAGTTCTTTAGGTGGTTTGGACAACACATGGTCAAAACCTTTCTCCGTTTCAGGTTTTCAGAGCTAGGAACCCAAAGTTCGTCCCAATGAGAGTTTTTCATCTGGTTTGGACGAACTTGGTCCAAACTTTGCTCCGTTTTGTGTCTTGGAGAGTTTGGAACTCACAGTTCGGCCCAATGAGAGTTCTTTAGGTGGTTTGGATGACACATGGTCAAAACCTTGCTCCGTTTCGGGTTTTGAGAGGTCGGAACCCAAAGTTCGTCCCAATGAGAGTTTTTTAGATGGATTGGACGAATTTGGTCCAAACTTTGCTCCGTTTTGGGTTTTGGAGAGTTTGGAACTCAAAGTTCGGCCCAATGAGAGTTCTTTAGGTGGTTTGGACGAGACATGGTCAAAACTTTGCTCCGTTTCAGGTTTTGAGAGCTCAGAACCCAAAGTTCTTCCCAATGAGAGGCTTTCAGATGGTTTGGACGAACTTGGTCCAAACTTTGATCCGTTTTGAGTTTTGGAGAGTTTCGAACTCAAACTTCAGCCCAATGAGAGTTCTTTAGGTGGTTTGGACGACACGTGGTCAAAACTTTGCTCCGTGTCGGGTTTTGAGAGCTCGGAACTCAAAGTTCGTCCCAATGAGAGTTTTTCATATGGTTTGGACGAACTTGGTCCACACTTTGCTCCGTTTTGAGTTTTGGAGAGTTTGGAACTCAAAGTTCGGCCCAATGAGAGTTCTTTAGTTGGTTTCGAAGACACATGGTCAAAACTTTGCTCCGTTTAAGGTTTTGAGAGCTCGGAACCCAAAGTTCGTCCCAATGAGAGTTTTTCATATGGTTTGGACGAACTTGGTCCAAACTTTGCTCCGTTTTGAGTTTTGGAGAGTTTGGAACTCAAAGTTCGGCCCAATGAGAGTTCTTTAGGTGGTTTGGACAACACATGGTCAAAACTTTGCTCCGTTTCAGGCTTTGAGAGCTCGGAACCCAAAGTTTGTCCCAATGAGAGTTTTTCATATGGTTTGGACGAACTTAGTCCAAACTTTGCTCCGTTTTGAGATTAGGAGAGTTTGGAACTCAAAGTTCGGCCCAATGAGAGTTCTTTAGGTGGTTTGGACGACACATGGTCAAAACTTTGCTCTGTTTCAGGTTTTGAGAGCTAGGAACCCAAAGTTCGTCCCAATGAGAGTTTTTCATCTGGTTTGGACGAACTTGGTCCAAACTTTGCTCCGTTTTGAGTTTTGGAGAGTTTGGAACTCAAAGTTCGGCCCAATGAGAGTTCTTTAGGTGGTTTGGACGAGACATGGTCAAAACTTTTCTCCGGTTAAGGTTTTGACTGCTCAGAACACAAAGTTCGTCGCAATGAGAGTTTTTCATATGGTTTGCACGAACTTGGTCCAAACTTTGCTCCGTTTTGAGTTTTGGAGAGTTTGGAACTCAAAGTTCGGCCCAATGAGAGTTCTTTAGGTGGTTTGGACGACACATGGTCAAAACTTTGCTCCGTTTCAGGTTTTGAGAGCTAAGAACCCAAAGTTCGTCCCAATGAGAGTTTTTCATCTTGTTTGGACGAACTTGGTCCAAACTTTGCTCCGTTTTGAGTTTTGGAGAGTTTGCAACTCAAAGTTCGGCCCAATGAGAGTTCTTTAGGTGGTTTGGACGAGACATGGTCAAAACTTTTCTCCGTTTAAGGTTTTGAGAGCTCGGAACGCAAAGCTCGTCGCAATGAGAGTTTTTCATATGGTTTGGACGAACTTGGTCCAAACTTTGCTCCGTTTTGAGTTTTGGAGATTTTGGAACTCAAACTTCAGCCATATGAGAGTTCTTTAGGTGGTTTTGACGACACGTGGTCAAAACTTTGCTCCAATTCAGGCTTTGAGAGCTCGGAACCCAAAGTTTATCCCAATGAGAGTTTTTCATATGGTTTGGACGAACTTAGTCCAAACTTTGCTCCGTTTTGAGTTTAGGAGAGTTTGGAACTCAAAGTTCGGCCCAATGAGAGTTCTTTAGGTGGTTTGGACGACACATGGTCAAAACTTTGCTCCGTTTCAGGTTTTGAGAGCTAGGAACCCAAAGTTCGTCCCAATGAGAGTTTTTCATCTTGTTTGGACGAACTTGGTCCAAACTTTGCTCCGTTTTGGGTTTTGGAGAGTTTGGAACTCAAAGTTCGGCCCAATGAGAGTTCTTTAGGTGGTTTGGACGAGACATGGTCAAAACTTTGCTCCGTTTCAGGTTTTGAGAGCTCAGAACCCAAAGTTCTTCCCAATGAGAGGCTTTCAGATGGTTTGGACGAACTTGGTCCAAACTTTGCTCCGTTTTGAGTTTTGGAGAGTTTCGAACTCAAACTTCAGCCCAATGAGAGTTCTTTAGGTGGTTTGGACGACACGTGGTCAAAACTTTGCTCCGTGTCGGGTTTTGAGAGCTCGGAACCCAAAGTTCGTCCCAATGAGAGTTTTTCATATGGTTTGGACGAACTTGGTCCACACTTTGCTCCGTTTTGAGTTTTGGAGAGTTTGGAACTCAAAGTTCGGCCCAATGAGAGTTCTTTAGGTGGTTTGGACGACACATGGTCAAAACTTTGCTCTGTTTCAGGTTTTGAGAGCTAGGAACCCAAAGTTCGTCCCAATGAGAGTTTTTCATCTGGTTTGGACGAACTTGGTCCAAACTTTGCTCCGTTTTGAGTTTTGGAGAGTTTGGAACTCAAAGTTCGGCCCAATGAGAGTTCTTTAGGTGGTTTGGACGACACATGGTCAAAACTTTGCTCTGTTTCAGGTTTTGAGAGCTAAGAACCCAAAGTTCGTCCCAATGAGAGTTTTTCATCTTGTTTGGACGAACTTGGTCCAAACTTTGCTCCGTTTTGAGTTTTGGAGAGTTTGCAACTCAAAGTTCGGCCCAATGAGAGTTCTTTAGGTGGTTTGGACGAGACATGGTCAAAACTTTTCTCCGTTTAAGGTTTTGAGAGCTCGGAACGCAAAGCTCGTCGCAATGAGAGTTTTTCATATGGTTTGGACGAACTTGGTCCAAACTTTGCTCCGTTTTGAGTTTTGGAGATTTTGGAACTCAAACTTCAGCCATATGAGAGTTCTTTAGGTGGTTTTGACGACACGTGGTCAAAACTTTGCTCCAATTCAGGCTTTGAGAGCTCGGAACCCAAAGTTTATCCCAATGAGAGTTTTTCATATGGTTTGGACGAACTTAGTCCAAACTTTGCTCCGTTTTGAGTTTAGGAGAGTTTGGAACTCAAAGTTCGGCCCAATGAGAGTTCTTTAGGTGGTTTGGACGACACATGGTCAAAACTTTGCTCCGTTTCAGGTTTTGAGAGCTAGGAACCCAAAGTTCGTCCCAATGAGAGTTTTTCATCTTGTTTGGACGAACTTGGTCCAAACTTTGCTCCGTTTTGGGTTTTGGAGAGTTTGGAACTCAAAGTTCGGCCCAATGAGAGTTCTTTAGGTGGTTTGGACGAGACATGGTCAAAACTTTGCTCCGTTTCAGGTTTTGAGAGCTCAGAACCCAAAGTTCTTCCCAATGAGAGGCTTTCAGATGGTTTGGACGAACTTGGTCCAAACTTTGCTCCGTTTTGAGTTTTGGAGAGTTTCGAACTCAAACTTCAGCCCAATGAGAGTTCTTTAGGTGGTTTGGACGACACGTGGTCAAAACTTTGCTCCGTGTCGGGTTTTGAGAGCTCGGAACCCAAAGTTCGTTCCAATGAGAGTTTTTCATATGGTTTGGACGAACTTGGTCCACACTTTGCTCCGTTTTGAGTTTTGGAGAGTTTGGAACTCAAAGTTCGGCCCAATGAGAGTTCTTTAGTTGGTTTCGAAGACACATGGTCAAAACTTTGCTCTGTTTAAGGTTTTGAGAGCTCGGAACCCAAAGTTCGTCCCAATGAGAGTTTTTCATATGGTTTGGACGAACTTGGTCCAAACTTTGCTCCGTTTTGAGTTTTGGAGAGTTTGGAACTCAAAGTTCGGCCCAATGAGAGTTCTTTAGGTGGTTTGGACAACACATGGTCAAAACTTTGCTCCGTTTCAGGTTTTGAGAGCTAGGAACCCAAAGTTCGTCCCAATGAGAGTTTTTCATCTTGTTTGGATGAACTTGGTCCAAACTTTGCTCCGTTTTGAGTTTAGGAGAGTTTGGAACTCAAAGTTCGGCCCAATGAGAGTTCTTTAGGTGGTTTGGACGACACATGGTCAAAGCTTTGCTCCGTTTCAGGTTTTGAGAGCTAGGAACCCAGAGTTCGTCCCAATGATAGTTTTTCATCTGGTTTGGACGAACTTGGTCCAAACTTTTCTCCGTTTTGAGTCTTGGAGAGTTTGGAACTCAAAGTTCGGCCGAATGAGAGTTCTTTAGGTGGTTTGGACGACACATGGTCAAAACTTTGCTCTGTTTCGGGTTTTGAGAGCTCGGAACCCAAAGTTTGTCCCAATCAGAGTTTTTTAGATGGCTTGGACGAACTTGGTCCAAACTTTGCTCCGTTTTGGGTTTTGAAGAGTTTGGAACTCAAAGTTCGGCCCAATGAGAGTTCTTTAGGTGGTTTGGACGAGACATGGTCAAAACTTTGCTCCGTTTCAGGTTTTGAGAGCTCAGAACCCAAAGTTCTTCCCAATGAGAGGCTTTCAGATGGTTTGGACGAACTTGGTCCAAACTTTGCTCCGTTTTGAGTTTTGGAGAGTTTTGAACTCAAACTTCAGCCCAATGAGAGTTATTTAGGTGGTTTGGACGACACGTGGTCAAAACTTTGCTCCGTATCGGGTTTTGAGAGCTCAGAACCCAAAGTTTGTCCCAATGAGAGTTTTTCATATGGTTTGGACGAACATAGTCCAAACTTTGCTCCGTTTTGAGTTTAGGAGAGTTTAGAACTCAAAGTTCGGCCCAATGAGAGTTCTTTAGGTGGTTTGGACGACACATGGTCAAAACTTTTCTCCGTTTCAGGTTTTGAGAGCTAGGAACCCAAAGTTCGTCCCAATGAGATTTTTCATCTGGTTTGGACGAACATGGTCCAAACTTTGCTACGTTTTGAGTCTTGGAGAGTTTGGAACTCAAAGTTCGGCCCAATGAGGGTTCTTTAGGTGGTTTGGACGACACATGGTCAAAACTTTGCTCCGTTTCGGGTTTTGAGAGCTCGTAACCCAAAGTTCGTCCCAATGAGAGTTTTTTAGATGGTTCGGACGAACTTGGTCCAAACTTTGCTCCGTTTTGGGTTTTGGAGAGTTTGGAACTCAAAGTTCGGCCCAATGAGAGTTCGTTAGGTGGTTTGGACGAGACATGGTCAAAACTTTGCTCCGTTTCAGGTTTTGAGAGCTCAGAACCCAAAGTTCTTCCCAATGAGAGGCTTTCAGATGGTTTGGACGAACTTGGTCCAAACTTTGCTCCGTTTTGAGTTTTGGAGAGTTTTGAACTCAAACTTCAGCCCAATGAGAGTTCTTTTGGTGGTTTGGACGACACGTGGTCAAAACTTTGCTCCGTATCGGGTTTTGAGAGCTCGGAACCCAAAGTTCGTCCCAATGAGAGTTTTTCATATGGTTTGGACGAACTTGGTCCACACTTTGCTCCGTTTTGAGTTTTGGAGAGATTGGAACTCAAAGTTCGGCCCAATGAGAGTTCTTTAGGTGGTTTCGATGACACAAGGTCAAAACTTTGCTCCGTTTAAGGTTTTGAGAGCTCGAAACCCAAAGTTCGTCCCAATGAGAGTTTTTCATATGGTTTGCATGAACTTGATCCAAACTTTGCTCCGTTTTTAGTTTAGGAGAGTTTGGAACTCAAAGTTCGGCCTAATGAGAGTTCTTTAGGTGGTTTGGACGACACATGGTCAAAACTTTGCTCCGTTTCAGGTTTTGAGAGCTCAGAACCCAAAGTTCTTCCCAATGAGAGGCTTTCAGATGGTTTGGACGAACTTGGTCCAAACTTTGATCCGTTTTGAGTTTTGGAGAGTTTTGAACTCTAATTTCAGCCCAATGAGAGTTCTTTTGGTGGTTTGGACGACACGTGGTCTAAACTTTGCTCCGTATCGGGTTTTGAGAGCTCGGAACCCAAAGTTCGTCCCAATGAGAGTTTTTCATATGGTTTGGACGAACTTGGTCCACACTTTGCTCCGTTTTGAGTTTTGGAGAGTTTGGAACTGAAAGTTCGGCCCAATGAGAGTTCTTTAGGTGGTTTCGATGACACAAGGTCAAAACTTTGCTCCGTTTAAGGTTATGAGAGCTCGGAACCATAAGTTCGTCCCAATGAGAGTTTTTCATATGGTTTGGACGAACTTGGTCCAAACTTTGCTCCGTTTTGAGTTTTGGAGAGTTTGGAACTCAAAGTTCGGCCCAATGAGAGTTCTTTAGGTGGTTTGGACGACACATGGTCAAAACTTTGCTCCGTTTCAGGTTTTGAGAGCTAGGAAGCCAAAGTTCGTCCCAGTGAGAGTTTTTCATCTGGTTTGGACGAACTTGGTCCAAACTTTGCTCCGTTTTGAGTTTTGGAGAGTTTGGAACTCAAAGTTCGTCCCAATGAGAGTTCTTTAGGTGGTTTGGACGACACATGGTCAAAACTTTGCTCCGTTTCAGGTTTTGAGAGCTAGGAAGCCAAAGTTCGTCCCAGTGAGAGTTTTTCATCTGGTTTGGACGAACTTGGTCCAAACTTTGCTCCGTTTTGAGTTTTGGAGAGTTTGGAACTCAAAGTTCGTCCCAATGAGAGTGCTTTAGGTGGTTTGGACGACACATGGTCAAAACTTTGCTCCGTTTCAGGTTTTGAGAGCTAGGAACCCAAAGTTCGTCCCAATGAGAGTTTTTCATCTTGTTTGGATGAACTTGGTCCAAACTTTCCTCCGTTTTGAGTTTTGGAGAGTTTGGAACTCAAAGTTCGGCCCAATGAGAGTTCTTTAGGTGGTTTGGACGAGACATGGTCAAAACTTTTCTCCGTTTAAGGTTTTGAAAGCTCGGAACGCAAAGTTCATCGCAATGAGAGTTTTTCATATGGTTTGGACGAACTTGGTCCAAACTTTTCTCCGTTTTGAGTTTTAGAGATTTTGGAACTCAAAGTTCGTCCCAATGAGAGTTCTTTAGGTGGTTTGGACGACACATGGTAAAAACTTTGCTCCGTTTAAGGTTTTGAGAGCTCGGAACCCAAAGTTCGTCGCAATGAGAGTTTTTCAGATGGTTTGGACGAACTATGTCCAAACTTTGCTCCGTTTTGAGTTTTGGAGAGTTTGGAACTCAAAGTTCGGCCCAATGAGAGTTCTTTAGGTGGTTTGGACGAGACATGGTCCAAACTTTGCTCCGTTTCAGGTTTTGAGAGCTCGGAACCCAAAGTTCTTCCCAATGAGAGGCTTTCAGATGGTTTGGACGAACTTGGTCAAAACTTTGCTCCGTTTTGAGTGAGTTTTGAACTCAAACTTCAGCCCAATGAGAGTTCTTTAGGTGGTTTGGACGACACGTGGTCAAAACTTTGCTCCGTTTCAGGTTTTGAGAGCTCGGAACCCAAAGTTCGTTCCAATGAGAGTTTTTCAGATGGTTTGGACGAACTTGGTCCAAACTTTGCCCTGTTTTGAGTTTTGGAGAGTTTGGAACTGAAAGTTCGACCCAATGAGAGTTCTTTAGGTGGTTTGGATGAGACATGGTCAAAACTTTGCTCCGTTTTAGGTTTTGAGAGCTCGGATCCAAAAGTTCGTCCCAATGAGAGTTTTTCATCTGGTTTTGACGAACTTGGTCCAAACTTTGCTCCATTTTGAGTTTTGGAGAGTTTGGAATTCAAAGTTCGGCCCAATGAGAGTTCTTTAGGTGGTTTGGACGACACATTGTCAAAACTTTGCTCTGCTTCAGGTTTTGAGAGCTCGAAACCCAAAGTTCGTCCCAATGAGAGTTTTTCATCTGGTTTGGACGAACTTGGTCCACACTTTGCTCCGTTTTGAGATTTGGACAGTTTGAAACACAAAGTTCGGCCCAATGAGAGATCTTTAGGTGGTTTGGACGACACATGGTCAAAACTTTGCTCCGTTTTGAGTTTTGGAGAGTTTGGAACTCAAAGTTTGGCCTAATGAGAGTTCTTTAGGTGGTTTGGTTGACACATTGTCAAAACTTTGGTCTGTTTCAGGTTTTGAGAGCTCGAAACCTAAAGTTCGTCCCAATGAGAGTTTTTCATCTGGTTTGGACGAACTTGGTCCACACTTTGCTCCGTTTTGAGATTTGGAGAGTTTGAAACACAAAGTTCGGCCCAATGAGAGTTCTTTAGGTGGTTTGGACGAGACATGGTCAAAACTTTGCTCCGTTTCAGGTTTTGAGAGCTCGGAACCCAAAGTTCGTCCCAATGAGAGTTTTTCATGTGGTTTGGACGAACTTGGTCCAAACTTTGCTCCGTTTTGAGTTTTGGAGAGTTTGGAACTCAAAGTTCGGCCCAATGAGAGTTCTTTAGGTGGTTTGGTCGACACATGGTCAAAGCTTTGCTCCGTTTCAGGTTTTGAGAGCTCGGAACCCAAAGTTCGTCCCAATGAGAGTTTTTCATGTGGTTTGGACGAACTTGGTCCAAAGTTTGCTCCGTTTTTAGTTTTGGAGTGTTTTGAACTCAAACTTGAGCCCAATGAGAGTTCTTTAAGTGGTTTGGACGACACGTGGTCAAAACTTTCCTCCGTTTCAGGTTTTGAGAGCTCGGAACCCAAAGTTCGTCCCAATGAGAGTTTTTCATATGGTTTAGACGAACTTGGTCCAAACTTTGCTCCGTTTTGAGTTTTGGAGAGTTTGGAACTCAAAGTTTGGCCCAATGAGAGTTCTTTAGGTGGTTTGGACGACACATGTTCAAAACTTTGCTCCGTTTAAGGTTTTGAGGGCTAGGAACCTAAGGTTCGTCCCAATGAGAGTTTTTCATCTGGTTTGGACGAACTTGGTCCAAACTTTGCTCCGTTTTGAGTTTTGGAGAGTTTGGAACTCAAACTTCAGCCCAATGAGAGTTCTTTAGGTGGTTTGGACGACACGTGGTCAAAACTTTGCTCCGTTTCAGGTTTTGAGAGCTCGGAACCCAAAGTTCGTCCCAATGAGAGTTTTTCATATGGTTTGGACGAACATGGTCCAAACTTTGCTCCGTTTTGAGTTTTGGAGAGTTTGGAACTCAAAGTTTGGCCCAATGAGAGTTCTTTAGGTGGTTTGGACGACACATGTTCAAAACTTTGCTCCGTTTAAGGTTTTGAGGGCTAGGAACCTAAAGTTCGTCCCAATGAGAGTTTTTCATATGGTTTGGACGAACATGGTCCAAACTTTGCTCCGTTTCAGGTTTTGAGAGCTCGAAACCCAAAGTTCTTCCCAATGAGAGCTTTCAGATGGTTTGGACGAACTTGGTCCAAAGTTTGCTCCGTTTTGAGTTTTGGAGAGTTTTGAACTCAAACTTCAGCCCAATGAGAGTTCTTTAAGTGGTTTGGACGACACGTGGTCAAAACTTTCCTCCGTTTCAGGTTTTGAGAGCTCGGAACCCAAAGTTCGTCCCAATGAGAGTTTTTCATATGGTTTAGACGAACTTAGTCCAAACTTTGCACCGTTTTGAGTTTTGGAGAGTTTGGAACTCAAAGTTTGGCCCAATGAGAGTTCTTTAGGTGGTTTGGACGACACATGTTCAAAACTTTGCTCCGTTTAAGGTTTTGAGGGCTAGGAACCTAAAGTTCGTCCCAATGAGAGTTTTTCATCTGGTTTGGACGAACTTGGTCCAAACTTTGCTCCGTTTTGAGTTTTGGAGAGTTTGGAACTCAAACTTCAGCCCAATGAGAGTTCTTTAGGTGGTTTGGACGACACGTGGTCAAAACTTTGCTCCGTTTCAGGTTTTGAGAGCTCGGAACCCAAAGTTCGTCCCAATGAGAGTTTTTCATATGGTTTGGACGAACATGGTCCAAACTTTGCTCCGTTTTGAGTTTTGGAGAGTTTGGAACTTAAAGTTCGGCCCAATGAGAGTTCTTTAGGTGGTTTGCACGAGACATGGTCCAAACTTTGCTCCGTTTCAGGTTTTGAGAGCTCGGAACCCAAAGTTCTTCCCAATGAGAGGCTTTCAGATGGTTTGGACGAACTTGGTCCAAACTTTGCTCCGTTTTGAGTTTTGGAGAGTTTTGAACTTAAACTTCAGCCCAATGAGAGTTCTTTAGGTGGTTTGGACGACACGTGGTCAAAACTTTGCTCCGTTTCAGGTTTTGAGAGCTCGGAACCCAAAGTTCGTTCCAATGAGAGTTTTTCATATGGTTTGGACAAACTTTGTCCAAACTTTGCTCCGTTTTGAGTTTTGGAGAGTTTGGAACTCAAAGTTCGGCCCAATGAGAGTTCCTTAGGTGGTTTGGACGAGACATGGTCAAAACTTTGCTCCGTTTCAGGTTTTGAGATCTCGAAACCAAAAGTTCGTCCCAATGTGAGTTTTTCAGATGGTTTGGACGAACTTGGTCCAAACTTTGCCCTGTTTTGAGTTTTGGAGAGTTTGGAACTGAAAGTTCGGCCCAATGAGAGTTCTTTAGGTGGTTTGGATGAGACATGGTCAAAACTTTGCTCCGTTTCAGGTTTTGAGAGCTCGGATCCAAAAGTTCGTCCCAATGAGAGTTTTTCATCTGGTTTTGACGAACTTGGTCCAAACTTTGCTCCATTTTGAGTTTTGGAGAGTTTGGAATTCAAAGTTCGGCCCAATGAGAGTTCTTTAGGTGGTTTGGACGACACATTGTCAAAACTTTGCTCTGCTTCAGGTTTTGAGAGCTCGAAACCCAAAGTTCGTCCCAATGAGAGTTTTTCATCTGGTTTGGACGAACTTGGTCCACACTTTGCTCCGTTTTGAGATTTGGACAGTTTGAAACACAAAGTTCGGCCCAATGAGAGATCTTTAGGTGGTTTGGACGACACATGGTCAAAACTTTGCTCCGTTTTGAGTTTTGGAGAGTTTGGAACTCAAAGTTTGGCCTAATGAGAGTTCTTTAGGTGGTTTGGTTGACACATTGTCAAAACTTTGGTCTGTTTCAGGTTTTGAGAGCTCGAAACCTAAAGTTCGTCCCAATGAGAGTTTTTCATCTGGTTTGGACGAACTTGGTCCACACTTTGCTCCGTTTTGAGATTTGGAGAGTTTGAAACACAAAGTTCGGCCCAATGAGAGTTCTTTAGGTGGTTTGGACGACACATGGTCAAAACTTTGCTCCGTTTCAGGTTTTGAGAGCTCGGAACCCAAAGTTCGTCCCAATGAGAGTTTTTCATGTGGTTTGGACGAACTTGGTCCAAACTTTGCTCCGTTTTGAGTTTTGGAGAGTTTGGAACTCAAAGTTAGGCCCAATGAGAGTTCTTTAGGTGGTTTGGTCGACACATGGTCAAAGCTTTGCTCCGTTTCAGGTTTTGAGAGCTCGGAACCCAAAGTTCGTCCCAATGAGAGTTTTTCATGTGGTTTGGACGAACTTGGTCCAAACTTTTCTCCGTTTTGAATTTGGGAGAGTTTTTAACTCAAAGTTTGGCCCAATGAGAGTTCTTCAGGATGTTTGGACGACACATGGTCCAAACTTTGCTCCTTTTCAGGTTTTGAGAGCTCGGAACCCAAAGTTCGTCCCAATGAGAGTTTTTCAGATGGTTTGGATGAACTTGGTCCAAACTTTGCTCCGTTTTGAGTTTTGGAGAGTTTGGAACTCAAAGTTCGGCCCAATGAGAGTTCTTTAGGTGGTTTGGACGAGACATGGACAAAACTTTGCTCCGTTTCAGGTTTTGAGAGCTCGAAACCCAAAGTTCTTCCCAATGAGAGGCTTTCAGATGGTTTGGACGAACTTGGTCCAAAGTTTGCTCCGTTTTGAGTTTTGGAGAGTTTGAACTCAAACTTCAGCCCAATGAGAGTTCTTTAAGTGGTTTGGACGACACGTGGTCAAAACTTTCCTCCGTTTCAGGTTTTGAGAGCTCGGAACCCAAAGTTCGTCCCAATGAGAGTTTTTCATATGGTTTAGACGAACTTGGTCCAAACTTTGCTCCGTTTTGAGTTTTGGAGAGTTTGGAACTCAAAGTTTGGCCCAATGAGAGTTCTTTAGGTGGTTTGGACGACACATGTTCAAAACTTTGCTCCGTTTAAGGTTTTGAGGGCTAGGAACCTAAAGTTCGTCCCAATGAGAGTTTTTCATCTGGTTTGGACGAACTTGGTCCAAACTTTGCTCCGTTTTGAGTTTTGGAGAGTTTAGAACTCAAACTTCAGCCCAATGAGAGTTCTTTAGGTGGTTTGGACGACACGTGGTCAAAACTTTGCTCCGTTTCAGGTTTTGAGAGCTCGGAACCCAAAGTTCGTCCCAATGAGAGTTTTTCATATGGTTTGGACGAACATGGTCCAAACTTTGCTCCGTTTTGAGTTTTGGAGAGTTTGGAACTCAAAGTTCGGCCCAATGAGAGTTCTTTAGGTGGTTTGCACGAGACATGGTCCAAACTTTGCTCCGTTTCAGGTTTTGAGAGCTCGGAACCCAAAGTTCTTCCCAATGAGAGGCTTTCAGATGGTTTGGACGAACTTGGTCCAAACTTTGCTCCGTTTTGAGTTTTGGAGACTTTTGAACTCAAACTTCAGCCCAATGAGAGTTCTTTAGGTGGTTTGGACGACACGTGGTCAAAACTTTGCTCCGTTTCAGGTTTTGAGAGCTCGGAACCCAAAGTTCGTTCCAATGAGAGTTTTTCATATGGTTTGGACGAACTTTGTCCAAACTTTGCTCCGTTTTGAGTTTTGGAGAGTTTGGAACTTAAAGTTCGGCCCAATGAGAGTTCCTTAGGTGGTTTGGACGAGACATGGTCAAAACTTTGCTCCGTTTCAGGTTTTGAGATCTCGAAACCAAAAGTTCGTCCCAATGAGAGTTTTTCAGATGGTTTGGACGAACTTGGTCCAAACTTTGCCCTGTTTTGAGTTTTGGAGAGTTTGGAACTGAAAGTTCGGCCCAATGAGAGTTCTTTAGGTGGTTTGGATGAGACATGGTCAAAACTTTGCTCCGTTTCAGGTTTTGAGAGCTCGGATCCAAAAGTTCGTCCCAATGAGAGTTTTTCATCTGGTTTTGACGAACTTGGTCCAAACTTTGCTCCATTTTGAGTTTTGGAGAGTTTGGAATTCAAAGTTCGGCCCAATGAGAGTTCTTTAGGTGGTTTGGACGACAAATTGTCAAAACTTTGCTCTGCTTCAGGTTTTGAGAGCTCGAAACCCAAAGTTCGTCCCAATGAGAGTTTTTCATCTGGTTTGGACGAACTTGGTCCACACTTTGCTCCGTTTTGAGATTTGGACAGTTTGAAACACAAAGTTCGGCCCAATGAGAGATCTTTAGGTGGTTTGGACGACACATGGTCAAAACTTTGCTCCGTTTTGAGTTTTGGAGAGTTTGGAACTCAAAGTTTGGCCTAATGAGAGTTCTTTAGGTGGTTTGGTTGACACATTGTCAAAACTTTGGTCTGTTTCAGGTTTTGAAAGCTCGAAACCTAAAGTTCGTCCCAATGAGAGTTTTTCATCTGGTTTGGACGAACTTGGTCCACACTTTGCTCCGTTTTGAGATTTGGAGAGTTTGAAACACAAAGTTCGGCCCAATGAGAGTTCTTTAGGTGGTTTGGACGACACATGGTCAAAACTTTGCTCCGTTTCAGGTTTTGAGAGCTCGGAACCCAAAGTTCGTCCCAATGAGAGTTTTTCATGTGGTTTGGACGAACTTGGTCCAAACTTTGCTCCGTTTTGAGTTTTGGAGAGTTTGGAACTCAAAGTTCGGCCCAATGAGAGTTCTTTAGGTGGTTTGGTCGACACATGGTCAAAGCTTTGCTCCGTTTCAGGTTTTGAGAGCTCGGAACCCAAAGTTCGTCCCAATGAGAGTTTTTCATGTGGTTTGGACGAACTTGGTCCAAACTTTTTTCCGTTTTGAATTTGGGAGAGTTTTTAACTCAAAGTTTGGCCCAATGAGAGTTCTTCAGGATGTTTGGACGACACATGGTCCAAACTTTGCTCCTTTTCAGGTTTTGAGAGCTCGGAACCCAAAGTTCGTCCCAATGAGAGTTTTTCAGATGGTTTGGATGAACTTGGTCCAAACTTTGCTCCGTTTTGAGTTTTGTAGAGTTTGGAACTCAAAGTGCGGCCCAATGAGAGTTCTTTAGGTGGTTTGGACGAGACATGGACAAAACTTTGCTCCGTTTCAGGTTTTGAGAGCTCGAAACCCAAAGTTCTTCCCAATGAGAGGCTTTCAGATGGTTTGGACGAACTTGGTCCAAAGTTTGCTCCGTTTTGAGTTTTGGAGAGTTTTGAACTCAAACTTCAGCCCAATGAGAGTTCTTTAAGTGGTTTGGACGACACGTGGTCAAAACTTTCCTCCGTTTCAGGTTTTGAGAGCTCGGAACCCAAAGTTCGTCCCAATCAGAGTTTTTCATATGGTTTAGACGAACTTGGTCCAAACTTTGCTCCGTTTTGAGTTTTGGAGAGTTTGGAACTCAAAGTTTGGCCCAATGAGAGTTCTTTAGGTGGTTTGGACGACACATGTTCAAAACTTTGCTCCGTTTAAGGTTTTGAGGGCTAGGAACCTAAAGTTCGTCCCAATGAGAGTTTTTCATCTGGTTTGGACGAACTTGGTCCAAACTTTGCTCCGTTTTGAGTTTTGGAGAGTTTGGAACTCAAACTTCAGCCCAATGAGAGTTCTTTAGGTGGTTTGGACGACACGTGGTCAAAACTTTGCTCCGTTTCAGGTTTTGAGAGCTCGGAACCCAAAGTTCGTCCCAATGAGAGTTTTTCATATGGTTTGGACGAACATGGTCCAAACTTTGCTCCGTTTTGAGTTTTGGAGAGTTTGGAACTCAAAGTTCGGCCCAATGAGAGTTCTTTAGGTGGTTTGCACGAGACATGGTCCAAACTTTGCTCCGTTTCAGGTTTTGAGAGCTCGGAACCCAAAGTTCTTCCCAATGAGAGGCTTTCAGATGGTTTGGACGAACTTGGTCCAAACTTTGCTCCGTTTTGAGTTTTGGAGAGTTTTGAACTCAAACTTCAGCCCAATGAGAGTTCTTTAGGTGGTTTGGACGACACGTGGTCAAAACTTTGCTCCGTTTCAGGTTTTGAGAGCTCGGAACCCAAAGTTCGTTCCAATGAGAGTTTTTCATATGGTTTGGACGAACTTGGTCCAAACTTTGCTCCGTTTTGAGTTTTGGAGAGTTTGGAACTGAAAGTTCGGCCCAATGAGAGTTCCTTTGGTGGTTTGGACAAGACATGGTCAAAACTTTGCTCCGTTTCAGGTTTTGAGAGCTCGGAACCAACAGTTCGTCCCAATGAGAGTTTTTCAGATGGTTTGGACGAACTTGGTCCAAACTTTGCTCCGTTTTGAGTTTTGGAGAGTTTTGAACTCAAACTTCAGGCCAATGAGAGTTCTTTAGGTGGTTTGGACGACACGTGGTCAAAACTTTTCTCCATTTAAGGTTTTGAGAGCTCGGAACCCAAAGTTCGTCCCAATGAGTTTTTCAGATGGTTTGGACGAACTTGGTCCAAACTTTGCTCCGTTTTGAGTTTTGGAGAGTTTTGAACTCAAACTTCAGGCCAATGAGAGTTCTTTAGGTGGTTTGGACGACACGTGGTCAAAACTTTTCTCCATTTTAGGTTTTGAGAGCTCGGAACCCAAAGTTCGTCCCAATGAGAGTTTTTCAGATGGTTTTGACGAACTTGGTCCAAACTTTGCTCCGTTTTTAGTTTTGGAGAGTTTTGAACTCAAACTTCAGGCCAATGAGAGTTCTTTAGGTGGTTTGGACGACACGTGGTCAAAACTTTTCTGCATTTCAGGTTTTGAGAGCTCGGAACCCAAAGTTCGTTCCAATGAGAGTTTTTCATATGGTTTGGACGAACTTGGTCCAAACTTTGCTCCGTTTTGAGTTTTGGAGTATCAGAGCGGAACCTCTCCCAGTAGGATGTGGTTCGGGGACGAACCAAGGCGGAAGCTGGTGGGCATGTGACGCCCGAAGTTAGGAGGGGTACATGAATGAACCGAGATCACATCCGAATGAGAGGGATCCTGAGGACATGAAAGTATGGTCAAGATAAGCTTAAAAGAATTGATAGATACTACCTATACCAACAAGGTGCACCTTCCTTTTCGGTGGCTCAATCATAGGAACTTTGAAGTTAAGCGTGCTTAGCTTGGAGAAGTTCTATGTTGGGTGACCTCCTAGGAATTTTCCTAGGAAGCATGTGAGTGAGGACAAAGCATGCTAAAAGGACCCCGTGTTGGTTTGTGGGGACAGTCTTCATTCTTAGAAGCGGTTTAAGAAGAATATGGTAACGTGGCAAGGTCGTAGGGGAATGCCGGGGCCGTTAAGGGTCGAATCCGGATTCCGAATCCTGGGCCTGGGGTGTTACAGATGGTATCAGAGCAGTTAGCTCCATGGGAAAAGAGACATGGTAGTTAGTGCTAAGAAAAATCCAGGAAGTAAATAGTTAGACGTTGGGTCAGTTTAGATAGAACTAGCGGAGTATGGTCCGAGTGTTGTTGAGAGTGAGTCCAGTCAGGACTAGAATGTGGGTATAAGTTTAGTATCATGCATCTGAGTGAAGTATCTATAGCATGTCTGATGTGTTGATATGTTATAGGAGTCATGCCACCACGTACCAGCAGACGACGCCGACAGAATCAGGACGGGACGCAGGATCCTACCCAAAGTCAATCTGAAAGGGGATCCAGTACCCCGAGAGGTCAGGATGAGGCAGGGAGTGAGCGATTTGCTAGATTTGCACAGGAGATCGGTAGGCCAGAGAGAGCAGGGCCTAGTGATCCCGAAAAGACGTATGGGATTGAACGGTTAAAGAAGTTAGGAGCCACCGTGTTTGAGGGTTCCACGGATCCAGCTAACGCCGAGGTCTGGTTGAATATGTTGGATAAATGCTTCGACGTGATGAGCTGTCCTGAGGAGCGAAAAGTCAAATTAGCCACATTCCTTTTGCAGAAGGAGGCGGAGGGATGGTGGAAGTCCATTATAGCCAGGCGCAGTGATGCACGTGTTGGGTTTTATGCCCTAAAACTCGTAGATAGTGAATGTAAACAAATTGTATACTTGTTTCAATAAAGTGTTATTGAGTTTCTACAATAAAGTGTTATTGTTAAATATTGCACAATTTGACCCAAATCCAATAAACTAAGATCCAAGGTTGTTTACATGTGACTTGAACTAGTATGTGGGGACATACGGGGATTGGTGTTCAAGTAACAACCTAAAAGGTCTATAGTACAAGGATAAGGCTGGGTACCTTATCCTGGTAACACTATGTGATACGACCCGCTTTGTATTCGATACAGACGTATTAATCCAAGGCATCCATGTAGGAGACATGCGAGCGGGGGTATCCTATGCAATGAGTTTGCATAAGACCGGACCACAAAATAGTAAACCACTAGATGTAACATCGTTAACTAGTTAGGTTACTATTTCAATACGATGACCTAGGTAACTCAGTCTTAATCCTGAGTGTGTCATGAACTCCTTCTCATGAGGGATTGTCCTTTGATTAGCATGGGTGAGAGTGGCCAATACGCCGACTCAATATGCCTTCCTTTTTGGGGACAAGACCGAGTGGGAGGCTGGGGACATGACAACACAAGAATGAATTCACTCCTTCCCACATCTAGGAGAAGTAGATGAGTGTTCTCTTAAGTGGTGACTCCGGGACTTGAACAAAGGGATCCCGCCCTCTCACTGGCCCGAGAGGGACTTTCTGTTTAATGGTTGGACCATAAACAGGTTGTTCATTAGAGGAGCGCTGGTACTTAAGGAGACAGATGTAACACAAGGGTAAAACGGTAATTTGACCCAGCGGTGATTACGAACACTCGTGAAGGATTGACTTATCGGCATAGGTCTACATCCATGGACACAGAAATGTTCTACAGTGAGAAGAGTTCAGTTGTGGGTCTTTAGTGGAATGACCCATAGTTAATGAATATTGGTTAACCTGATTAATGAGTTTAATCTATTAACCTCATATCATTGGAGCTTCTGATCTGTAGGTCCATTAGGTCCCCCTGCTAGCTTGTAAAGAGTAATTAGGAACAAATATATCTTGAGAGAATTTGAATAGTTCAAATTCATATTGGGAATTAAGTTAATTGTACGAGATACAAATTAATATAATGTATAGTGATGCATTAAAATATAAAGTCTAATTTGAGATTAAACTTTATAATATTGAGAGATTGATATATTTGAAAGAGTTCAAATATATGTCTAATTAAATATATGGTATTTAATTAGAAGATGAATTAATTAATTATTCAATATAGTTTAAATTAAATGAGATTTAATTAAACTATAGTCTATGAGAGAAATAAATATTTGAAGAAGTTCAAATATTAATATGAATTTGATTCATATTAAATTTATAGGATATAAGAGAATTTGAAGGAGTTCAAATTTTAATATGAATTTGATTCATATTATAGAATTAATTAATTGAAGGCCTCAAATTAAATATATGATATTTAATTGGGTAATTAATTAATTAACTAATAGAAGGTCTGAAATTAAATATATGATATTTAATTGGTGATTAATTAATTAAAGAATTAATTAATTGGAAATTAATCAATTATGAAAATGATTAATCACTTATGGAAGTAATTAATCATTTATGGAAATGATTTAATCACTTATGGAAGTGATCAATCATTTATGGAAAAGATTAATCAATTATGGAATTGATTGGTCATGGAATTGATTAATTATGGAAAATATTAAATCAGTTATGGAAATAATTGATTTTAAATGAATATTTTATTCATGACCTTTCTCCTATAAATAGAACACTAAACCTAGGGTTTAGGTACAACAACATAAGGCCACAAGAATGCACTCTTGCATTCTCCCTAGCCTCCCTCTCATATTCTCTCAACTCAGGAACTTTAGGGAGAATTTTCTCTCTAGAGTTTTTCCCATTCAAGATTAGGTAGTCCCACAACTACGTTCCTAATCTTAGAGTTATAGCGGGGAAGATCAAATGGTGGTGTTCTTCGTTGTTGCAGAACAATCAAGAATCATCCGTTGAAGTATTCAGAGTCGTCAACGGAGGTTTGCTTCTCTTTTCTTTATTATAGATTTAGATCTAAATTTTGTATGCTTAGCCTTAAGTTTCTATAGAATTTGTTCTATGTTTTAACCAATGCAATAGTATTTTTGGATAAACAAAATTAACTACGAATCGGTCCCAATTACGCTTCCGCTTTAACGGAATTGGGGAATTCCAAATCCTTTCAATTGCTCTTGTTAATGTATGAAAATGTGAATGCTTATTTTAATTTTCTTGAGTAATTAATTTAAGAGTTAGATTAATTGAAGAAAATTAATTTGCATTGAGCATGAAATTACTTTAGTTTAAAAAAAATATAAGAGTTATATTTATATTAGTAATTAACATGCTTAATTAGTTTTCATGAGCTATTAATATAAATGTTATGTTAATGTATGAAAATGTAAATGTTTAATTTTAATTTTCTTGGGTAATTAATTTAAGAGTTAGATTAATTGAAGAAAATTAATTTGAATTGAGCATGAAATTACTTTAGTTTAAAAAATATAAAAGTTATATTTATATAAGTAATTAACATGCTTAATTAATTTTCATGATATATTAATATAAATGTTATCTTAATGTATGAAAATAGTCAATGCTTAATTTTAATTTTCTTGTATAATTAATTTAAGAGTTAAGTTAATTAAAAGGAAATTAAATTGCATTGAACATGACATTACCTTAGATTAATATAAATGTTATATTTTTGGTATGTCATGTATGCTAATGTATGGTTTTATAAATTAATTAGAATTTGATTGTTAATTTATTCACCATAGTAGCATGTTATAGGGTTAATTCATTAAAATTTATAATAGTTAAAAAATTAATGAATAGAAACCGTTAACCTATAACAAAGAATTGCATGCAAACATAGGATCTTAGGATAAATGAATTAATTTTAAAATGCTTAAAATTAATTAGATCTAAGATCACATTTCTAATAGGATTAGAATTATTCTTGCTTAGAATTAAAATTAGTTTTAATTGACTAAGTAGGAAAAACATTGTTATGATTATAAGGGAACTCCACCGGTAAAGTTTTGTCTAAGGTTGGGGGTATTTAAGTTGACGGTTTACGGAACACCTCCTACCTGGGAACTGACCCGGAATACCAGAGTTGAATTAATCATAGTTAAATGTTAGCATGCAAGGTCACTAGGTTTGTTAAAAGTATTTAATACACCTAGATCTTTAGAGTAAAGACCTTACATTACTGTGGTTATAAGGGAACTCTCTCGGTAAAGTTCTGTCTAAGGCTGGGGGTACTTAAGATGACGGTTTACGGAACACCTCCTACCTGAGAACTGATCCGAACCTTGAGTTGAATTAACCATAGTAATGTTGACTTGCAAAGTTGGGTTTATTAAAAGAAGTTTAATTCACCTAAAACATTGCGGTTGAATCCTTTCCATAATTGTTATAATAGGATCCGACTTAGATAGATTGACTTAGCCGAATTTTATCTAAGTTAAACAACCCTAAATTAACCTTAGGACATTTTCATTGGGAGGAAAATTACAAAACGAGATTTAAATCAAGTTTTGCTCCTACGTCCCTATATTCACAACGTGAGGTTCATGCTCGGCTTCGAGTCGCCTTAGGAGCGGCCTCCCTTCAGAAAGTGTTTGCATGAATCAATAACAAGGTGAATGGGAAAAATGTCTAGAGTAAGTGGGAGCGGGACCCGTGTCAACGTATCCTTCGGTCTCTGCCCCTAGTTCGCACCGTGAGAGTCCTATGATCCGCCTGCAGGTTGTCCTAGCGCAACCATCCCTTCGGAGGGCCTGATCATAGGATTCGGAACACCGTGAACTCCTGAATAGGATAGGAACTCTTAGGCTAATTACCAACAGTTGTCTTTCCCTTCGGTAGCCTGTTGGTGCGTGCCTCTGAGATCTGAAAGTGGGAGGGTTACACTTACGGGGATGAGTTAAATGTGTTAACTAATCCTTGACCGAACAACGGTAACTAAACGCTAACGGAATATGAGTTATTCTGGTGTTAGAATTTGGTTGAGATTGTCTCAATTCAGAGGAGGAGTAGCTGACCACCCTTCGGTGGCTGTTGTTCTAAACCTTTGAAGTATCGTTGCAAAAACTAAATCAATAGTTTTATAGGGTTTCTTTGATTGCTTATTTGTTTTTGCAGAATTTGATTGGATTATTTGTGATGGGTTAGTGCAAATAATAATGCAAGTAATTTGTTACTTCAGCAATTATATAATAATTTTATGTGTATTGTCTTACGTCATTTTATAAATAACGGTAATACAACAAGTTTAAACGACAAATTGTGGTAAATAAGTCTAGGATTATTCTTAACTGAGGAATGTCCTCATGCCCCATACGTTTAATTCATTAAGAATTGTTCTTGGTGAATATGACATAGAACCCTGCTTAGCAAAAGAGAACTTGTTCAAGACCGTAATTTTCATTTACTTGTCTTGAAAACGTGATTAGTGAAGAATAGTGATTCTCTCCGAATACTTGATTCAGGGGCCACAAGTCATGCGTGTTCTTCTTTTAAAGGAATAAGTTCCTGGCAACAACATGCTGCTTGTGTAATGACTCTCAAAGTTAGAATTAGAGAGGTTATTTTGGCTATAGCAGTGGGGAACATTAAGTTATTTTTCTCAGTGGGAGAAAATACATATTATTAGATAATGTGTATGTAATTCCTAAGATCAAAAGAAATTTGATTTCTGTGTCTTATTTGCTAGAACAATGTTACTCTTTACCTTTCTCTGCTAACGCAGTTTTGTTTCAAGAAAGGGAGTTGACATTTGTTTAGCTTTACTGGAAAGTAACCTAAATGTTTTAAGACTAATCACGAGTAAAGCAGTCATGAATACTGGGTTGTTTAAGGCTGCTACTACTCAATGTGAAAAAAGGCAAAAGATTTCTCTTAAAGGAAAATACTTTTATTTGGTTCTAAGGTAGATCATATTAATCTCAATTTGATTGAGAAATTGGTCAAGAGTGAACTTCTAAGCGAGTTAGAAGATGACTCTCTACTACATTGTAAGTCATGCCTTGTGGGCAATATGATTGATAGATCTTTTACTGGAAAAGATCTAAGAGCCAAAGAGCCCTTGGAGCTTGTACATTTGGATCCTTGTGGTTCAATATGTTAAAGCAAAAGGAGGGCATGAATAATTCATCTCTTTTGGATGATTATTCAAAGGTATGAGTATCTTTACCTAATGCAACTTAAGAATGAAGCTCTTGAGATATTTGAAGGGGCTTAGGACTGAAGTTGAAAACTTGTTAGGTGAGATGATAAAAACACTTTGATCTGATCAAAGAGTTGAGTATAGGGATTTGAGATTCCAGGACTATTTGATAGTACAGGGGATCACACCCTAAATCTCATTTAGGAGAAATAGAACCCTATTGGATACTGCAGTAGGCAAACCCAAAGGAAACGAGAAGTGGAGACTTCTTCAATTCACAAGAGAATAAAGAATTTGTATCGACAAATGCTAAATTTTAAAAAAAGAAGTCCACATCAAAAATCATAAACCACAGAGTACAGTCGGTTTAAGTAAGTTAACTAATGAAGCTACAGTAACATCTACAAGAGTTGTTGATGAGGTTGGTTGTTCAACAAAAGTTGTTGATGGACTAGTGCATCTGGTCAGACACATTCATCTCAATAATTGAGAGTGCCTCGATGTAGTGGGAGGGTTGTTTTATAACCTGAACGCTACATGGGCTTGATTGAAGCCTAGGTCATCATACCTGATGATGACATAGAGGATTCATTATCTTTTAGAAAGAAAATGAATGATGTTGACAACGATAAGAGGATTAAAGCCATGAACCTAGAAATGAAGTCTTTGTATTTCACTTCCATCTGGGATCTTGTAGATTTGCTTGATGGGTAACACCTATTAGTTACAAGTGGATTTACAAGAGGAAACGAGACATTCATGTCTTAACCAGAAGGGTTCATACAACAAGATCAAAAGCAAAAGGGTTTGCAAGCTTAAGTGATCCATTCATGGATTGACCTAAGCATTTCGATCTTGAAATATAAGATTTGATATAGTGACCAGATCTTTTGGCTTTAATCAGAACATTGATGAGTTTTGTGTTTACAAGTGATCATCAATAGTTCAGTAGCTTACTTAGTGTTGTATATGATTGATATCCTAATCATTGGGAATGATGTAGGTTATCTTACTGACTAGTAAAAGGAGCTAGCAGCTCAATTCCAAATGAAAATTTGGGAGAAGTTGAGTTTGTTCTTGGGATCCAAATTGTTAGGAACCGTAAGAACAAAAAGCTAGCCTTGTCTCAAGTGTCTTATATCTACAAAATGTTAGTTAGATATAAGATTCAAAATTCCAATAAGGGTTCACTACCTTTCAGACATGGAAATATTTTGTATAAGAAACTATTTCCTAAGACACCTCAAGAGATTGAGGACATGAGACGAATGCCCAATGCAATATGGATTGTCAGTATCAATCTAATCCAAGATTTGATCACTGGAAAACAGTTAAGAATATCCTTAAGTATCTAAAGAGAAAGAGGAACTATATGCTCGTGTATGGGACTAAGGATTTGATCCTTACATGATACACTGACACGGATTTTAAGACTGATAAGGATTTTAGGAAATATACATCAGTATCCATGGTCAATCTTTACGAAGGAGCTATAGTATGACATAGTTACAGTCTTGACCGTATAGGCCGAAAACATAGCTGCTTGTGAAATAGCGATAGAGACTGTATGGCTTAGGAAGTTCTTGATTGATTTGGAATGTGTTCCAAATGTGAACTTGCCCATCACACTTTATAGTGATATAGTGGTGTTGTGGCAAATTCAAAAAGAACATCGCAACCTAAGACAAGCAGACACATTAAATTGAATGAAATATTGTTGATTCATTTACAAAGACTCTCTCGGCTAAAGTGTTTGAGGGTCATCTAGAAGGTCTAGATCTACGAGATATGTACAAAGGTGTAATCTAGGGCAAGTGGGAGAAATGTAATGGGTATAGTGATACCATTATGTAATGGGTATAGTGATGCCCTAGTTTATTGTATTTTTACATTGTATATGTTTTATACATGTATTTATACACCCACTGCTGTATAGATTATTGTACATCCCACTAAACTAGAGTTTTAGTTCAAGTGGGAGTTTGTTGGGTTTTATGCCCTAAAACTCGTAGATAGTGAATGTAAACAAATTGTATACTTGTTTCAATAAAGTGTTATTGAGTTTCTACAATAAAGTGTTATTGTTAAATATTGCACAATTTGACCCAAATCCAATAAACTAAGATCCAAGGTTGTTTACATGTGACTTGAACTAGTATGTGGGGACATACGGGGATTGGTGTTCAAGTAACAACCTAAAAGGTCTATAGTACAAGGATAAGGCTGGGTACCTTATCCTGGTAACACTATGTGATACGGCCCGCTTTGTATTCGATACAGACGTATTAATCCAAGGCATCCATGTAGGAGACATGCGAGCGGGGGTATCCTATGCAATGAGTTTGCATAAGACCGGACCACAAAATAGTAAACCACTAGATGTAACACCGTTAACTAGTTAGGTTACTGTTTCAATACGATGACCTAGGTAACTCAGTCTTAATCCTGAGTGTGTCATGAACTCCTTCTCATGAGGGATTGTCCTTTGATTAGCATGGGTGAGAGTGGCCAATACGCCGACTCAATATGCCTTCCTTTTTGGGGACAAGACCGAGTGGGAGGCTGGGGACATGACAACACAAGAAGGAATTCACTCCTTCCCACATCTAGGAGAAGTAGATGAGTGTTCTCTTAAGTGGTGACTCCGGGACTTGAACAAAGGGATCCCGCCCTCTCACTGGCCCGAGAGGGACTTTCTGTTTAATGGTTGGACCATAAACAGGTTGTTCATTAGAGGAGCGCTGGTACTTAAGGAGACAGATGTAACACAAGGGTAAAACGGTAATTTGACCCAGCGGTGATTACGAACACTCGTGAAGGATTGACTTATCGGCATAGGTCTACATCCATGGACACAAAAATGTTCTACAGTGAGAAGAGTTCAGCTGTGGGTCTTTAGTGGAATGACCCATAGTTAATGAATATTGGTTAACCTGATTAATGAGTTTAATCTATTAACCTCATATCATTGGAGCTTCTGATCTGTAGGTCCATTAGGTCCCCCTACTAGCTTGTAAAGAGTAATTAGGAACAAATATATCTTGAGAGAATTTGAATAGTTCAAATTCATATTGGGAATTAAGTTAATTGTACGAAATACAAATTAATATAATGTATAGTGATGCATTAAAATATAAAGTCTAATTTGAGATTAAACTTTATAATATTGAGAGATTGATATATTTGAAAGAGTTCAAATATATGTCTAATTAAATATATGGTATTTAATTAGAAGATGAATTAATTAATTATTCAATATAGTTTAAATTAAATGAGATTTAATTAAACTATAGTCTATGAGAGAAATAAATATTTGAAGAAGTTCAAATATTAATATGAATTTGATTCATATTAAATTTATAGGATATAAGAGAATTTGAAGGAGTTCAAATTTTAATATGAATTTGATTCATATTATAGAATTAATTAATTGAAGGCCTCAAATTAAATATATGATATTTAATTGGGTAATTAATTAATTAACTAATAGAAGGTCTGAAATTAAATATATGATATTTAATTGGTGATTAATTAATTAAAGAATTAATTAATTGGAAATTAATCAATTATGAAAATGATTAATCACTTATGGAAGTAATTAATCATTTATGGAAATGATTTAATCACTTATGGAAGTGATCAATCATTTATGGAAAAGATTCATCAATTATGGAATTGATTGGTCATGGAATTGATTAATTATGGAAAAGATTAAATCAGTTATGGAAATAATTGATTTTAAATGAATATTTTATTCATGACCTTTCTCCTATAAATAGAACACTAAACCTAGGGTTTAGGTACAACAACATAAGGCCACAAGAATGCACTCTTGCATTCTCCCTAGCCTCCCTCTCATATTCTCTCAACTCAGGAACTTTAGGGAGAATTTTCTCTCTAGAGTTTTTCCCATTCAAGATTAGGTAGTCCCACAACTACGTTCCTAATCTTAGAGTTATAGCGGGGAAGATCAAATGGTGGTGTTCTTCGTTGTTGCAGAACAATCAAGAATCATCCGTTGAAGTATTCAGAGTCGTCAACGGAGGTTTGCTTCTCTTTTCTTTATTATAGATTTAGATCTAAATTTTGTATGCTTAGCCTTAAGTTTCTATAGAATTTGTTCTATGTTTTAACCAATGCAATAGTATTTTTGGATAAACAAAATTAACTACGAATCGGTCCCAATTACGCTTCCGCTTTAACGGAATTGGGGAATTCCAAATCCTTTCAGCACGTACGTTAGATTGGCAGACATTCTGGGGCATATTCGAGGAAAAGTATTATCCCACCACATATTGTGAGGAAAAAAGAGATGAGTTTCTGGAGCTAAAACAAGGGTCACTTTCAGTGGCCGAGTACGAGAGGAAGTATACCGAGCTTTCACGGTATGCTGAAGTGATTGTGGCATCGGAGAGTGACAGGTGTCGCAGGTTTGAGAGAGGGCGACGTTTTGAGATACGTACCCCAGTTACCGCTATTGCTAAGTGGACGGATTTTTCCCAGCTAGTAGAGACTGCCTTACGTGTGGAGCAGAGTATTATAGAGGAAAAGGCGGCATTGAAGCCTAGTCGTGGAGCTCCAACAGCTAGTGGTTTTCGGGGTCGTGAGCAGCGGAGGTTCACACCTGGAGTGAATGTTTCAGGTCGTCAAGACTTCAAGCGTCGATCTGGTGGCCAGTTACCGAGGCAGATGAGTTCGGGTAGTGTCTATCAGAGGCAGAGTCAGAGAGCCCCCAGTCAGTCTGCGAGTTCAGCAGCAAGACCGCGAACGGGTCAGGAGTCCGTTGCTAGTGAATCCAGGAGAACCCCATGTGTAAGTTGTGGCAAGAATCATCGGGGTCAATGTCTTGTTGGCGCCGGTGTGTGTTACCAGTGTGGACAACCAGGGCATTTCAAGAGGGATTGTCCACAGCTGAGGGCAGCAGTTCAGAGGGACCAGGGAGTTGAGTCCCACACAGTTGAGCAGCCGAGAATCTCAACAGCCGCAGGAGAGGGAACCAGTGGTGCAAGGCAAAAGGGAGTTGTGGGGAGACCTAGGCAGCAGGGAAAAGTCTACGCCATGACTCAACAGGAAGCAGAGGATGCACCAAATGTGATCACTGGTACGATTTTGATTTGTAATGTACCTGCACGTGTTTTATTAGATCCAGGCGCTACGCATTCCTTTGTTTCTAGTATGTTTTTAACTAAGCTGAATAGGATGCTAGAGCCTTTATCTGAAGAGTTAGTCATATGCACTCCAGTTGGTGACATTTTATTAGTTAATGGGGTGTTGCGTGATTGTGAGGTTGTGGTAGAAGGTCTCTGTATGTTAGTGGATCTTCTTTCCCTAGAGTTGCAGGCGTTGGATGTGATTTTGGGAATGAATTTCTTATTCACTCACTATGCTTCTATGGATTGCCATAGGAAGGAAGTGACTTTTAAGAAACCAGGTTTGACTGAAGTAGTTTTCAGAGGTGAGAGGAAGATTATTCCTACGAGTTTGATTTCAGCTCTGAAAGCTGAGAAGTTGTTGAGGAAGGGTTGCACAGCGTTTCTTGCACATGTGGTAGAGGTGCAAGAAGAAAAGCTAAAACCAGAAGATGTTCCTGTGGTGAACAAATTTCTTGATGTTTTTCCAGCTGATCTATCGGGTTTGCCACCTGATAGAGAGGTGGAGTTCACTATTGAACTGTTACCAGGAACAACACCTATTTCACAGGCACCGTACAGAATGGCTCCGAGCGAGCTTAAGGAGCTAAAAGTGCAGTTACAAGAACTAGTCGACAAGGGATACATCAGGCCTAGCGTATCACCTTGGGGAGCTCCAGTGTTATTCGTGAAGAAGAAAGATGGTACCCTGAGATTATGCATTGATTACAGGCAGTTAAACAAGGTCACGATACGTAACAAGTATCCTCTACCACGCATCGATGACTTGTTTGACCAGTTAAGGGGAGCAGCAGTGTTCTCTAAAATTGATCTGAGGTCAGGATACCACCAGTTGAAGGTTAGGGAATCAGATATTCCTAAGACAGCATTCAGGACGAGGTATGGGCACTATGAGTTTTTAGTGATGCCATTCGGTTTAACGAATGCGCCAGCAGTTTTCATGGACCTCATGAACAGTATCTTCCATCAGTATTTAAATCAGTTTGTGATAGTGTTCATCGACGACATTCTAGTTTATTCAATCGACAGGAAAGCCCATGAGGAACATCTGAGGATTGTTCTACAGACACTACGTGATAAACAGCTATACGCTAAGTTCAGCAAAT
This sequence comes from Luffa aegyptiaca, assembly GCA_017139565.1. NCBI lineage: Eukaryota > Viridiplantae > Streptophyta > Magnoliopsida > Cucurbitales > Cucurbitaceae > Luffa > Luffa aegyptiaca. The sequence continues at coordinate 22,097,054 of CM029398.1, forward strand.
GTGAGTTCTGGTTGAATCAAGTAGTGTTCTTAGGGCATGTAGTTTCAGCGGACGGAGTTAGTGTTGACCCGCAGAAAGTGGAAGCTGTTGTCAACTGGGAAAGACCAGCTAGTGCAACAGAGGTTCGTAGTTTCCTAGGCCTGGCCGGATACTACAGACGTTTTGTTGAGGATTTCTCACGGTTAGCATTACCCTTGACAGCTTTGACAAGGAAGAATGCTAAGTTTGAGTGGTCGGATAAATGCGAACAGAGTTTCCAGGAGCTGAAGAAGAGATTGGTGACAGCACCTATTCTAGCACTTCCTGTAACAGGGAAGGAGTATGTGATCTATTGTGATGCTTCGAGGCAAGGATTAGGTTGTGTGCTGATGCAGGAAGGAAAGGTAATAGCTTATGCTTCAAGGCAGTTGAAGAAGCATGAGTGTAATTACCCTACCCATGATCTTGAGCTAGCAGCAGTTGTTCTAGCACTGAAGATCTGGAGACATTATTTATTCGGTGAGAAGTGCCACATTTTCACAGATCATAAGAGTTTGAAGTACATCTTTGATCAGAAAGAGCTGAATCTGAGGCAGAGGCGATGGCTAGAACTGATTAAAGATTATGACTGCACCATAGAATATCATCCAGGTAAGGCTAACGTGGTAGCAGATGCGTTGAGTAGGAAATCGAGACTTCCGAAGAGTGGCTTGTGTGGTATTCGAGCAAGCTTGCTATGTGAGTTAAGAGGTTTCAAGGCCGTTATGACTGCAGGAAGCTCAGGGAGTCTTTTAGCTCAATTTCAAGTTAGGTCTTCTCTAGTAGCAGAGATTGTGAGAAGATAGCCAGAGGATAGTAACTTACAGAAGATGCTTGCAAAGTCCAAGCAAGGCCCAGAGGCAGAATTTGAGTTGAGAACAGACGGAGCCATAGTTAAGCAGGGAAGACTATGCGTTCCGAGTATTAGTGAGCTATTAGAGGAAGCTCACAGTTCAGCTTACGCTATGCATCCAGGAAGCACCAAGATGTATAGAACTCTGAAGAAAACTTATTGGTGGCCTGGTATGAAGCGGGAGATAGCTGAATATGTCGATAGATGTTTGATCTGTCAACAGGTTAAACCAGTGAAACAGAGGCCAGGAGGACTCCTTAATCCACTGCCAGTGCCGGAGTGGAAGTGGGAGCATATTACTATGGATTTTCTGTTTGGATTACCTCGTACTCCTAGTGGACATGATGGTATATGGGTAATAGTGGACAGACTCACCAAGACAGCACGGTTTATACCGATTAAAGCGACGTCTACACTAGATCAGCTACCTAAACTATACGTCGACAAGATTGTGAGTCAACATGGAGTTCCAGTGTCCATAATTTCAGATAGGGATCCAAGGTTTACTTCTAAGTTTTGGCCTAGTGTGCAGGAAGCAATGGGAACAAAGTTGAAGTTCAGTACAGCGTTCCATCCCCAGACAGATGGTCAGTCTGAGAGGACCATCCAGACCTTAGAGGACATGTTGAGAGCATGTGTCCTTCAGTTTAAGGGAAGTTGGGATACTCACTTATCACTTATGGAGTTCACTTATAATAATAGCTACCAGTCTAGTATAGGCATGGCACCATTCGAGGCTTTGTATGGCAGACCATGCAGGACTCCTGTGTGCTGGAACGAAGTGGGAGAGCGAAAGCTAGTTGGTCCTGAGTTGGTACAAGTTACGTCAGACAATATTAAGCTGATTAGGGAGAATCTGAAAATAGCTCAGGATCGACAGAAGAGCTATGCAGATAAGCAACGAAGAGACTTGGAGTTCCAGGTTGGAGATCAAGTTTTCTTGAAGTTATCTCCGTGGAAAGGTGTTCTTCGCTTTGGGAGGAAAGGTAAGCTGAGTCCTAGATATATTGGTCCTTACCAAATAATAGAACGAGTTGGGCCAGCAGCCTATAGACTTGAATTGCCAGCGGAACTCGCTCGAGTACATGATGTTTTTCATGTGTCCATGTTGAGGAAATATATTCTAGATCCATCCCATGTGTTGCAAGTGCAACCAATTGAGCTGAAGGAAGACTTGAGTTATAAGGAGGAAGCAGTTCAGATCCTCGACAGGAAGGAGCAAGTTTTGAGAAACAAAACGATCCCACTCGTGAAGATCGTTTGGAGACATCACGGAGTTGAGGAGGCAACTTGGGAATTGGAAGATCAAATGAGGAGGAGTTACCCGACACTCTTCACCTAAGACTTCTAAATTTCGAGGACGAAGTTTCATAAGGGGGAGGTAAGTTGTAAACCCGAGACTTTCCTTTGATCATTTTCTCTTATCATCTATTGTGGCTTCATGGTTGAATCTAAGTTATTGGGATTTTTTTTTTTAATTTGAAAGAAGAAAGGAAACAAAGGAAACAAATGGAACAAAGAAAAAAAAAAGAAAAGGAAAAAAAAAAAAAAAGAAATCAGCAAAACAAAAAAAAAAAAAAAAGAAAGAAAATGAATGGGAAAGGACAGCAAGAATCTCCACCACCGACAACCAACTTTATCAGCCCATTATCACCCTCATTTCTCATCCTTTTCCACTAAAACTTTCAGAGCACTTTAAGGAGAGAGTGAAGGAGGAGGAAGAAGAAGAATTTCGTGGTTTGAGGTTGAAGAAGATAGGGAAAAGCCCATGCAAAGCCAGCCATTGCAGGATCTGAGATCAACCTGCAACCTCTGGTTTTTTATTCGGTTTGAGCTACACAGAAGGAATCAAGAAATAAGGTTTGATTTTCTTGAAAGTTAGTTCATTTTCTAACAAATTTCATGAAGGAAGCTTGACCTAAATCGTATGAGAAGTTGATGGTTTTTGGAATGGAAAACAGAGCACAGGATTTTCGAGCAAAGCAGGAGGATCTCTGGTTTTCTCTGATGTGTTGAGCATTCTGGGGTGTACAAGTTGAATCAGAAGCTCTATTTGGTATGGTTGGAAAGCTTATTCAATTATCTAAAACTTTCATGAAGAATCCGTGAGCCAAAAATGACTTGAAGTAGGTTTAATTTCAGGAGGAAGATAAAGGGTAACAGAGAAGCTCGAATCTGTGTTGTCTGATTTCGGGGCATTGCTGGACAAATTGGTTGGGAATATCGTTTTCATTTCTTCAGGTAAGTTGTAGAGTGTTCGAAAATGAAGAGTTTGATGTGTATTTCATTAATGTTTGTTAAGTATTGAGGAAGTTATGGGTGTTGGAAGTTAGGGTATAGAATCTGGAAAATCTGGAGAGTAGAGTGTGAATGTGATTCTTAATCCAATTGTTTAAAAATTCATGAGCATGGAAAGACAAAGCTATCTATCGTTCTAATGCTCGGTTTTGGTTATTTGACAGGCCAAGAGGAAATAGGTCGAGTCTACAAACCGGGGAACTAGATAAGACTGTGAGTGACAAAATGAATTTCGAAAATGTTCTTAAATGGTTGTTCATGATTATATGTTTTACATGCTTTCCTATGAATGATACATGGTTTTTATGAACAGTTTCAAGCATAAGTTTTGAGCTCAGATTTTCTAACGAGGTTTATATACGAGCACGTGGCTAATGACTTTATGAAAAGTAGCTGAAACGATATCTTTTAAAGTAAAGTATGGATTAGCAAGTACTTTTAAACGATTTCCAGTTTTTCACGAGCAAGCTGAGTAAGCTTAAGTTTTACGAAAGATAACGATAAGCAGGCATGTTTTAATGTTTTCATGTGATTTTCTGAGATTTCTATTGACTACATGACTGAGATATTGAGCCCGAGGCTATATGGTACCGTGTGCACACAGGTTATATTCCGTTGTTGACGTTGAGTGTACTCCGTGACAACGATGCTGTCGTGAGTGCTGGGCGGGCCCCACTACGACAAAGACGATGGGAGTGCTGGGCGGGCCCCACTACATCGTAGGACTAGTAAACGTTGGTTGTACTGGGCATGCCCTACACAACGTAGATCGGTCATGTTAGTTAAAACGTTTGATGTACTTGATATGCCTTGCTAGATTTTTAATGACGAACTTGCGAGATATTTTAGAAAGTCTTTTTCATTACACGTTTATGTTAAACGCTTTGATTGAGCATATTTATACGTTTAAAGGTTTATCACGTGTTTTGACTTCCAGATTTAGAGTTTTAAAATTAGTCACTCACTGGGCTTCGTAGCTCATTCTTTCAAAATGTTTTCCACCTTTCAGGTAGAGATCGAGCTCCCGGTGCCTGATACACTGCCAACGTCTGCTGAAAGTTCTAGATCAAGCTCCAGTACGTGGTTGGAGTTGTATATTGAGTCCGTTCATATTGTAAATGTTTTGTAAGGGTTGTATACTATCGTCCTAGAGGTCGTGGATGTATAACCCTAGTTGTATATGTTTTGGTCGTGATATCTATATCAGGTTACTTTCCAAACCAGGATATGTCAGGGCTGCACCATGTGTATGTTCAAAGCTTTCTGTGGATTCCGCTGTGTGGTGTTTCATATAGAATGTTTTATATCTATGATTAGTATGTTTATCAGGTTCAATGTTTCAGTAGGGTCAACAGGGATCGTTAGAGGTGACGATGTCTGTTGGTTTCACACCGTCTTTCGGGCTAAGCTAGCAGGTGGTCCGGGAGGGGGTGTGACATGGAGAGTTTGGAACTGAAAGTTCGGCCCAATGAGAGTTCTTTAGGTGGTTTGGACGAGACATGGTCAAAACTTTGCTCCGTTTCAGGTTTTGAGAGCTCGGAACCAAAAGTTCGTCCCAATGAGAGTTTTTCAGATGGTTTGGACGAACTTGGTCCAAACTTTGCTCCGTTTTGAGTTTTAGAGAGTTTGGAACTCAAAGTTCGGCCCAATGAGAGTTCTTTAGGTGGTTTGGACGACTCATGGTCAAAACTTTGCTCCGTTTCAGGTTTTGAGAGCTCGGAACCCAAAGTTCGTCCCAATGAGAGTTTTTCATGTGGTTTGGACGAACTTGGTCCAAACCTTTCTCTGTTTTGAATTTGGGAGAGTTTGGAACTCAAAGTTCGGCCCAATGAGAGTTCTTTAGGATGTTTGGACGACACATGGTCCAAACTTTGCTCCTTTTCAGGTTTTGAGAGCTCGGAACCCAAAGTTCCTCCCAATGAGAGTTTTTCAGATGGTTTGGACGAACTTGGTCCAAACTTTGCTCCGTTTTGAGTTTTGGAGAGTTTGGAACTCAAAGTTCGGGCCAATGAGAGTTCTTTAGGTGGTTTGGACGACACATTGTCAAAACTTTGCTCTGTTTCAGGTTTTGAGAGCTCGAAACCCAAAGTTCGTCCCAATGAGAGTTTTTCATCTGGTTTGGACGAACTTGGTCCACACTTTGCTCCGTTTTGAGTTTTGGAGAGTTTGGAACTCAAAGTTCGGCCCAATGAGAGTTCTTTAGGTGGTTTGGACGACACATGGTCAAAACCTTGCTCCGTTTCAGGTTTTGAGAGCTCGGAACCCAAAGTTCGTCCCAATGAGAGTTTTTCATATGGTTTGGACGAACTTGGTCCAAACTTTGCTCCGTTTTGAGTTTTGGAGAGTTTGGAACTCAAAGTTCGGCCCAATGAGAGTTCTTTAGGTGGTTTGGACGACACATGATGAAAACTTTGCTCCGTTTCAGGTTTTGAGAGCTCGGAACCAGAAGTTCATCCCAATGAGAGTTTTTCAGATGGTTTGGACGAACTTGGTCCAAACTTTGCTCCGTTTTGAGTTTTGGAGAGTTTGGAACTAAAAGTTCGGCCCAATGAGAGTTCTTTAGGTGGTTTGGACGACACATGGTCAAAACTTTGCTCCGTTTCAGGTTTTGAGAGCTCGGAACCCAAAGTTCGTCCCAATGAGAGTTTTTCATGTGGTTTGGACGAACTTGGTCCAAACCTTTCTCTGTTTTGAATTGTGGAGAGTTTGGAACTCAAAGTTCGGCCCAATGAGAGTTCTTTAGGATGTTTGGACGACACATGGTCCAAACTTTGCTCCTTTTCAGGTTTTGAGAGCTCGGAACCCAAAGTTCCTCCTAATGAGAGTTTTTCAGATGGTTTGGACGAACTTGGTCCAAACTTTGCTCCGTTTTGAGTTTTGGAGAGTTTGGAACTCAAAGTTCGGCCCAATGAGAGTTCTTTAGGTGGTTTGGACGACACATGGTCAAAACTTTGCTCCGTTTCAGGTTTTGAGAGCTCGGAACCCAAAGTTCTTCCCAATGAGAGGCTTTCAGATGGTTTGGACGAAGTTGGTCCAAACTTTGCTCCGTTTTGAGTTTTGGAAAGTTTTGAACTCAAACTTCAGCCCAATGAGATTGTTTAGGTGGTTTGGACGACACGTGGTCAAAACTTTGCTCCGTTTTAGGTTTTGAGAGCTCGGAACCCAAAGTTCGTTCCAATGAGAGTTTTTCATATGGTTTGGACGAAGTTGGTCCAAACTTTGCTCCGTTTTGAGTTTTGGAGAGTTTGGAACTGAAAGTTCGGCCTAATGAGAGTTCTTAAGGTGGTTTGGACGAGACATGGTCAAAACTTTGCTCCGTTTAAGGTTTTGAGAGCTCGGAACCAAAAGTTCGTCCCAATGAGAGTTTTTCAGATGGTTTGGACGAACTTGGTCCAAACTTTGCTCCGTTTTGAGTTTTGGAGAGTTTTGAACTCAAACTTCAGGCCAATGAGAGTTCTTTAGGTGGTTTGGACGACACGTGGTCAAAACTTTTCTCCATTTCAGGTTTTGAGAGCTCGGAACCCAAAGTTCGTTCCAATGAGAGTTTTTCATATCGTTTCGACGAACTTGGTCCAAACTTTGCTCCGTTTTGAGTTTGAGAGTTTGGAACTGAAAGTTCGGCCCAATGAGAGTTCTTTAGGTGGTTTGGACGAGACATCGTGAAAACTTTGCTCCGTTTCAGGTTTTGAGCGCTCGGAACCAAAAGTTCGTCCCAATGAGAGTTTTTCAGATGGTTTGGACGAACTTAGTCCAAACTTTGCTCCGTTTTGAGTTTTGGAGAGTTTGGAACTAAAAGTTCGGCCCAATTAGAGTTCTTTAAGTGGTTTGGACGAGACATGGACAAAACTTTGCTCCGTTTCAGGTTTTGAGAGCTCGGAACCCAAAGTTCTTCCCCATGAGACGCTTTCAGATGGTTTGGACGAACTTGGTCCAAACTTTGCTCCGTTTTGAGTTTTGGAGAGTTTTGAACTCAAACTTCAGCCCAATGAGAGTTCTTTAAGTGGTTTGGACGTCACGTGGTCAAAACTTTGCTCCGTTTCAGGTTTTGAGAGCTCGGAACCCAAAGGTTGTCCCAATGAGAGTTTTTCATATGGTTTGGACGAACTTGGTCATAACTTTGCTCCGTTTTGAGTTTTGGAGAGTTTGGAACTCAAAGTTCGACCCAATGAGAGTTCTTTAGGTGGTTTGGACGACACATGGTCAAAAGTTTGCTCCGTTTAAGGTTTTGAGAGCTCGGAACCCAAAGTTCGTCCCAATGAGAGTTTTTCATGTGGTTTGGATGAACTTGGTCCAAACTTTGCTCCGTTTTGGGTTTTGGAGAGTTTGGAACTAAAAGTTCGGCCCAATGAGAGTTCTTTAGGTGGTTTGGACGACACATGGTCAAAACTTTGCTACGTTTAAGGTTTTGAGAGCTCGGAACCCAAAGTTCGTCCCAATGAGAGTTTTTCATGTGGTTTGGACGAACTTGGTCCAAACTTTGCTCCGTTTCTAGTTTTTGAGAGTTTCGAACTCAAACTTCCGCCCAATGAGAGTTCTTTAGGTGGTTTGGACGACACGTGGTCAAAACATTGCTCCGTTTTAAGGTTTTGAGAGCTCGGAACCCAAAGTTCTTCCCTATGAGAGGCTTTCAGATGGTTCGGACGAACTTGGTCCAAACTTTGCTCCGTTTTGAGTTTTGGAGAGTTTTGAACTCAAACTTCAGCCCAATGAGAGTTCTTTAAGTGGTTTGGACGACACGTGGTCAAAACTTTGCTCCGTTTCAGGTTTTGAGAGCTCGGAACCAAAAGTTCGTCCCAATGAGAGTTTTTCATATGGTTTGGAAGAACCTTGTCCAAACTTTGCTCCGTTTTGAGTTTTGGAGAGTTTGGAACTCAAAGTTCGGCCCAATGACAGTTCTTTAGGTGGTTTGGACGAAACATGGTCAAAACTTTGCTCCGTTTCAGGTTTTGAGAGCTCGGAGCCCAAAGTTCTTCCCAATGAGAGGCTTTCAGATGGTTTGGACGAACTTGGTCCAAACTTTGCTCCGTTTTGAGTTTTGGAGAGTTTTGAACTCAAACTTCAGCCCAATCAGAGTTCTTTAAGTCGTTTCGACGACACGTGGTCAAAACTCTGCTCCGTTTCAGGTTTTGAGAGCTCGGAACCCAAAGTTCGTCCCAATGAGAGTTTTTCATATGTTTTGGACGAACTTGGTCCAAACTTTGCTCCGTTTTGAGTTTTGGAGTGTTTGGAACTGAAAATTCGGCCCAATGAGATTTCTTTAGGTGGTTTGGACGACACATGGTCAAAACTTTGCTCCGTTTAAGGTTTTGAGAGCTCGGAACCCAAAGCTCGTCCCAATGAGAGTTTTTCATGTGGTTTGGACGAACTTGGTCCAAACTTTTCTCCGTTTTGAGTTTTGGAGAGTTTTGAACTCAAACTTCGGCCCAATGAGAGTTCTTCAGGTGGTTTGGACGACACATGGTCAAAACTATGCTCCATTTCAGGTTTTGAGAGCTCGGAACCCAAAGTTCGTCCCAATGAGAGTTTTTCATGTGGTTTGGACGAACTTGGTCCAAACTTTGCTCCGTTTTGAGTTTTGGAGAGTTTGGAACTGAAAGTTCGGCCTAATGAGAGTTCTTTAGGTGGTTTGGACGAGACATGGTAAAAACTTTGCTCCGTTTCAGGTTTTGAGAGCTCGGAACCAAATGTTCGTCCCACTGAGAGTTTTTCAGATGGTTTGGACGAACTTGGTCCAAACATTGCTCCGTTTTGAGTTTTGGAGAGTTTTGAACTCAAACATCAGGCCAATGAGAGTTCTTTAGGTGGTTTGGACGACACGTGGTCAAAACTTTTCTCCATTTCAGGTTTTGAGAGCTCGGAACCCAAAGTTCGTTCCAATGAGAGTTTTTCATATGGTTTGGACGAACTTGGTCATAACTTTGTTCCGTTTTGAGTTTTGGAGAGTTTGGAACTCAAAGTTCGAACCAATGAGAGTTCTTTAGGTGGTTTGGACGACACATGGTCAAAAGTTTGCTCCGTCTAAGGTTTTGAGAGCTCGGAACCCAAAGTTCGTCCCAATGAGAGTTTTTCATGTGGTTTGGACGAACTTGGTCCAAACTTTGCTCCGTTTTGGGTTTTGGAGAGTTTGGAACTAAAAGTTCGGCCCAATGAGAGTTCTTTAGGTGGTTTGGACGACACATGGTCAAAACTTTGCTCCGTTTCTGGTTTTGAGAGCTCGGAACCCAAAGTTCTTCCCAATGAGAGGCTTTAAGATGGTTTGGACGAACTTGGTCCAAACTTTGCTCCGTTTTGAGTTTTGGAGAGTTTTGAACTCAAACTTCAGCCCAATGAGAGTTCTTTAAGTGGTTTGGACGACACATGGTAGAAACTTTGCTCCGTTTCAGGTTTTGAGAACTCGGAACCCAAAGTTCGTCCCAATGAGAGTTTTTATATGGTTTGGACGAACTTGGACCAAACTTTGCTCCGTTTTGAGTTTTGGAGAGTTTGGAACTCAAAATTCGGCCCAATGAGAGTTCTTTAGGTGGTTTGGACGACACATGGTCAAAACTTTGCTCCGTTTAAGGTTTTGAGAGCTCGGAACCCAAAGTTCGTCCCAATGAGAGTTTTTCATGTGGTTTTGACGAACTTGGACCAAACTTTTCTTCGTTTTGAACTCAAACTTCGGCCCAATGAGAGTTCTTTAGGTGGTTTGGACGACACATGGTCAAAACTTTGCTCCATTTCAGGTTTTGAGAGCTCGGAACCCAAAGTTCGTCCCAATGAGAGTTTTTCATGTGGTTTGGACGAACTTGGTCCAAACTTTGCTCCGTTTCTAGTTTTAGAGAGTTTGGAACTCAAAGTTCAGCCCAATGAGAGTTCTTTAGGTGGTTTAGACGAGACATGGACAAAACTTTGCTCCGTTTCAGGTTTTGACAGCTCGGAACCCAAAGTTCTTCCCAATGAGAGGCTTTCAGATGGTTTGGACGAACTTGGTCCACACTTTGCTCCGTTTTGAGGTTTGGAGAGTTTTGGACTCAAACTTCAGCCCAATGAGAGTTCTTTAAGTGGTTTGGACGACACGTGGTTAAAACTTTGCTCCGTTTCAGGTTTTGAGAGCCCGGAACCCAAAGTTCGTCCCAATGAGAGTTTTTCATATGGTTTGGACGAACTTGGTCCAAACTTTGCTCCGTTTTGAGTTTTGGAGAGTTTGGAACTCAAAGTTCGGCCCAATGAGAGTTCTTTAGGTGGTTTGGACGACACATGATGAAAACTTTGCTCCGTTTCAGGTTTTGAGAGCTCGGAACCAGAAGTTCATCCCAATGAGAGTTTTTCAGATGGTTTGGACGAACTTGGTCCAAACTCTGCTCTGTTTTGAGTTTTGGAGAGTTTGGAACTAAAAGTTCGGCCCAATGAGAGTTCTTTAGGTGGTTTGGACGACACATGGTCAAAACTTTGCTCCGTTTCAGGTTTTGAGAGCTCGGAACCCAAAGTTCGTCCCAATGAGAGTTTTTCATGTGGTTTGGACGAACTTGGTCCAAACCTTTCTCTGTTTTGAATTGTGGAGAGTTTGGAACTCAAAGTTCGGCCCAATGAGAGTTCTTTAGGATGTTTGGACGACACATGGTCCAAACTTTGCTCCTTTTCAGGTTTTGAGAGCTCGGAACCCAAAGTTCCTCCTAATGAGAGTTTTTCAGATGGTTTGGACGAACTTGGTCCAAACTTTGCTCCGTTTTGAGTTTTGGAGAGTTTGGAACTCAAAGTTCGGCCCAATGAGAGTTCTTTAGGTGGTTTGGACGACACATGGTCAAAACATTGCTCCGTTTCAGGTTTTGAGAGCTCGGAACCCAAAGTTCTTCCCAATGAGAGGCTTTCAGATGGTTTGGACGAAGTTGGTCCAAACTTTTCTCCGTTTTGAGTTTTGGAAAGTTTTGAACTCAAACTTCAGCCCAATGAGATTGTTTTGGTGGTTTGGACGACACGTGGTCAAAACTTTGCTCCGTTTTAGGTTTTGAGAGCTCGGAACCCAAAGTTCGTTCCAATGAGAGTTTTTCATATGGTTTGGACGAAGTTGGTCCAAACTTTGCTCCGTTTTGAGTTTTGGAGAGTTTGGAACTGAAAGTTCGGCCTAATGAGAGTTCTTTAGGTGGTTTGGACGAGACATGGTAAAAACTTTGCTCCGTTTCAGGTTTTGAGAGCTCGGAACCAAAAGTTCGTCCCAATGAGAGTTTTTCAGATGGTTTGGACGAACTTGGTCCAAACTTTGCTCCGTTTTGAGTTTTGGAGAGTTTTGAACTCAAACTTCAGGCCAATGAGAGTTCTTTAGGTGGTTTGGACGACACGTGGTCAAAACTTTTCTCCATTTCAGGTTTTGAGAGCTCGGAACCCAAAGTTCGTTCCAATGAGAGTTTTTCATATCGTTTCGACGAACTTGGTCCAAACTTTGCTCCGTTTTGAGTTTTGGAGAGTTTTGAACTCAAACTTCAGCCCAATGAGAGTTCTTTAAGTGGTTTGGACGTCACGTGGTCAAAACTTTGCTCCGTTTCAGGTTTTGAGAGCTCGGAACCCAAAGGTTGTCCCAATGAGAGTTTTTCATATGGTTTGGACGAACTTGGTCAAATCTTTGCTCCGTTTTGAGTTTTGGAGAGTTTGGAACTCAAAGTTCGACCCAATGAGAGTTCTTTAGGTGGTTTGGACGACACATGGTCAAAAGTTTGCTCCGTTTAAGGTTTTGAGAGCTCGGAACCCAAAGTTCGTCCCAATGAGAGTTTTTCATGTGGTTTGGACGAACTTGGTCCAAACTTTGCTCCGTTTTGGGTTTTGGAGAGTTTGGAACTAAAAGTTCGGCCCAATGAGAGTTCTTTAGGTGGTTTGGACGACACATGGTCAAAACTTTGCTACGTTTAAGGTTTTGAGAGCTCGGAACCCAAAGTTCGTCCCAATGAGAGTTTTTCATGTGGTTTGGACGAACTTGGTCCAAACTTTGCTCCGTTTCTAGTTTTTGAGAGTTTGGAACTCAAACTTCCGCCCAATGAGAGTTCTTTAGGTGGTTTGGACGACACGTGGTCAAAACATTGCTCCGTTTCAGGCTTTGAGAGCTCGGAACCCAAAGTTCGTCCCAATGAGAGTTTTTCATATGGTTTGGACGAACTTGGTCCAAACTTTGCTCTTTTTTGAGTTTTGGAGAGTTTGGAACTCAAAGTTCGGACCAATGAGAGTTCTTTAGGTGGTTTGGACGAGACATGGTCAAAACTTTGCTCCGTTTAAGGTTTTGAGAGCTCGGAACCCAAAGTTCTTCCCTATGAGAGGCTTTCAGATGGTTCGGACGAACTTGGTCCAAACTTTGCTCCGTTTTGAGTTTTGGAGAGTTTTGAACTCAAACTTCAGCCCAATGAGAGTTCTTTAAGTGGTTTGGACGACACGTGGTCAAAACTTTGCTCCGTTTCAGGTTTTGAGAGCTCGGAACCAAAAGTTCGTCCCAATGAGAGTTTTTCATATGGTTTGGAAGAACCTTGTCCAAACTTTGCTCCGTTTTGAGTTTTGGAGAGTTTGGAACTCAAAGTTCGGCCCAATGACAGTTCTTTAGGTGGTTTGGACGAAACATGGTCAAAACTTTGCTCCGTTTCAGGTTTTGAGAGCTCGGAGCCCAAAGTTCTTCCCAATGAGAGGCTTTCATATGGTTTGGACGAACTTGGTCCAAACTTTGCTCCGTTTTGAGTTTTGGAGAGTTTTGAACTCAAACTTCAGCCCAATGAGAGTTCTTTAAGTGGTTTCGACGACACGTGGTCAAAACTCTGCTCCGTTTCAGGTTTTGAGAGCTCGGAACCCAAAGTTCGTCCCAATGAGAGTTTTTCATACGTTTTGGACGAACTTGGTCCAAACTTTGCTCCGTTTTGGGTTTTGGAGAGTTTGGAACTAAAAGTTCGGCCCAATGAGAGTTCTTTAGGTGGTTTGGACGACACATGGTCAAAACTTTGCTCCGTTTCAGGTTTTGAGAGCTCGGAACCCAAAGTTGTTCCCAATGAGAGGCTTTAAGATGGTTTGGACGAACTTGGTCCAAACTTTGCTCCGTTTTGAGTTTTGGAGAGTTTTGAACTCAAACTTCAGCCCAATGAGAGTTCTTTAATTGGTTTGGACGACACATGGTAGAAACTTTGCTCCGTTTCAGGTTTTGAGAACTCGGAACCCAAAGTTCGTCCCAATGAGAGTTTTTCATATGGTTTGGAAGAACTTGGTCCAAACTTTGCTCCGTTTTGAGTTTTGGAGAGTTTGGAACTCAAAGCTCGGCCCAATGACAGTTCTTTAGGTGGTTTGGACGACACATGGTCAAAACTTTGCTCCGTTTCAGGTTTTGAGAGCTCGGAACCCAAAGTTCTTCCCAATGAGAGGCTTTCAGATGGTTCGGACGAACTTGGTCCAAATTTTGCTCCGTTTTGAGTTTTGGAGAGTTTTGAACTCAAACTTCGGCCCAATGAGAGTTCTTTAGGTGGTTTGGACGACACGTGGTCAAAACTTTGCTCTGTTTCAGGTTTTGAGAGCTCGGAACCCAAAGTTCGTCCCAATGAGAGTTTTACATATGGTTTGGACGAACTTGGACCAAACTTTGCTCCGTTTTGAGTTTTGGAGAGTTTGGAACTCAAAATTCGGCCCAATGAGAGTTCTTTAGGTGGTTTGGACGACACATGGTCAAAACTTTGCTCCGTTTAAGGTTTTGAGAGCTCGGAACCCAAAGTTCGTCCCAATGAGAGTTTTTCATGTGGTTTTGACGAACTTGGACCAAACTTTTCTTCGTTTTGAGTTTTGGAGAGTTTTGAACTCAAACTTCGGCCCAATGAGAGTTCTTTAGGTGGTTTGGACGACACATGGTCAAAACTTTGCTCCATTTCAGGTTTTGAGAGCTCGGAACCCAAAGTTCGTCCCAATGAGAGTTTTTCATGTGGTTTGGACGAACTTGGTCCAAACTTTGCTCCGTTTCTAGTTTTGGAGAGTTTGGAACTCAAAGTTCGGCCCAATGAGAGTTCTTTAGGTGGTTTTGACGACCCATGGTCAAAACTTTGCTCCGTTTCTATTTTTGAGAGATCGAAACCCAAAGTTCGTCCCAATGAGAGTTTTTTATATGGTTTGGACGAACTTGGTCCAAACTTTACTACGTTTTGAGTTTCGGAGAGTTTGGAACTCAAAGTTCGGCCCAATGAGAGTTCTTTAGGTGGTTTGGACGACACGTGGTCAAAACTTTGCTCCGTTTCAGGTTTTGAGAGCTCGGAACCCAACGATCGTCAGAATGAGAGTTTTTCATATGGTTTGGACGAACTTGGTCCAAACTTTGCTCCGTTTTGAATTTTGGAGAGTTTGGAACTCAAAGTTCGGCCCAATGAGAGTTCTTTAGGTGGTTTGGACGTCACGTGGTCAAAACTTTGCTCCGTTTCAGGTTTTGAGAGTTCGGAACCCAAAGTTTGTCCTAATGAGAGTTTTTCATATGGTTTGGACGAACTTGGTCCAAACTTTGCTCCGTTTTGTGTTTTGGAGAGTTTGGAACTCAAAGTTCGGCACAAAGAGAGTTCTTTAGGTGGTTTGGACGACACATGGTCAAAACTTTGCTCCATTTCAGGTTTTGAGAGCTCGGAACCCAAAGTTCGTCCCAATGAGAGTTTTTAATGTGGTTTAGACGAACTTGGTCCAAACTTTGCTCCGTTTTTAGTTTTGGAGAGTTTTGAACTCAAACTTCAGCCCAATGAGAGTTCTTTAAGTGGTTTGGACGACACGTGGTCAAACTTTGCTCCGTTTCAGGTTTTGAGAACTCGTAACCCAAAGTTCGTCCCAATGAGAGTTTTTCATATGGTTTGGAAGAACTTGGTCCAAACTTTGCTCCGTTTTAAGTTTTGGAGAGTTTGGAACTCAAAGCTCGGCCCAATGACAGTTCTTTAGGTGGTTTGGACGACACATGGTCAAAACTTTGCTCCGTTTCAGGTTTTGAGAGCTCGGAACCCAAAGTTCTTCCAAATGAGAGGCTTTCAGATGGTTCGGACGAACTTGGTCCAAACTTTGCTCCGTTTTGAGTTTTGGAGAGTTTTGAACTCAAACTTCAGCCCAATGAGAGTTCTTCAAGTGGTTTGGACGTCACGTGGTCAAAACTTTGCTCCGTTTCAGGTTTTGAGAGCTCGGAACCCAAAGTTTGTCCTAATGAGAGTTTTTCATATGGTTTGGACGAACTTGGTCCAAACTTTGCTCCGTTTTGTGTTTTGGAGAGTTTGAAACTCAAAGTTCGGCACAATGAGAGTTCTTTAGGTGGTTTGGACGACACATGGTCAAAACTTTGCTCCATTTCAGGTTTTGAGAGCTTGGAACCCAAAGTTCGTCCCAATGAGAGTTTTTCATGTGGTTTGGACGAACTTGGTCCAAACTTTGCTCCGTTTTTAGTTTTGGAGAGTTTTGAACTCAAACTTCAGCCCAATGAGAGTTCTTTAAGTGGTTTGGACGACACGTGGTCAAACTTTGCTCCGTTTCAGGTTTTGAGAACTCGGAACCCAAAGTTCGTCCCAATGAGAGTTTTTCATATGGTTTGGAAGAACTTGGTCCAAACTTTGCTCCGTTTTGAGTTTTGGAGAGTTTGGAACTTAAAGATCGGCCCAATGACAGTTCTTTAGGTGGTTTGGACGACACATGGTCAAAACTTTGCTCCGTTTCAGGTTTTGAGAGCTCGGAACCCAAAGTTCTTCCAAATGAGAGGCTTTCAGATGGTTCGGACGAACCTTGTCCAAACTTTGCTCCGTTTTGAGTTTTGGAGAGTTTTGAACTCAAACTTCGGCCCAATGAGAGTTCTTTAGGTGGTTTGGACGACACGTGGTCAAAACTTTGCTCCGTTTCAGGTTTTGAGAGCTCGGAACCCAAAGTTCGTCCCAATGAGAGTTTTTCATATGGTTTGGACGAACTTGGACCAAACTTTGCTCTGTTTTGAGTTTTGGAGAGTTTGGAACTCAAAATTCGGCCCAATGAGAGTTCTTTAGGTGGTTTGGACGACACATGGTCAAAACTTTGCTCCGTTTAAGGTTTTGAGAGCTCGGAACCCAAAGTTCGTCCCAATGAGAGTTTTTCATGTGGTTTGGACGAACTTGGTCCAAACTTTTCTTCGTTTTGTGTTATGAAACTCCCAAGAAATGTATCTAACAACCTTGCTAAAAAACAAGACCTTTAGATCTCAAATCTGAAAACCCCAAAGAACAATATGGAACCAACCCATGGAAAAGTTTTGAAACGGATTACCTTGACGATCAATATCAAGAGTAAAGAAAACTTGTTTCTAAACTCGTGATTCGAATCACTCCACAAGAGGTTTGATCAACACCACTTGAATGACTCTAGCATGCAAGATCTAAACACAAGAAATTGCACAATTTGAAAAAAACTCAGCTCAACACAAAGCTAAGAGAAAACCCAATATATTTCACTCAAAATATTCTGGTTTGTGTTACATCCAAGATGGCTTTTTATAGCCTTCAAACTATAACCTAAATTCAGCTTAAATGACATATTTAAGAGTGTAACCTCCACAATATTAAAGCCCATAATCAGCCACTACTCAAATGTAACCTATAAGTTATGGAAAAGACTTAAAAACTGAAAATTACATAATGGAGGGCCATAAATCCGAGAATTGAGCTCCTTTGGTCAGATTTGAGTTGTTTGTAACCTCCCATGTTAATTGAAGCTTCACTTGGAGTAGTTTAAACTTAAGTTCCATAAAGCCAACTATAGTTCATTAAATGCAAGTCAAAATGCATTTAACGTGTCTCCATCTTGAATCTCAACTTTGGAAATAGTGTAGGGAAATAGTCCAACATCTCCTTGAACGTCCTTTGTCGATCTCACCATAGCTTGAATATAGGTGATTAATGCTTGTTGTAGCTTCTTGGCTCTCGACCTTGTAATTGGACCTTGAGGCATGACAATAGATGTAGCTTGGTTCACATCATCTTCTCCCTCTTCAGAAGGATTCGTCCTCGAATCATAGCCATCACCTACATCAAAAGGACTCAAGTCAGCAACATTAAAGGTTGCACTAACACCATACTCACCTGGTAAATCAATTTTATAAGCATTGTCATTGATGCGCTCAAGAACTTGGAAAGGACCATCTCCTCGGGGCAAAAGTTTCGATCTTCTTTGTGTAGGAAACCTTTCTTTTCGAAAATGCACCCAAACCCAATCTCCAGGTTTGAAGACTAAAAGCTTGCGTCCCTTATTAATTCTTGAAGCAACCTTGGAATTATGCTTCTCAATGTTCTCTTTCACTTTTTTGTGCAGCTTATGAACAAAGTCAACCTTTGCATTGGCATCAAAACTCACAAACTCATTAGGGGGCATAGGTAATAAATCAATAGGAGTTAGAGGATTAAAGCCATAAACAATTTCAAAAGGAGTGCATTTAGTAGTGCTATGTACAGCCCTATTATATGCAAATTCTATGAATGGCAAACAATCCTCCCAAGTCTTAAGATTCTTGTCGATAATAGCTCTAAGCATAGTGGTCATGGTCCGATTAACAACCTCAGTTTGTCCGTCCGTTTGTGGATGACAAGTAGTTGAATACACTAGCTTAGTTCCCAATTTACCCCACAAAACACGCCAAAAGTGACTTAAGAATTTAACATCACGATCACTTACTATGCTTTTAGGAATACCATGCAATCTCACAACCTCCCTAAAAAATAAGTCAGCAATATGCTTTGCATCATCAGTTTTGTGACAAGGAATAAAATGAGCCATTTTACTAAATCTATCAACCACAACAAAGATGCTATCCCTACCTTTCCTAGTTCTAGGTAAGCCTAAAACAAAATCCATTGATATATCAATCCAAGGACCATTAGGAATGGGCAAAGGTGAATACAAACCATGTGGTTGAAGCCTAGACTTAGCTTGTTTACATGCTATGCATCGTGCACACACTTTATTAACATCATGTCTCATTTTAGGCCAATAAAAGTGTTCAGCAAGCATATCATAAGTTTTAGAAACTCCAAAATGAGCCATTAAGCCACCTCCATGAGCTTCCCTTACAAGTAACTCACGAATGGAACAAGATGGTATGCATAGTTTCCCTTTTCTAAACAAAAATCCATCAAACAACATGTAATCATCCACAGCAAGTCCTTTTTCACAAGATTCAACAAAAGGAGCAAAGAACACATCATGATGATACAAAGACTTTATATGCTCAAAACCCAAAAACTTAGCATTCAATCGGTTAAAAAGAGCATACCTTCGAGACAAAGCATCAGCAACAACATTCTCTTTACCTTGTTTATACTTAATGACATAAGGAAATGACTCGATGAACTCCATCCATTTAGCATGGCGACGATTGAGCTTATCTTGACCTCTCAAATGTTTTAAACTCTCATGATCAGTATGAATAACAAACTCTTTAGGCCAAAGATAATGTTGCCAAGTTTGTAAGGCACGAACCAAAGCATAAAGTTCTTTGTCATAAGTCGGATACTTCAAAGAAGCACCATTCAATTTTTCACTAAAGAACATTAAAGGTCTTTGATTTTGCATTAAAACAGCCCCTATTCCAACACCACTAGCATCACATTCAATTTCAAAAGTTAAGTCAAAATTAGGTAATGCCAGTAATGGAGCAGAACTCGATTTTTCTTTCAAAGTATTAAAAGCAAGTTCTTCGTCTTTTCCCCATTCAAAAGAAACATTTTTTTTAACAAGTTCATTCAAAGGTGAAGCAATAGTACTAAAATCCTTTATGAACCTACGATAAAATCCTGCAAGACCATAAAAACTTCTTACCTCACTTACACTTTTAGGTGTAGGCCAATCTCGTATAGCCTTTACCTTCTCCTCGTCAACCTCAACACCATTAGATGAAACGACAAATCCAAGAAAATTAACTTTTTCCATACAAAAGCTACATTTCTTTAAATTTGCATACAAGCATTCTTTTCGCAAAGTAATCAAAACAGAACGTACATGCTCAACATGCTCATCTAAGGATTTAGAATAAACAAGTATGTCATCAAAATACACAACCACAAACTTCCCTAAGTATTCACGCAAGACATGATTCATTAACCTCATGAATGTACTAGGTGCATTAGTCAATCCAAAAGGCATAACTAACCACTCATAAAGGCCATACTTAGTTTTGAAAGCGGTTTTCCATTCATCACCAATATGCATGCGAATTTGATGATAACCTGATTTCAAATCAATTTTAGTAAATAGACTACATCCATGCAACTCATCAAGCATATCATCTAATCTAGGAATTGGATGCCTATACTTAATAGTTATCTTGTTTATAGCCCTACAATCAACACACATCCGCCATGATCCATCTTTCTTAGGCACAAGAATAACCGGAACAGAACATGGACTCAAACTCTCACGCACATACCCTTTATCAAGGAGTTCACTTACTTGCCTTTGTATTTCTTCAGCCTCCTTTGGATTAGTCCTATATGCTGGACGATTTGGAATGGTCGCTCCCGGAATGAAGTCAATCTTGTGCTCAATTCCTCTAAGTGGTGGCAAACCACTTGGCATCTCCTCGGGAAATAAATCTTCAAACTCCTGCAAAAGTGTAACAAAAACACTAGGCAAAGAAGGGTTAAGCTCGTTAGTAAGAAAACAAGACCCTTTGTACAAAAGTACAAGAATGGTCCGGTTAGAGATCAAAACATTCCTAGCCTCACTTGATCTAACATACAAGCTCACGATTTTGGCTTTTCTCTCATTTTTCTCTCTAGGCCGATTACTACTCACTTGCTTTTCACTCAACTCATTTTTTTCTCTCAATTCTTTTTCTTCCATTTCTTTTGAACTTTTTGCTTTTTCATCGACCTCTTGCCTTTTCTTTTCAAGTTTACATTGATCAATATACACATCTGTTGGAGACAAAGGTACAAGAGTAGTTTTTCTCCCATTATGAGTTAAAGAGTAACGATTAGCATACCCATCATAGACTACCCGACGATCAAATTGCCAAGGTCTCCCCAACAATAAATCCCCAGCATGCATGGATACAACATCACACAAAACATCATCAGCATACTTCCCAATGGTAAAAGAAACAAGAGCTTGCCTACTTACCCTTACCTCCCCACAATCATTCAACCATTGAAGCCTATATGGTTTAGGATGGGGTTTGGTCTCTAAATTAAGTCTCTTGACCAGAATGGAACTCACAACATTGGTACAACTACCACTATCGATAACCACACTACAAGGTACAGATTGAACAAGACACCTAGTGTGAAATAAGTTTTCCCGTTGGTCTAGACTATCCTCCTTAATTTGGGTGTTTAAAGCTCTCCTAGTGACTAAGGACATATAAGCGGGATCCTCTTCACTAAACTCATCACTTTCACACTCTACTTTTCCTTCCTCTATGACCTCATCTTCCTCTTCATCCTCCGTCACAAACTCTCCCTCTCTAAGGATCATCGTTCTCCTATTTGGGCAATCTCTACTATAATGACCTACCCCTTGACATTTCCAGCACTTCAAATCCCTATTTTGCACATTAGATTCATCTACCTTCTCTTTCCCCTTCTTGGAACTCTCCCCTTTTTCAAACTTCTCTTTAGGTTTCTCATACCCCTCTCGATTTCTAGGCTTATAATCAATACTCTTACTATCCCTTTTCCATGATGAGCTAGAGTTGGAAAAGTGTTTAGAAGAATACCGTCGTGACTTTCGTTGGAGTTGCCTCTCAATTTTGATTGCAATATGCAGCATCTCTTCAATGTCAAAATAAGGTTGTAGATCAACCTTGTCCGCAATCTCCGTGTTTAGCCCATTAAGAAACCGTGCCATGAGATTCTCCATGTCCTCATCTATATCAAGTCGATCCATCAACGTATCCATCTCTTTGTAATAATCCTCCACGGACTTACTTCCTTGTTTCAATGCTTGAAGCTTTTGCGCCATGTCCCGTTGAAAATGTTTTGGAACAAAACGCTTCCTCATGGCCTCCTTGAACTCGTACCAATCATCGATCGGTGCCTCAAGATTTCTTCTCCTACTTGACATCAACTTATCCCACCATGTTTGAGCATATTGTTTAAATTGAGCAACGCATAATATTACCTTCTTTTCATCACTGAAATTATGGCAATTGAATACGGACTCCACTGACTTCTCCCATTCAAGGTATTCCTCCGGATCGGTTTTGCCATAGAACTTTGGAAGCTTCAATTTGATGTTACCCACATTTCGATCAACTCCCTCATATTGAGGAACTCGTTGTTGGAAAATATGATGTCCTCGTCCACGACCTCGCCCTCTTTCCATGCCACGACCAGCACGTCTTTGTCTTCCTCTTGGAACCGCTACCAAGGTAACTTGGTCATCATCTGGTTGATCGGAACCATCACCCTCATAGTCATCCTCTCGATCATTGTCAATACGTGGTGGTGGAATTCTCTCACGAGGTTGGTACTGAGCCGCCAACCTTCCCATGCGTTCGAACAACTCTTCTATACCACGAATCATTCTTTCCATGGTTCCTTGTTGTGCCTCTCTCATCCGTGCTTCAGTAATGTTAGGATCATTCTCATGATTTGCCATACTACAGAACAAAGTTAAGTGACAAAAAAAAAAATAATAATAATGGACCTCACAAGCGCTCCCTCACACGTTTCACTCGTTAATGAAGACCACTCGTGTTTAACACTCAACACTCAAAACAATGTACCACTCCCTTACAATCACACCCTCACAAATTGGCACACACAAAGCACACTCCAAAACAGATTGGTATTGAGTCTAGCAAAGTTAAAGAGCTAAGCAGTGCAATTCAAGTGATTAGTCCACACACTTAGAACACAATCAAAGGTATTAAAGGAGCAATCCGAATAACAACAAAGAAACAAGTTTAAGAAAAAAAAATATTGGAATATGATTATGGAAGAAAGAAACAAACTTAGAACAAAGAGAAACAAAGTTGGACAGAATTGAAATGGTATGCAAAGTAGTTACTAAGTTGAATTCAAAAAAATTGATAAAGATGATGTTAACTCCGGGCAAATGATGAATAATGGTATTTAATTCAGCCTTAGTAACAGATAGGAGTTAAATATAACAGCAACAAAAGAGAATTGACTAAGCCCAATTGTAACTGCCACATTTAATGCCCAACGGTTTTCTTTTGTTTGAATTCTGGATGTAACTGATATGTTGGAACTTTAAACGGTCAAATCTGAATCTAAGAAGAGAGTATTAACATTAGAACATTCAGATGAACATGCTTTCAAACAATGAATACAAAGAAGTCAGCAAGAATTTGCTCTCGGGCTGTACAGATTTCCTTTGACAGATTTTCAAAATATGCCTAAATCACCCTGAAGCAAACCGATTTAGAAGTTCTCAATGAAGGAAAAGTTGTAGATAAGACTTCAATCTAAAACTTTGTAGAAGACAAGAACATGAAATGAAGAACGGAAATGATATTTTTTATTTCTTTTTTAAGACAGCAGAATAGCATGCCCAGATTTACGAAAACTGAAGAAAAAAAACAAATAGAACAAAAAGATAAACGCAAGGAAACATATGTCCGATCAAAGAGCCTAAGCTCTGATACCAAATGTTATGAAACTCCCAAGAAATGGATCTAACAACCTTGCTAAAAAACAAGACCTTTAGATCTCAAATCTGAAAACCCCAAAGAACAATATGGAACCAACCCAAGGAAAAGTTTTGAAACGGATTACCTTGACGATCAATATCAAGAGTAAAGAAAACTTGTTTCTAAACTCGTGATTCGAATCACTCCACAAGAGGTTTGATCAACACCACTTGAATGACTCTAGCATGCAAGATCTAAACACAAGAAATTGCACAATTTGAAAAAAACTCAGCTCAACACAAAGCTAAGAGAAAACCCAATATATTTCACTCAAAATATTCTGGTTTGTGTTACATCCAAGATGGCTTTTTATAGCCTTCAAACTATAACCTAAATTCAGCTTAAATGACATATTTAAGAGTGTAACCTCCACAATATTAAAGCCCATAATCAGTCACTACTCAAATGTAACCTATAAGTTATGGAAAAGACTTAAAAACTGAAAATTACATAATGGAGGGCCATAAATCCGAGAATTGAGCTCCTTTGGTCAGATTTGAGTTGTTTGTAACCTCCCATGTTAATTGAAGCTTCACTTGGAGTAGTTTAAACTTAAGTTCCATAAAGCCAACTATAGTTCATTAAATGCAAGTCAAAATGCATTTAACGTGTCTCCATCTTGAATCTCAACTTTGGAAATAGTGTAGGGAAATAGTCCAACATCTCCTTGAACGTCCTTTGTCGATCTCACCATAGCTTGAATATAGGTGATTAATGCTTGTTGTAGCTTCTTGGCTCTCGACCTTGTAATTGGACCTTGAGGCATGACAATAGATGTAGCTTGGTTCACATCATCTTCTCCCTCTTCAGAAGGATTCGTCCTCGAATCATAGCCATCACCTACATCAAAAGGACTCAAGTCAGCAACATTAAAGGTTGCACTAACACCATACTCACCTGGTAAATCAATTTTATAAGCATTGTCATTGATGCGCTCAAGAACTTGGAAAGGACCATCTCCTCGGGGCAAAAGTTTCGATCTTCTTTGTGTAGGAAACCTTTCTTTCCGAAAATGCACCCAAACCCAATCTCCAGGTTTGAAGACTAAAAGCTTGCGTCCCTTATTAATTCTTGAAGCAACCTTGGAATTATGCTTCTCAATGTTCTCTTTCACTTTTTTGTGCAGCTTATGAACAAAGTCAACCTTTGCATTGGCATCAAAACTCACAAACTCATTAGGGGGCATAGGTAATAAATCAATAGGAGTTAGAGGATTAAAGCCATAAACAATTTCAAAAGGAGTGCATTTAGTAGTGCTATGTACAGCCCTATTATATGCAAATTCTATGAATGGCAAACAATCCTCCCAAGTCTTAAGATTCTTGTCGATAATAGCTCTAAGCATAGTGGTCATGGTCCGATTAACAACCTCAGTTTGTCCGTCCGTTTGTGGATGACAAGTAGTTGAATACACTAGCTTAGTTCCCAATTTACCCCACAAAACACGCCAAAAGTGACTTAAGAATTTAACATCACGATCACTTACTATGCTTTTAGGAATACCATGCAATCTCACAACCTCCCTAAAAAATAAGTCAGCAATATGCTTTGCATTATCAGTTTTGTGACAAGGAATAAAATGAGCCATTTTACTAAATCTATCAACCACAACAAAGATGCTATCCCTACCTTTCCTAGTTCTAGGTAAGCCTAAAACAAAATCCATTGATATATCAATCCAAGGACCATTAGGAATGGGCAAAGGTGAATACAAACCATGTGGTTGAAGCCTAGACTTAGCTTGTTTACATGCTATGCATCGTGCACACACTTTATTAACATCATGTCTCATTTTAGGCCAATAAAAGTGTTCAGCAAGCATATCATAAGTTTTAGAAACTCCAAAATGAGCCATTAAGCCACCTCCATGAGCTTCCCTTACAAGTAACTCACGAATGGAACAAGATGGTATGCATAGTTTCCCTTTTCTAAACAAAAATCCATCAAACAACATGTAATCATCCACAGCAAGTCCTTTTTCACAAGATTCAACAAAAGGAGCAAAGAACACATCATGATGATACAAAGACTTTATATGCTCAAAACCCAAAAACTTAGCATTCAATCGGTTAAAAAGAGCATACCTTCGAGACAAAGCATCAGCAACAACATTCTCTTTACCTTGTTTATACTTAATGACATAAGGAAATGACTCGATGAACTCCATCCATTTAGCATGGCGACGATTGAGCTTATCTTGACCTCTCAAATGTTTTAAACTCTCATGATCAGTATGAATAACAAACTCTTTAGGCCAAAGATAATGTTGCCAAGTTTGTAAGGCACGAACCAAAGCATAAAGTTCTTTGTCATAAGTCGGATACTTCAAAGAAGCACCATTCAATTTTTCACTAAAGAACATTAAAGGTCTTTGATTTTGCATTAAAACAGCCCCTATTCCAACACCACTAGCATCACATTCAATTTCAAAAGTTAAGTCAAAATTAGGTAATGCCAGTAATGGAGCAGAACTCGATTTTTCTTTCAAAGTATTAAAAGCAAGTTCTTCGTCTTTTCCCCATTCAAAAGAAACATTTTTTTTAACAAGTTCATTCAAAGGTGAAGCAATAGTACTAAAATCCTTTATGAACCTACGATAAAATCCTGCAAGACCATAAAAACTTCTTACCTCACTTACACTTTTAGGTGTAGGCCAATCTCGTATAGCCTTTACCTTCTCCTCGTCAACCTCAACACCATTAGATGAAACGACAAATCCAAGAAAATTAACTTTTTCCATACAAAAGCTACATTTCTTTAAATTTGCATACAAGCATTCTTTTCGCAAAGTAATCAAAACAGAACGTACATGCTCAACATGCTCATCTAAGGATTTAGAATAAACAAGTATGTCATCAAAATACACAACCACAAACTTCCCTAAGTATTCACGCAAGACATGATTCATTAACCTCATGAATGTACTAGGTGCATTAGTCAATCCAAAAGGCATAACTAACCACTCATAAAGGCCATACTTAGTTTTGAAAGCGGTTTTCCATTCATCACCAATATGCATGCGAATTTGATGATAACCTGATTTCAAATCAATTTTAGTAAATAGACTACATCCATGCAACTCATCAAGCATATCATCTAATCTAGGAATTGGATGCCTATACTTAATAGTTATCTTGTTTATAGCCCTACAATCAACACACATCCGCCATGATCCATCTTTCTTAGGCACAAGAATAACCGGAACAGAACATGGACTCAAACTCTCACGCACATACCCTTTATCAAGGAGTTCACTTACTTGCCTTTGTATTTCTTCAGCCTCCTTTGGATTAGTCCTATATGCTGGACGATTTGGAATGGTCGCTCCCGGAATGAAGTCAATCTTGTGCTCAATTCCTCTAAGTGGTGGCAAACCACTTGGCATCTCCTCGGGAAATAAATCTTCAAACTCCTGCAAAAGTGTAACAAAAACACTAGGCAAAGAAGGGTTAAGCTCGTTAGTAAGAAAACAAGACCCTTTGTACAAAAGTACAAGAATGGTCCGGTTAGAGATCAAAACATTCCTAGCCTCACTTGATCTAACATACAAGCTCACGATTTTGGCTTTTCTCTCATTTTTCTCTCTAGGCCGATTACTACTCACTTGCTTTTCACTCAACTCATTTTTTTCTCTCAATTCTTTTTCTTCCATTTCTTTTGAACTTTTTGCTTTTTCATCGACCTCTTGCCTTTTCTTTTCAAGTTTACATTGATCAATATACACATCTGTTGGAGACAAAGGTACAAGAGTAGTTTTTCTCCCATTATGAGTTAAAGAGTAACGATTAGCATACCCATCATAGACTACCCGACGATCAAATTGCCAAGGTCTCCCCAACAATAAATCCCCAGCATGCATGGATACAACATCACACAAAACATCATCAGCATACTTCCCAATGGTAAAAGAAACAAGAGCTTGCCTACTTACCCTTACCTCCCCACAATCATTCAACCATTGAAGCCTATATGGTTTAGGATGGGGTTTGGTCTCTAAATTAAGTCTCTTGACCAGAATGGAACTCACAACATTGGTACAACTACCACTATCGATAACCACACTACAAGGTACAGATTGAACAAGACACCTAGTGTGAAATAAGTTTTCCCGTTCGTCTAGACTATCCTCCTTAATTTGGGTGTTTAAAGCTCTCCTAGTGACTAAGGACATATAAGCGGGATCCTCTTCACTAAACTCATCACTTTCACACTCTACTTTTCCTTCCTCTATGACCTCATCTTCCTCTTCATCCTCCGTCACAAACTCTCCCTCTCTAAGGATCATCGTTCTCCTATTTGGGCAATCTCTACTATAATGACCTACCCCTTGACATTTCCAGCACTTCAAATCCCTATTTTGCACATTAGATTCATCTACCTTCTCTTTCCCCTTCTTGGAACTCTCCCCTTTTTCAAACTTCTCTTTAGGTTTCTCATACCCCTCTCGATTTCTAGGCTTATAATCAATACTCTTACTATCCCTTTTCCATGATGAGCTAGAGTTGGAAAAGTGTTTAGAAGAATACCGTCGTGACTTTCGTTGGAGTTGCCTCTCAATTTTGATTGCAATATGCAGCATCTCTTCAATGTCAAAATAAGGTTGTAGATCAACCTTGTCCGCAATCTCCGTGTTTAGCCCATTAAGAAACCGTGCCATGAGATTCTCCATGTCCTCATCTATATCAAGTCGATCCATCAACGTATCCATCTCTTTGTAATAATCCTCCACGGACTTACTTCCTTGTTTCAATGCTTGAAGCTTTTGCGCCATGTCCCGTTGAAAATGTTTTGGAACAAAACGCTTCCTCATGGCCTCCTTGAACTCGTACCAATCATCGATCGGTGCCTCAAGATTTCTTCTCCTACTTGACATCAACTTATCCCACCATG
This sequence comes from Luffa aegyptiaca, assembly GCA_017139565.1. Lineage (NCBI taxonomy): Eukaryota > Viridiplantae > Streptophyta > Magnoliopsida > Cucurbitales > Cucurbitaceae > Luffa > Luffa aegyptiaca. The sequence goes on from CM029398.1 coordinate 22,124,731, forward strand.
TTTGAGCATATTGTTTAAATTGAGCAACGCATAATATTACCTTCTTTTCATCACTGAAATTATGGCAATTGAATACGGACTCCACTGACTTCTCCCATTCAAGGTATTCCTCCGGATCGGTTTTGCCATAGAACTTTGGAAGCTTCAATTTGATGTTACCCACATTTCGATCAACTCCCTCATATTGAGGAACTCGTTGTTGGAAAATATGATGTCCTCGTCCACGACCTCGCCCTCTTTCCATGCCACGACCAGCACGTCTTTGTCTTCCTCTTGGAACCGCTACCAAGGTAACTTGGTCATCATCTGGTTGATCGGAACCATCACCCTCATAGTCATCCTCTCGATCATTGTCAATACGTGGTGGTGGAATTCTCTCACGAGGTTGGTACTGAGCCGCCAACCTTCCCATGCGTTCGAACAACTCTTCTATACCACGAATCATTCTTTCCATGGTTCCTTGTTGTGCCTCTCTCATCCGTGCTTCAGTAATGTTAGGATCATTCTCATGATTTGCCATACTACAGAACAAAGTTAAGTGACAAAAAAAAAAATAATAATAATGGACCTCACAAGCGCTCCCTCACACGTTTCACTCGTTAATGAAGACCACTCGTGTTTAACACTCAACACTCAAAACAATGTACCACTCCCTTACAATCACACCCTCACAAATTGGCACACACAAAGCACACTCCAAAACAGATTGGTATTGAGTCTAGCAAAGTTAAAGAGCTAAGCAGTGCAATTCAAGTGATTAGTCCACACACTTAGAACACAATCAAAGGTATTAAAGGAGCAATCCGAATAACAACAAAGAAACAAGTTTAAGAAAAAAAAATATTGGAATATGATTATGGAAGAAAGAAACAAACTTAGAACAAAGAGAAACAAAGTTGGACAGAATTGAAATGGTATGCAAAGTAGTTACTAAGTTGAATTCAAAAAAATTGATAAAGATGATGTTAACTCCGGGCAAATGATGAATAATGGTATTTAATTCAGCCTTAGTAACAGATAGGAGTTAAATATAACAGCAACAAAAGAGAATTGACTAAGCCCAATTGTAACTGCCACATTTAATGCCCAACGGTTTTCTTTTGTTTGAATTCTGGATGTAACTGATATGTTGGAACTTTAAACGGTCAAATCTGAATCTAAGAAGAGAGTATTAACATTAGAACATTCAGATGAACATGCTTTCAAACAATGAATACAAAGAAGTCAGCAAGAATTTGCTCTCGGGCTGTACAGATTTCCTTTGACAGATTTTCAAAATATGCCTAAATCACCCTGAAGCAAACCGATCTAGAAGTTCTCAATGAAGGAAAATTTGTAGATAAGACTTCAATCTAAAACTTTGTAGAAGACAAGAACATGAAATGAAGAACGGAAATGATATTTTTTATTTCTTTTTTAAGACAGCAGAATAGCATGCCCAGATTTACGAAAACTGAAGAAAAAAAACAAATAGAACAAAAAGATAAACGCAAGGAAACATATGTCCGATCAAAGAGCCTAAGCTCTGATACCAAATGTTATGAAACTCCCAAGAAATGGATCTAACAACCTTGCTAGAAAACAAGACCTTTAGATCTCAAATCTGAAAACCCCAAAGAACAATATGGAACCAACCCAAGGAAAAGTTTTGAAACGGATTACCTTGACGATCAATATCAAGAGTAAAGAAAACTTGTTTCTAAACTCGTGATTCGAATCACTCCACAAGAGATTTGATCAACACCACTTGAATGACTCTAGCATGCAAGATCTAAACACAAGAAATTGCACAATTTGAAAAAAAACTCAGCTCAACACAAAGCTAAGAGAAAACCCAATATATTTCACTCAAAATATTCTGGTTTGTGTTACATCCAAGATGGCTTTTTATAGCCTTCAAACTATAACCTAAATTCAGCTTAAATGACATATTTAAGAGTGTAACCTCCACAATATTAAAGCCCATAATCAGCCACTACTCAAATGTAACCTATAAGTTATGGAAAAGACTTAAAAACTGAAAATTACATAATGGAGGGCCATAAATCCGAGAATTGAGCTCCTTTGGTCAGATTTGAGTTGTTTGTAACCTCCCATGTTAATTGAAGCTTCACTTGGAGTAGTTTAAACTTAAGTTCCATAAAGCCAACTATAGTTCATTAAATGCAAGTCAAAATGCATTTAACGTGTCTCCATCCTGAATCTCAACTTTGGAAATAGTGTAGGGAAATAGTCCAACATCTCCTTGAACGTCCTTTGTCGATCTCACCATAGCTTGAATATAGGTGATTAATCCTTGTTGTAGCTTCTTGGCTCTCGACCTTGTAATTGGACCTTGAGGCATGACAATAGATGTAGCTTGGTTCACATCATTTTGAGTTTTGGAGAGTTTTGAACTCAAACTTCGGCCCAATGAGAGTTCTTTAGGTGGTTTGGACGACACATGGTCGAAACGTTGCTCCATTTCAGGTTTTGAGAGCTCGGAACCCAAAGTTCGTCCCAATGAGAGTTTTTCATGTGGTTTGGACGAACTTGGTCCAAACTTTGCTCCGTTTCTAGTTTTGGAGAGTTTGGAACTCAAAGTTCGGCCCAATGAGAGTTCTTTAGGTGGTTTTGACGACCCATGGTCAAAACTTTGGTCCGTTTCTATTTTTGAGAGATCGAAACCCAAAGTTCGTCCCAATGAGAGTTTTTATATGGTTTGGACGAACTTGGTCCAAACTTTACTACGTTTTGAGTTTCACAGAGTTTGGAACCCAAAGTTCGGCCCAATGAGAGTTCTTTAGGTGGTTTGGACGACACGTGGTCAAAACTTTGCTCCGTTTCAGGTTTTGAGAGCTCGGAACCCAACGATCGTCCGAATGAGAGTTTTTCATATGGTTTGGACGAACTTGGTCCAAACTTTGCTCCGTTTTGAATTTTGGAGAGTTTGGAACTCAAAGTTCGGCCCAATGAGAGTTCTTTAGGTGGTTTGGAGGAGACATGGTCAAAACTTTGCTCCGTTTCAGGTTTTGAGAGCTCGGAACCCAAAGTTCTTCCCAATGAGAGGCTTTCAGATGGTTTGGACGAACTTGGTCCAAACTTTGCTCCGTTTTGAGTTTTGGAGAGTTTTGAACTCAAACTTCAGCCCAATGAGAGTTCTTCAAGTGGTTTGGACGTCACGTGGTCAAAACTTTGCTCCGTTTCAGGTTTTGAGAGCTCGGAACCCAAAGTTTGTCCTAATGAGAGTTTTTCATATGGTTTGGACGAACTTGGTCCAAACTTTCCTCCGTTTTGTGTTTTGGAGAGTTTGGAACTCAAAGTTCGGCACAATGAGAGTTCTTTAGGTGGTTTGGACGACACATGGTCAAAACTTTGCTCCATTTCAGGTTTTGAGAGCTCGGAACCCAAAGTTCGTCCCAATGAGAGTTTTTCATGTGGTTTGGACGAACTTGGTCCAAACTTTGCTCCGTTTTGAGTTTTGGAGAGTTTTGAACTCAAACTTCAGCCCAATGAGAGTTCTTTAAGTGGTTTGGACGACACATGGTAAAAACTTTGCTTCGTTTCAAGTTTTGAGAGCTCGGAACCCAAAGTTCTTCCTATTCAGAGGCTTTCAGATGGTTCGGACGAATTGGTCCAAACTTTGCTCCGTTTTAAGTTTTGGAGAGTTTTGAACTCAAACTTCAGCCCAATGAGAGTTCTTTACGTGGTTTGGACGACACGTGGTCAAAACATTGCTCCGTTTCAGGTTTTGAGAGCTCGGAACCCAAAGTTCGTCCCAATGAGAGTTTATCATATGGTTTGGACGAACTTGGTCCAAACTTTGCTACGTTTTGAGTTTTGGAGAGTTTTGAACTCAAACTTCAGCCCAATGAGAGTTCTTTAAGTGGTTTGGACGACACGTGGTCAAAACTTTGCTCCGTTTCAGGTTTTGAGAACTCGAACCCAAAGTTCGTCCGACTGAGAGTTTTTCATATGGTTTGGAAGAACTTGGTCCAAACTTTGCTCCGTTTTGAGTTTTGGAGAGTTTGGAACTCAAAGTTCGGCCCAATGACAGTTCTTTAGGTGGTTTGGACGACACATGGTCAAAACTTTGCTCCGTTTAAGGTTTTGAGAGCTCGGAACCCAAAGTTCGTCCCAATGAGAGTTTTTCATGTGGTTTGGATGAACTTGGTCCAAATTTTGCTCCGTTTTGAGTTTTGGAGAGTTTGGAACTCAAAGTTCGGCCCAATGAGAGTTCTTTAGGTGGTTTGGACGACACATGGTAAAAACTTTGCTCCGTTTCAGGTTTTGAGAGCTCGGAACCCAAACTTCGTCCCATTGAGAGTTTTTCATATGGTTTGGACGAACTTGGTCCAAACTTTGCTCCGTTTTGAGTTTTGGAGAGTTTGGAACTCAAAGTTCGGTCCAATGAGAGTTCTTTAGGTGGTTTGGAGGAGACATGGTCAAAACTTTGCTTCGTTTCAAGTTTTGCTCCGTTTTGAGTTTTGGAGAGTTTGGAACTCAAAGTTCGGTCCAATGAGAGTTCTTTAGGTGGTTTGGAGGAGACATGGTCAAAACTTTGCTTCGTTTCAAGTTTTGAGAGCTCGGAACCCAAAGTTCTTCCTAATCAGAGGCTTTCAGATGGTTCGGACGAATTGGTCCAAACTTTGCTCCGTTTTAAGTTTTGGAGAGTTTTGAACTCAAACTTCAGCCCAATGAGAGTTCTTTAGGTGGTTTGGACGACACGTGGTCAAAACATTGCTCCGTTTCAGGTTTTGAGAGCTCGGAACCCAAAGTTCGTCCCAATGAGAGTTTATCATATGGTTTGGACGAACTTGGTCCAAATTTTGCTCTGTTTTGAGTTTTGGAGAGTTTGGAACTCAAAGTTCGGCCCAATGAGAGTTGTTTAGGTGGTTTGGACGAGACATGGTCAAAACTTTGCTCCGTTTCAGGTTTTGAGAGCTCGGAGCCAAAAGTTCTTCCCAATGAGAGGCTTTCAGATGGTTTGGACGAACTTGGTCCAGACTTTGCTCCGTTTTGAATTTTGGAGAGTTTTGAACTCAAACTTCAGCCCAATGAGAGTTCTTTAAGTGGTTTGGACGACAGGTGGTCAAAACTTTGCTCCGTTGCAGGTTTTGAGAGCTCGGAACCCAAAGTTCGTCCCAATGAGAGTTTTTCATATGGTTTGGAAGAACTTGGTCCAAACTTTGCTCCGTTTTGAGTTTTGGAGAGTTTGGAACTCAAAGTACGGCCCAATGACAGTTCTTTAGGTGGTTTGGACGACACATGGTCAAAACTTTGCTCCGTTTCAGGTTTTGAGAGCTCGGAGCCCAAAGTTCTTCCCAATGAGAGGCTTTCAGATGGTTTGGACGAACTTGGTCCAGACTTTGCTCCGTTTTGAGTTTTGGAGAGTTTTGAACTCAAACTTCAGCCCAATGAGAGTTCTTTAAGTGGTTTGGACGACAGGTGGTCAAAACTTTGCTCCGTTGCAGGTTTTGAGAGCTCGGAACCCAAAGTTCGTCCCAATGAGAGTTTTTCATATGGTTTGGAAGAACTTGGTCCAAACTTTGCTCCGTTTTGAGTTTTGGAGAGTTTGGAACTCAAAGTACGGCCCAATGACAGTTCTTTAGGTGGTTTGGACGACACATGGTCAAAACTTTGCTCCGTTTCAGGTTTTGAGAGCTCGGAGCCCAAAGTTCTTCCCAATGAGAGGCTTTCAGATGGTTTGGACGAACTTGGTCCAGACTTTGCTCCGTTTTGAGTTTTGGAGAGTTTTGAACTCAAACTTCAGCCCAATGAGAGTTCTTTAAGTGGTTTGAACGAGAGGTGGTCAAAACTTTGCTCCGTTGCAGGTTTTGAGAGCTCGGAACCCAAAGTTCGTCCCAATGAGAGTTTTTCATATGGTTTGGAAGAACTTGGTCCAAACTTTGCTCCGTTTTGAGTTTTGGAGAGTTTGGAACTCAAAGTTCGGCCCAATGACAGTTCTTTAGGTGGTTTGGACGACACATGGTCAAAACTTTGCTCCGTTTCAGGTTTTGAGAGCTCGGAGCCCAAAGTTCTTCCCAATGAGAGGCTTTCAGATGGTTTGGACGAACTTGGTCCAGACTTTGCTCCGTTTTGAGTTTTGGAGAGTTTTGAACTCAAACTTCAGCCCAATGAGAGTTCTTTAAGTGGTTTGGACGACAGGTGGTCAAAACTTTGCTCCGTTGCAGGTTTTGAGAGCTCGGAACCCAAAGTTCGTCCCAATGAGAGTTTTTCATATGGTTTGGAAGAACTTGGTCCAAACTTTGCTCCGTTTTGAGTTTTGGAGAGTTTGGAACTCAAAGTTCGGCCAAATGACAGTTCTTTAGGTGGTTTGGACGACACGTGGTCAAAACTTTGCTCCGTTTCAGGTTTTGAGAGCTCGGAACCCAAAGTTCTTCCCAATGAGAGGCTTTCAGATGGTTCGGACGAACTTGGTCCAAACTTTGCTCCGTTTTGAGTTTTGTAGAGTTTTGAACTAAAACTTCGGCCCAATGAGAGTTCTTTAGGTGGTTTGGACGACACGTGGTCAAAACTTTGCTCCGTTTCAGGTTTTGAGAGCTCGAAACCCAAAGTTCGTCCCATTGAGAGTTTTTCATATGGTTTGGACGAACTTGGTCAAAACTCTGCTCCGTTTTGAGTTTTGGAGAGTTTGGAACTCAAAGTTCGGCCCAATGAGAGTTCTTTAGGTGGTTTGGACGACACATGGTAAAAACTTTGCTCCGTTTCAGGTTTTGAGAGCTCGGAACCCAAACTTCGTCCCATTGAGAGTTTTTCATATGGTTTGGACGAACTTGGTCCAAACTTTGCTCCGTTTTGAGTTTTGGAGAGTTTGGAACTCAAAGTTCGGTCCAATGAGAGTTCTTTAGGTGGTTTGGAGGAGACATGGTCAAAACTTTGCTTCGTTTCAAGTTTTGCTCCGTTTTGAGTTTTGGAGAGTTTGGAACTCAAAGTTCGGTCCAATGAGAGTTCTTTAGGTGGTTTGGAGGAGACATGGTCAAAACTTTGCTTCGTTTCAAGTTTTGAGAGCTCGGAACCCAAAGTTCTTCCTAATCAGAGGCTTTCAGATGGTTCGGACGAATTGGTCCAAACTTTGCTCCGTTTTAAGTTTTGGAGAGTTTTGAACTCAAACTTCAGCCCAATGAGAGTTCTTTAGGTGGTTTGGACGACACGTGGTCAAAACATTGCTCCGTTTCAGGTTTTGAGAGCTCGGAACCCAAAGTTCGTCCCAATGAGAGTTTATCATATGGTTTGGACGAACTTGGTCCAAATTTTGCTCTGTTTTGAGTTTTGGAGAGTTTGGAACTCAAAGTTCGGCCCAATGAGAGTTGTTTAGGTGGTTTGGACGAGACATGGTCAAAACTTTGCTCCGTTTCAGGTTTTGAGAGCTCGGAGCCAAAAGTTCTTCCCAATGAGAGGCTTTCAGATGGTTTGGACGAACTTGGTCCAGACTTTGCTCCGTTTTGAATTTTGGAGAGTTTTGAACTCAAACTTCAGCCCAATGAGAGTTCTTTAAGTGGTTTGGACGACAGGTGGTCAAAACTTTGCTCCGTTGCAGGTTTTGAGAGCTCGGAACCCAAAGTTCGTCCCAATGAGAGTTTTTCATATGGTTTGGAAGAACTTGGTCCAAACTTTGCTCCGTTTTGAGTTTTGGAGAGTTTGGAACTCAAAGTACGGCCCAATGACAGTTCTTTAGGTGGTTTGGACGACACATGGTCAAAACTTTGCTCCGTTTCAGGTTTTGAGAGCTCGGAGCCCAAAGTTCTTCCCAATGAGAGGCTTTCAGATGGTTTGGACGAACTTGGTCCAGACTTTGCTCCGTTTTGAGTTTTGGAGAGTTTTGAACTCAAACTTCAGCCCAATGAGAGTTCTTTAAGTGGTTTGGACGACAGGTGGTCAAAACTTTGCTCCGTTGCAGGTTTTGAGAGCTCGGAACCCAAAGTTCGTCCCAATGAGAGTTTTTCATATGGTTTGGAAGAACTTGGTCCAAACTTTGCTCCGTTTTGAGTTTTGGAGAGTTTGGAACTCAAAGTACGGCCCAATGACAGTTCTTTAGGTGGTTTGGACGACACATGGTCAAAACTTTGCTCCGTTTCAGGTTTTGAGAGCTCGGAGCCCAAAGTTCTTCCCAATGAGAGGCTTTCAGATGGTTTGGACGAACTTGGTCCAGACTTTGCTCCGTTTTGAGTTTTGGAGAGTTTTGAACTCAAACTTCAGCCCAATGAGAGTTCTTTAAGTGGTTTGAACGAGAGGTGGTCAAAACTTTGCTCCGTTGCAGGTTTTGAGAGCTCGGAACCCAAAGTTCGTCCCAATGAGAGTTTTTCATATGGTTTGGAAGAACTTGGTCCAAACTTTGCTCCGTTTTGAGTTTTGGAGAGTTTGGAACTCAAAGTTCGGCCCAATGACAGTTCTTTAGGTGGTTTGGACGACACATGGTCAAAACTTTGCTCCGTTTCAGGTTTTGAGAGCTCGGAGCCCAAAGTTCTTCCCAATGAGAGGCTTTCAGATGGTTTGGACGAACTTGGTCCAGACTTTGCTCCGTTTTGAGTTTTGGAGAGTTTTGAACTCAAACTTCAGCCCAATGAGAGTTCTTTAAGTGGTTTGGACGACAGGTGGTCAAAACTTTGCTCCGTTGCAGGTTTTGAGAGCTCGGAACCCAAAGTTCGTCCCAATGAGAGTTTTTCATATGGTTTGGAAGAACTTGGTCCAAACTTTGCTCCGTTTTGAGTTTTGGAGAGTTTGGAACTCAAAGTTCGGCCAAATGACAGTTCTTTAGGTGGTTTGGACGACACGTGGTCAAAACTTTGCTCCGTTTCAGGTTTTGAGAGCTCGGAACCCAAAGTTCTTCCCAATGAGAGGCTTTCAGATGGTTCGGACGAACTTGGTCCAAACTTTGCTCCGTTTTGAGTTTTGTAGAGTTTTGAACTAAAACTTCGGCCCAATGAGAGTTCTTTAGGTGGTTTGGACGACACGTGGTCAAAACTTTGCTCCGTTTCAGGTTTTGAGAGCTCGAAACCCAAAGTTCGTCCCATTGAGAGTTTTTCATATGGTTTGGACGAACTTGGTCAAAACTCTGCTCCGTTTTGAGTTTTGGAGAGTTTGGAATTCAAAATTTGGCCCAATGAGAGTTCTTTAGGTGGTTTGGACGACACATGGTCAAAACTTTGCTCCGTTTCTATTTTTGAGAGATCGAAACCCAAAGTTCGTCCCAATGAGAGTTTTTCATATGGTTTGGACGAACTTGGTCCAAACTTTACTACGTTTTGAGTGTCGGAGAGTTTGGAACTCAAAGTTCGGCCCGATAAGAGTTCTTTAGGTGGTTTGGACGACACATGGTCAAAACTTTGCTTCGTTTCAGGTTTGTAGAGCTCGGAACCCAAAGTTCGTCCCAATGAGAGTTTTTCATATGGTTTGGACGAACTTGGTCCAAACTTTGCTCCGTTTTGAGTTTTGGAGAGTTTGGAACTCAAACTTCAGCCCAATGAGAGTTCTTTAGGTGGTTTGGACGACACGTGGTCAAAACTTTGCTCCATTTCAGGTTTTGAGAGCTCGGAACCCAAAGTTCGTCCCAATGAGAGTTTTTCATGTGGTTTGGACGAACTTGGTCCAAACATTGCTCCGTTTCTAGTTTTGGAGAGTTTGGAACTCAAAGTTCGGCCCAATGAGAGTTCTTTAGGTGGTTTGGAGGAGACATGGTCAAAACTTTGCTCCGTTTCAGGTTTTGAGAGCTCGGAACCCAACGTTCGTCCGAATGAGAGTTTTTCATATGGTTTGGACGAACTTGGTCCAAACTTTGCTCCGTTTTTAATTTTGGAGAGTTTGGAACTCAAAGTTCGGCCCAATGAGAGTTCTTTAGGTGGTTTGGAGGATACATGGTCAAAACTTTGCTACGTTTCAGGTTTTGAGAGCTCGGAACCTAAAGTTCTTCCCAATGAGAGGCTTTCAGATGGTTCGGACGAACTTGGTCCAAACTTTGCTCCGTTTTGAGTTTTGGAGAGTTTTGAACTCAAACTTCAGCCCAATGAGAGTTCTTCAAGTGGTTTGGACGTCACGTGGTCAAAACTTTGCTCCGTTTCAGGTTTTGAGAGCTAGGAACCCAAAGTTTGTCCTAATGAGAGTTTTTCATATGGTTTGGACGAACTTGGTCCAAACTTTGCTCCGTTTTGAGTTTTTGAGAGTTTGGAACTCAAAGTTCGGCACAATGAGACTTCTTTTGGTGGTTTGGACGACACATGGTCAAAACTTTGCTCCGTTTAAGGTTTTGAGAGCTCGGAACCCAAAGTTTTTCCCAATGAGAGTTTTTCATATGGTTTGGAAGAACTTGGTCCAAACTTTGCTCCGTTTTGAGTTTTGGAGAGTTTGGAACTCAAAGTTCGGCCGAATGAGAGTTCTTTAGGTGGTTTGGACGCACATGGTCAAAACTTTGCGCCGTTTCAGGTTTTGAGAGCTCGGAACCCAAACTTCGTCCCATTGAGAGTTTTTCATATGGTTTGGACGAACTTGGTCAAAACTTTGCTCCGTTTTGAGTTTTGGAGAGTTTGGAACTCAAAGTTCGGCCCAATGAGAGTTCTTTAGGTGGTTTGGAGGAGACATGGTCAAAACTTTGCTCCGTTTCAGGTTTTGAGAGCTCGGAACCCAAAGTTCTTCCCAATGAGAGGCTTTCAGATGGTTCGGACGAACTTGGTCCAAACTTTGCTCCGTTTTGAGTTTTGGAGAGTTTTGAACTCAAACTTCAGGCCAATGAGAGTTCTTTAAGTGGTTTGGACGACACGTGGTCAAAACTTTGCTCCGTTTCAGGTTTTGAGAGCTCGGAACCCAAAGTTCTTCCCAATGACAGGCTTTCAGATGGTTCGGACGAACTTGGTCCAAACTTTGCTCCGTTTTGAGTTTGTGAGAGTTTTGAACTCAAACTTCGGCCCAATGAGAGTTCTTTAGGTGGTTTGGACGACACGTGGTCAAAACTTTGCTCCTTTTCAGGTTTTGAGAGCTCGAAACCCAAAGTTCGTCCCAATGAGAGTTTTTCATATGGTTTGGACGAACTTGGACCAAACTTTGCTCCGTTTTGAGTTTTGGAGAGTTTGGAACTAAAAATTCGGCCCAATGAGAGTTCTTTAGGTGGTTTGGACGACACATGGTCAAAACTTTGCTCCGTTTAAGGTTTTGAGAGGTCGGAACCCAAAGTTCGTCCCAATGAGAGTTTTTCATGTGGTTTGGACGAACTTGGTCCAAACTCTTCTCCGTTTTGTGTTTTGGAGAGTTTTGAACTCAAACTTCTGCCCAATGAGAGTTCTTTAGGTGGTTTGGACGACACATGGTCAAAACTTTTCTCCATTTCAGGTTTTGAGAGCTCGGAACCCAAAGTTCGTCCCAATGAGAGTTTTTCATGTGGTTTGGACGAACTTGGTCCAAACTTTGCTCCGTTTCTAGTTTTGGAGAGTTTGGAACTCAAAGTTCGGCCCAATGAGAGTTCTTTAGGTGGTTTTGACGACCCATGATCAAAACTTTGCTTCGTTTCTATTTTTGAGAGATCGAAACCCAAAGTTCGTCCCAATGAGAGTTTTTCATATGGTTTGGACGAACTTGGTCCAAACTTTACTACGTTTTGAGTTTCGGAGAGTTTGGAACTCAAAGTTCGGCCCAATGAGAGTTCTTTAGGTGGTTTGGACGACACGTGGTCAAAACTTTGCTCCGTTTCAGGTTTTGAGAGCTCGGAACCCAACGTTCGTCCGAATGAGAGTTTTTCATATGGTTTGGACGAACTTGGTCCAAACTTTTCTCCGTTTTAAATTTTGGAGAGTTTGGAATTCAAAGTTCGGCCCAATGAGAGTTCTTTAGGTGGTTTGGAGGAGACATGGTCAAAACTTTCCTCCGTTTCAGGTCTTGAGAGCTCGGAACCCAAAGTTCTTCCCAATGAGAGGCTTTCAGATGGTTCGGACGAACTTGGTCCAAACTTTGCTCCGTTTTGAGTTTTGGAGAGTTTTGAACTCAAACTTCGGCCCAATGAGAGTTCTTTAGATGGTTTGGACGACACGTGGTCAAAACTTTTCCCCGTTGCAGGTTTTGAGAGCTCAGAACCCAAAGTTCGTCCCAATGAGAGTTTTTCATATGGTTTGGACGAACTTGGACCAAACTTTGCTCCGTTTTGAGTTTTGGAGAGTTTGAAACTCAAAATTCGGCCCAATGGGAGTTCCTTAGGTGGTTTGGACGACACATGGTCAAAACTTTGCTCTGTTTAAGGTTTTAAGACCTCGGAACCCAAAGTTCGTCCCAATGAGAGTTTTTCATGTGGTTTGGACGAACTTGGTCCAAACTCTTCTCCGTTTTGAGTTTTGGAGAGTTTTGAACTCAAACTTCTGCCCAATGAGAGTTCTTTAGGTGGTTTGGACGACACATGGTCAAAATTTGCTCCATTTCAAGTTTTGAGAGCTCGGAACCCAAAGTTCGTCCCAATGAGAGTTTTTCATGTGGTTTAGACGAACTTGGTCCAAACTTTGCTCCGTTTCTAGTTTTGGAGAGTTTGGAACTCAAAGTTCGGCCCAATGAGAGTTCTTTAGGTGGTTTTGACGACCCATGGTCAAAACTTTGCTCCGTTTCTATTTTTGAGAGATCGAAACCCAAAGTTCGTCCCAATGAGAGTTTTTCATATGGTTTGGACGGACTTGGTCAAAACTTTACTACGTTTTGAGTTTCGGAGAGTTTGGAACTCAAAGTTCGGCCCAATGAGAGTTCTTTAGGTGGTTTGGACGACACGTGGTCAAAACTTTGCTCCGTTTCAGGTTTTGAGAGCTCGGAACCCAACGTTCGTCCGAATGAGACTTTTTCATTTGGTTTGGACGAACTTGGTCCAAACTTTGCTCAGTTTTAAATTTTTGAGAGTTTGGAATTAAAAGTTCGGCCCAATGAGAGTTCTTTAGGTGGTTTGGAGGAGACATGGTCAAAACTTTGCTCCGTTTCAGGTTTTGAGAGCTCGGAACCCAAAGTTCTTCCCAATGAGAGGCTTTCAGATGGTTCGGACGAACTTGGTCAAAACTTTGCTACGTTTTCAGTTTTGAACTCAAACTTCGGCCCAATGAGAATTCTTTAGGGTGTTTGGACGACACGTGGTCAAAACTTTGGTCCGTTTCAGGTTTTGAGAGCTCAGAACCCAAAGTTCGTCCCAATGAGAGTTTTTCTTATGGTTTGGATGAACTTGGACCAAACTTTGCTCCGTTTTGAGTTTTGGAGAGTTTGGAACTACAAATTCGGCCCAATGAGAGTTCTTTAGGTGGTTTGGACGACACATGGTCAAAACTTTGCTCCGTTTAAGGTTTTAAGAGCTCGGAACCCAAAGTTCGTCCCAATGAGAGTTTTTCATATGGTTTGGACGAACTTGGTCCAAAATTTGCTCCGTTTTGAGTTTTGGATCGTTTGGAACTCAAAGTTCGGCCCAATAAGAGTTCTTTAGGTGGTTTGGACGACACATGGTCAAAACTTTGCTTCATTTCAGGTTTTGAGAGCTCGGAACCCAAAGTTCGTCCCAATGAGAGTTTTTCATGTGGTTTGGACGAACTTGGTACAAACTTTGCTCCGTTTTGAATTTGGGAGAGTTTGGAACTAAAAGTTCGGCCCAATGAGAGTTCTTTAGGATGTTTGGACGACACATGGTCCAAACTTTGCTCCTTTTCAGGTTTATAGAGCTCGGAACCCAAAGTTCGTCCCAATGAGAGTTTTTCATATGGTTTGGAAGAACTTGGTCCAAACTTTGCTCCGTTTTGAGTTTTGGAGAGTTTTGAACTCAAAGTTCGGCCCAATGAGAGTTCTTTAGGTGGTTTGGACGACAAGTGGTCAAAACTTTGCTCCGTTTCAGGTTTTGAGAGCTCGGAACCTAACGTTCGTCCGAATGAGAGTTTTTCATATGGTTTGGACGAACTTGGTCCAAACTTTGCTCCGTTTTGAATTTTGGAGAGTTTGGAACTCACATCAGCCCAATGAGAGTTCTTTAGGTGGTCTGGACGACACGTGGTCAAAACTTTGCTCCGTTTCAGGTTTTGAGAGCTCGGAACCCGAAGTTCGTCCCAATGAGAGTTTTTCATATGGTTTGGACGAACTTGGTCCAAAATTTGCTCCGTTTTGAGTTTTGGATCGTTTGGAACTCCAAGTTCGGCCCAATAAGAGTTCTTTAGGTGGTTTGGACGACACATGGTCAAAACGTTGCTTCGTTTCAGGTTTGTAGAGCTCGGAACTCAAAGTTCATCCCAATGAGAGTTTTTCATATGGTTTGGACGAACTTGGTCCAAACTTTGCTCCGTTTTGAGTTTTGGAGAGTTTGGAACTCAAACTTCAGCCAAATGAGAGTTCTTTAGGTGGTTCGGACGACACGTGGTCAAAACTTTGCTCTGCTTCAGGTTTTGAGAGCTCGGAACCCAAAGTTCGTCCCAATGAGAGTTTTTCATATGGTTTGGATGAACTTGGTCGTAACTTTGCTCCGTTTTGAGTTTTGGAGAGTTTGGAACTCAAAGTTCGGCCCAATGAGAGTTCTTTAGGTGGTTTGGACGACACATGGTAAAAACTTTGCTCCGTTTAAGGTTTTGAGAGCTCGGAACCAAAAGTTCGTCCCAATGAGAGTTTTTCATCTGGTTTGGACGAACTTGGTCAAAACTTTGCTCCGTTTTGAGTTTTGGAGAGTTTGGAACTCAAACTTCAGCCCAATGAGAGTTCTTTAGGTGGTTTGGACGACACGTGGTCAAAACTCTGCTCTGCTTCAGGTTTTGAGAGCTCGGAACCCAAAGTTCGTTCCAATGAGAGTTTTTCACATGGTTTGGACGAACTTGGTCCAAACTTTGCTCCGTTTTGAGTTTTGGAGAGTTTTGAACTCAAACTTCGGCCCAATGAGTGTTCTTTAGGTGGTTTGGACGACACATGGTCAAAACTTTGCTCCATTTCAGGTTTTGAGAGCTCGGAACCCAAGGTTCGTCCCAATGAGTGTTTTTCATGTGGTTTGGACGAACTTGGTCCAAACTTTGCTCCGTTTTGAGTTTTGGAGAGTTTGGAACTCAAAGTTCGGCCTAATGAGAGTTCTTTAGGTGGTTTTGACGACCCATGGTCAAAACTTTGCTCCGTTTCTATTTTTGAGAGATCGAAACCCAAAGTTCGTCCCAATGAGAGTTTTTCATATGGTTTGGACGAACTTGGTCCAAACTTTACTACGTTTTGAGTTTCGGAGAGTTTGGAACTCAAAGTTCGGCCCAATGAGAGTTCTTTAGGTGGTTTGGACGACACATGGTCACAACTTTGCTCCGTTTCAGTTTTTGAGAGCTCGGAACCAAAAGTTCGTCCCAATGAAAGTTTTTCATATGGTTTGGACGAACTTTGTCCAAACTTTGCTCCATTTTGAGTTTAGGAGAGTTCCGAAATCAAAGTTTATCCCAATCACAGTTCTTTAGGTGGTTTGGACGACACATGGTCAACACTTTGCTACGTTTCAGTTTTTTAGAGCTCGGAACCCAAAGTTCGTCCCAATGAGAATTTTTCATATGGTTTGGACGAACTTGGTCAAAACTTTGCTCCGTTTTGAGTTTTGGAGAGTTTGGAACTCAAAGTTCGGCCCAATGAGAGTTCTTTAGGTTGTTTGGACGACACATGGTCTAAAATTTCCTCCGTTTCAGTTTTTGAGAGCTCAGACCCAAAGTTCGTCCCAATGAGAGTTTTTTACATGTTTTGGACGAACTTATTCAAAAATTTGCTCCGTTTTGAATTTACGAGAGTTTGGTACTCAATGTTCGGCGAAATGAGAGTTCTTTAGGTGGTTTGGACGACACATGGTCCAAACTTTGCTCCGTTTCAGTTTTTGAGAGCTCGGAACCGAAAGTTCGTCCCAATGAGAGCTTTTCAGATGGTTTGGACGAACTTGGTTCAAACTTTGCTCCATTTTTAGTTTTGGAGAGTTTGGAACTAAAAGTTCGGCCCTATGAGAGTTCTTTAGGTTGTTTGGACGACACATGATCCAAACTTTGCTCCGTTTCAGTTTTTGAGAGCTCGGAACCCAAAGTTCGTCCCAATGAATGTTTTTCAGATGGTTGGGACGAACTTGGTCCAAACTTTGCTCCGTTTTGAGTTTTTGCTAGTTTGGAACTCAAAGTTCGGCCCAATGAAAGTTCTTTAGGTGGTTTGGACGACACATGGTGAAAACTTTTCTCCGTTTTAGTTTTTGAGAGCTCGGAACCCAAAGTTCGTCGCACTGAGAGTTTTTCAAACGGTTTGGACGAACTTGGTCCAAACTTTTTTCCGTTTTGAGTTTTGGTGAATTTGGAACTCAAAGTTCGGCCCAATGAGAGTTCTTTCGGTGGTTTCGACGACACATGGTCCAATTTGCTCCGTTTCAGTTTTTTAGAGATCGGAACCCAAAGTTCGTCCCAATGAGAGTTTTTCAGATGGTTTTGACGAACTTGGTCCAAACTTTGCTCCGTTTTGAGTTCTGGCTAGTTTGGAACTCAAAGTTCAACCCAATGAAAGTCTTTAGGTGGTTTGGATGACACATGGTGAAAACTTTGTTCCGTTTCAGTTTTTGAGAGCTCGGAACCCAAAGTTCGTCCCACTGGGAGTTTTTCAAACGGTTTGGACGAACTTGGTCCAAACTTTTGTCCGTTTTGAGTTTTGGAGAATTTGGAACTCAAAGTTCGGCCCAATGAGAGTTCTTTAGGTTGTTTGGACGACACATGGTACAAACTTGTCTTCGTTTCAGTTTTTGAGAGCTCGGAACCCAAAGTTCGTCCCAATGAGAGTTTTTCATATGGTTTGGATGAACATGGTCCAAACTTTTCTCCGTTATGAGTTTCGGAGAGTTTGTAACTCAAAGTTCGGCCCAATGAGAGTTCTTTAGGTTGTTTGGACGACACATGCCCAAACTTTGCTCCGTTTCAGTTTTTGAGAGCTCGGAACCCAAAGTTCGTCCCAATGAGAGTTTTTCATATGGTTTGGACGAACTTGGTCCAAACTTTGCTCCGTTTTGAATTTTGGAGAGTTTGGAACTCACATCAGCCCAATGAGAGTTCTTTAGGTGGTCTGGACGACACGTGGTCAAAACTTTGCTCCGTTTCAGGTTTTGAGAGCTCGGAACCCGAAGTTCGTCCCAATGAGAGTTTTTCATATGGTTTGGACGAACTTGGTCCAAAATTTTCTCCGTTTTGAGTTTTGGATCGTTTGGAACTCCAAGTTCGGCCCAATAAGAGTTCTTTAGGTGGTTTGGACGACACATGGTCAAAACTTTGCTTCGTTTCAGGTTTGTAGAGCTCGGAACTCAAAGTTCATCCCAATGAGAGTTTTTCATATGGTTTGGACGAACTTGGTCCAAACTTTGCTCCGTTTTGAGTTTTGGAGAGTTTGGAACTCAAACTTCAGCCAAATGAGAGTTCTTTAGGTGGTTCGGACGACACGTGGTCAAAACTTTGCTCTGCTTCAGGTTTTGAGAGCTCGGAACCCAAAGTTCGTCCCAATGAGAGTTTTTCATATGGTTTGGATGAACTTGGTCGTAACTTTGCTCCGTTTTGAGTTTTGGAGTGTTTGGAACTCAAAGTTCGGCCCAATGAGAGTTCTTTAGGTGGTTTGGACGACACATGGTAAAAACTTTGCTCCGTTTAAGGTTTTGAGAGCTCGGAACCAAAAGTTCGTCCCAATGAGAGTTTTTCATATGGTTTGGACGAACTTGGTCCACACTTTGCTCCGTTTTGAGTTTTGGAGAGTTAGGAACTCAAAGTTCGGCCCAATGAGAGTTCTTCAGGTGGTTTTGACGACACATGGTCAAAACTTTGCTTTGTAATTATTGAGAGATCGAAACCCAAAGTTCGTCCCAATGAGAGTTTTTCAGGTTGTTTGGACGAACTTGGTCGAAACTTTGCTCCGTTTTGAGTTTTGGAGAGTTTGGAACTCAAAGTTCGGCCCAATGAGAGTTCTTTAGGTGGTTTTTACGACCCATGGTCAAAACTTTGCTCCGTTTCTATTTTTGAGAGATCGAAACCCAAAGTTCGTCCTAATGAGAGTTTTTCATATGGTTTGGACGAACTTGGTCCAAACTTTACTACGTTTTGAGTTTCGGAGAGTATTGAATTCAAAGTTCGGCACAATGAGAGTTCTTTAGGTGGTTTGGACGACACATGGTCACAACTTTTCTCCGTTTCAGTTTTTGAGAGCTCGGAACCAAAAGTTCGTCCCAATGAAAGTTTTTCATATGGTTTGGACGAACTTGGTCCAAACTTTGATCCGTTTTGAGTTTAGGAGAGTTTCGAACTCAAAGTTTGTCCCAATCACAGTTCTTTAGGTGGTTTGGACGACACATGGTCAACACTTTGCTCCGTTTCAATTTTTTAGAGCTCGAAACCCAAAGTTCGTCCCAATGAGAGTTTTTCATATGGTTTGGACGAACTTGGTCAAAACTCTGCTCCGTTTTGAGTTTTGGAGAGTTTGGAACTCAAAGTTCGGCCCAATGAGAGTTCTTTAGGTTGTGTGGACAACACATGGTCAAAAATTTCCTTCGTTTCAGTTTTTGAGAGCTCAGAACCCAAAGTTCGTCCCAATGAGAGTTTTTTAGATGTTTTGGACGAACTTATTCCAAACTTTGCTCCGTTTTGAATTTTGGAGAGTTTGGTACTCAATGTTCGGCCAAATGAGAGTTCTTTAGGTGGTTTGGACGACACATGGTCCAAACTTTGCTCCGTTTCAGTTTTTGAGAGCTCGGAACCCAAAGTTCGTCCCAATGAATGTTTTTCAGATGGTTTGGACGAACTTGGTCCAAACTTTGCTCCGTTTTGAGTTTTGGCTAGTTTGGAACTCAAAGTTCAACCCAATGAAAGTTCTTTAGGTGGTTTGGAAGACACATGGTGAAAACTTTGCTCCGTTTCAGTTTTTGAGAGCTCGGAACCCAAAGTTCGTCCCACTGAGAGTTTTTCAAACGGTTTGGACGAACTTTTTTTTTTTTTTTTTGCAAAGGTAGATGTATAAACTATGCAAAAAGGTTGACCTCATAGCCTGAGGCCAGGGCACAAATTAAACAAAGCTCACACCCCGAGCTGGGAAGCAAAACTAAAATAGAACACCAGGAAAAACCAACACTCACACCCCTGAGAGGGGAAGCATAAGAAAAACAAAACACAGATCAACAAAGCTCACACCCCGAGCACATGGGAAAACACAAAAACAAAACAAAACAAAACAAAAAAAAAAAAAAAAAAAAAAAACTGACATTGCCTCATGCACCACAAGTACCAGACGACTGGGAAGCGCCCAAAGGTAATGAGGGAGGATCCACATTGTCTTGGATAGACTCCCCATCACCTCCTAGAGCCGCAAAGGGGTTAACTGGCAAGCACCCCGACCCCCTAGGGGGAGACTTCAGAGGAGCCTTTTGTGAAGATCGCTTGTCATGAGGCCTCAATGTTGTTACTTGGACAGGTTGCTTCTTACTCGAGACCTGCACCCACTGAAGATTAGCACTTGAGGAGACCGGACCTGAAGTCGGATGAGCTGTCTGGACTTGCACCAACTGATTAGTACCCGAGGAAGTCGAAGGCCGAGAAGGGCCCTGAGGGGCAGGCCGAGCTCCTGCCCTAGGACAGTTTGACCCTGAGTGGCCAAACACCCTACAAGTCAAACACCGCTTTGGCCTCCAAGCATATTCCACTGGGACCTCAAAATCCACTCCTCGACAACGCACTGTAATAGACGAAGGCAACACATCCTCAACCCCAATCTCAACGCAGACCCGAGCAAAGGACAACCGACGACACTCCTCCGTTGCCTTATCTAGGCAAACTGGCTTCCCCACCGCACTAGCCACAGCACTCAACCCCCTCGGGGTCCACAACTCTAACGGAACATTATGCAATTTAACCCAAATAGGGACCTTATCAAAAACAAAGGTTTGAGGGACAATCCCCGGAGTCCAACGACGCAAGAGAATTGGCTTCCCACCAATATGCCAAGGACCATTTTCCAAAACCCAGTTACGAGACTCGTGACTCATAAATTGGAAAATAATAAGGCCATTATCCAAAACTATCACTGTAGGCTCCTCAATATGACCCCATAAACGATTCACGATCCGAGAGATAACCGTGAAAGGCATTCGCGAATCCACAAACTGGCCCACTAATGACCGATCCCACAAAGTAATTCCCTCATCAATAACGTCATCCGATGGCAACACAACTCTCTTCCCTTCAATTTCCACCGGTGCCGAATAAGGAAGCTCCACACACGTGGTCGTATTTGGCCCAAAAAGAGAGGCCCAAGAATTCAAATTAACATGTGGCCCAACTAGCCCACTTGAAGAACCATCCAAAGGAACCCCATGCAATCCATGCAACCCACGTGAAGAAGCAATGTCATTAGAAAAAGGCCCACCATCCTTCCCATTCAGCCCAACCTTAACCTTCAGCCCACTTGGCCCACCTCCAGCCTCATCCACTCCCTCATCAGCAACAAGCCCACAATCCCTAGGCCCAATTCCCCCATCGGACCCCACATCTGATTCTAGGGCATGCATGGGACGCATGGAATACATCATCTTCCCTGAACGATCGCCGCCAAGACCATGATCACTCCTCAAGCGGTTAATCCGAGCAGCCAGGCCTTGCAGACGAACAGATTTTACGACCAGATCACCATCCATCGCGAGACTCATTCGATCATCACCCTCAACAACTTTCGGATCACCTGCAACTACCACAGCCTTATCACTGGTTTTAATCGGTGAACGCCCAGCACCGATCGCACCAAACGACAGACTCACACCGTTAAACCCACCGCTTCGTGAAATTACATCCATCGCTTCAATCAGAGACACAATACTCAGACCCGAAGAAGAAAGATCCTCATCCCCCTCATTCCGGTTATCATCAACAATCGCATCATGATCCTCCTTCAGCGAACCAGAATCCGTCGGCACCACCGCTTCATTGAAACCAGACAAAAGCCCACTTTCTTCACCAGTGACAACTTGATCATCACCCACACCAGACGACCCATCGACCACCGACCCAGAAGAAACGGACTGCACCTTCAACGCTTCACGCAATTCGGAGATGAAGACCTTTTTATTTGCTGAAGACTTGCGATTCTTCCCCATCGGGACTCAGCCTCCACCGCTAACAATCGGAACTCGCACAAAATCGACCTCCAAAAAAGACCCAGCCACCGTCAAAATCCCCACTATCGCGATCCACCACTCAACACCCAATCAACACACCACACGCAAACCACACTACCAAAAACCAGCAGACCACAAACGAAACAAATCGAATTTAACCATTCAGAATTTGCTTCAATAATAGCCCAGCATAATCGAAATCAACAGAAAAATAAAAACCAAAAAATCACCACCTGAACGGACAATCAACACACTTGCATGAACCTGCAAAAACAACCCAAAAGAGAAAAAACAAGGACGGCGGCAGCGCCACCTTGCCGCCCTAGCACTCCCGATCCCTTCGTCCAATTCCGTCAAGGAGAGAGAATAGAGAAAACAAATCGGTTTGGACGAACTTGGTCCAAACTTTTGTCCGTTTTGAGTTTTGGAGAATTTGGAACTCAAAGTTCGGCCCAATGAGAGTTCTTTCGGTGGTTTGGACGACACATGGTCCAAACTTTGCTCTGTTTCAGTTTTTTAGAGCTCGGAACCCAAAGTTCGTCCCAATGAGAGTTTTTCAGATGGTTTGGACGAACTTGGTCCAAACTTTGCTCCGTTTGGAGAGTTTGGAACTCAAAGTTCGGCCCAATGAGAGTTCTTTAGGTTGTTTGGACGACACATGGTAAAAACTTTGCTCCGTTTCAGTTTTTGAGAGCTCGGAACCCAAAGTTCAACCCAATGAGAGTTTTTCATATGGTTTGGATGAACTTGGTCCAAACTTTGCTCCGTTATGCGTTTTGGAGAGTTTGGAACTCAAAGTTCGGCCCAATGAGAGTTCTTTAGGTTGTTTGGACGACACATGGTACAAACTTTGCTCTGTTTCAGTTTTTGAGAGCTCGGAACCCAAAGTTCGTCCCAATGAGAGTTTTGCATATGGTTTGGATGAACTTGGTCCAATCTTTGCTCCGTTTAGAGTTTTGGAGAGTTTGGAACTCAATGTTCGGCCCAATGAGAATTCTTTAGGTTGTTTGGACGACACATGGTCCAAACTTTGCTCCGTTTCAGTTTTTGAGAGCTCGGAACCCAAAGTTCGTCCCAATGAGAGTTTTTCATATGGTTGGACAAACTTGGTCCAAACTTTGCTCCGTTTTGAGTTTTGGAGAGTTTGGAACTACAAGTTCGGCGTAATCAGAGTTCTTTAGGTGGTTTGGACGACACATGGTCAAAACTTTGCTCCGTTTCAGTTTCGTAGAGCTTGGAACCCAAAGTTCGTCCCAATGAGAGTTTTTCATATGGTTTGGACGAATTTGGTCCAAACTTTCCTCTGTTTGGAGTTTTGGAGAGTTTTGAACTCAAAGTTCGGCCCAATGAGAGTTCTTTAGGTTGTTTGGACGACACATGGTCCAAACTTTGCTCCGTTTCAGTTTTTGAGAGCTCGGAACACAAAGTTCGTCCCAATGAGAGTTTTGCATATTGTTTGGACGAACTTGATCCAAACCTTCCTCCGTTTTGAGTTTTGGAGAGTTTGAAACTCAACGTTCAGCCCAATGAGAGTTCTTTAGGTTGTTTGGACGACACATGGTCCAAAACTTTTCTTTCTTTCAGTTTTTGAGAGCTCGGAACCCAAAGTTCGTCCCAATTAGAGTTTTTTAGACGGTTTGGACGAACTTGGTCAAACTTTGCTCCGTTTTGAGTTTTGGAGAGTTTTGAACTCAAAGTTCGGCCAAATGAGAGTTCTTTAGGTGGTTTGCAAGACACATGGTCAAAACTTTGCTCCGTTTCAGTTTTTGACAGCTCGGAACCCAAAGTTTGTCCCAATGAGAGTTTTGCATATGGTTTGGACGAACTTGGTCCAAACCTTCCTCCGTTTTGAATTTTGTAGAGTTTGGAACTCAAAGTTCAGCCCAATGAGAGTTCTTTAGGTTGTTTGGATGACACATGGTCCAAACTTTTCTTTGTTTCAGTTTTTGAGAGCTTGGAACCCAATGTTCGTCCCAATGAGAGTTTTTTAGACGATTTGGACGAACTGGGTCCAAACTTTGCTCCGGAGTTTGGAACTCAAAGTTCGGCGCAATGAGAGTTCTTTAGGGTGTTTGGACGATACATGGTCAAAACTTTTCTCCCTTTCAGTTTCGTACAGCTCGGAACCACAAGTTCGTCCCAATGAGAGGTTTTCATATGGTTTGGACGAACTTATTCCAAACTTTGCTCCGTTTTGAGTTTTAGAGAGTTTGGAACTCAAAGTTCGGCCCAATGAGAGTTCTTTAGGTTGTTTGGACGACACATGGTCCAAACCTTGCTCCGTTTCAGTTTTTGAGAGCTCGGTACCCAATGTTCGTCTCAATGAGAGTTTTTCATATGGTTTCGACGAACTTGGCCAAAACTTTTCTCCGTTTTGAGTTTTGGAGAGTTTTGAACTCAAAGTTCGGCCCAATGAGGGTTGTTTAGGTGGTTTTGACGACACATGGTCAAAACTTTGCTCCGTTTCTGTTTTTGAGGCCTCGGAACCCAAAGTTCGTCGCAATGAGAGTTTTTCAGATTGTTTTGACGAACTCGGTCCAAACTTTGCTCCGTTATGAGTTTTGGAGAGTTTGGAACTCAAAGTTCGGCCCAATGAGAGTTCTTTAGGTGGTTTGGATGACACATGGTCAAAACTTTGCTCCGTTTCAGGTTTTGAGAGCTCGGAACCCAAAGTTCTTCCCAATGAGAGGCTTTCAGATGGTTCGGACGAACTTGGTCAAAACTTTGCTACGTTTTCAGTTTTGGAGAGTTTTGAACTCAAACTTCGGCCCAATGAGAATTCTTTAGGGTGTTTGGACGACACGTGGTCAAAACTTTGGTCCGTTTCAGGTTTTGAGAGCTCAGAACCCAAAGTTCGTCCCAATGAGAGTTTTTCTTATGGTTTGGATGAACTTGGACCAAACTTTGCTCCGTTTTGAGTTTTGGAGAGTTTGGAACTACAAATTCGGCCCAATGAGAGTTCTTTAGGTGGTTTGGACGACACATGGTCAAAACTTTGCTCCGTTTAAGGTTTTAAGAGCTCGGAACCCAAAGTTCGTCCCAATGAGAGTTTTTCATATGGTTTGGACGAACTTGGTCCAAAATTTGCTCCGTTTTGAGTTTTGGATCGTTTGGAACTCAAAGTTCGGCCCAATAAGAGTTCTTTAGGTGGTTTGGACGACACATGGTCAAAACTTTGCTTCGTTTCAGGTTTTGAGAGCTCGGAACCCAAAGTTCGTCCCAATGAGAGTTTTTCATGTGGTTTGGACGAACTTGGTACAAACTTTGCTCCGTTTTGAATTTGGGAGAGTTTGGAACTAAAAGTTCGGCCCAATGAGAGTTCTTTAGGATGTTTGGACGACACATGGTCCAAACTTTGCTCCTTTTCAGGTTTATAGAGCTCGGAACCCAAAGTTCGTCCCAATGAGAGTTTTTCATATGGTTTGGAAGAACTTGGTCCAAACTTTGCTCCGTTTTGAGTTTTGGAGAGTTTGGAACTCAAACTTCAGCCCAATGAGAGTTCTTTAGGTGGTTTGGACGAAACGTGGTCAAAACTTTGCTCTGCTTCAGGTTTTGAGAGCTCGGAACCCAAAGTTCGTCCCAATGAGAGTTTTTCATATGGTTTGGACGAACTTGGTCGCAACTTTGCTTCGTTTTGAGTTTTGGAGAGTTTGGAATTCAAAGTTCGGCCCAATGAGAGTTCTTTAGGTGGTTTGGAGGAGACATGGTCAAAACTTTGGTCCGTTTCAGGTTTTGAGAGCTCGGAACCCAAAGTTCTTCCCAATGAGAGGCTTTCAGATGGTTCGGACGAACTTGGTCCAAACTTTGCTCCGTTTTGAGTTTTGGAGAGTTTTGAACTCAAAGTTCGGCCCAATGAGAGTTCTTTAGGTGGTTTGGACGACACGTGGTCAAAACTTTGCTCCGTTTCAGGTTTTGAGAGCTCGGAACCTAACGTTTGTCCGAATGAGAGTTTTTCATATGGTTTGGACGAACTTGGTCCAAACTTTGCTCCGTTTTGAATTTTGGAGAGTTTGGAACTCAAACTTCAGCCCAATGAGAGTTCTTTAGCTGGTTTGGACGAAACGTGGTCAAGACTTTGCTCTGCTTCAGGTTTTGAGAGCTCGGAACCAAAAGTTCGTCCCAAACAGAGTTTTTCATATGGTTTGGACGAACTTGGTCTCAACTTTGCTCCGTTTTTAGTTTTGGAGAGTTTGGAACTCAAAGTTCGGCCCAATTAGAGTTCTTTAGGTGGTTTGGAGGAGACATGGTCAAAACTTTGCTCCGTTTCAGGTTTTGAGAGCTCGGAACCCAAAGTTCTTCCCAACGAGAGGCTTTCAGATGGTTCGGACGAACTTGGTCCAAACTTTGCTCCGTTTTGAGTTTTGGAGAGTTTTGAACTCAAAGTTCGGCCCAATGAGAGTTCTTTAGGTGGTTTGGACGACACGTGGTCAAAACTTTGCTCCGTTTCAGGTTTTGAGAGCTCGGAACCTAACGTTTGTTCGAATGAGAGTTTTTCATATGGTTTGGACGAACTTCGTCCAAACTTTGCTCCGTTTTGAATTTTGGAGAGTTTGGAACTCAAACTTCAGCCCAATGAGAGTTCTTTAGGTGGTTTGGACGACACGTGGTCAAAACTTTGCTCCGTTTCAGGTTTTGAGAGCTCGGAACCCGAAGTTCGTCCCAATGAGAGTTTTTCATATGGTTTGGACGAACTTGGTCCAAAATTTGCTCCGTTTTGAGTTTTGGATCGTTTGGAACTCAAAGTTCGGCCCAATAAGAGTTCTTTAGGTGGTTTTGACGACGCATGGTCAAAACTTTGCTTCGTTTCAGGTTTTGAGAGCTCGGAACCCAAAGTTCGTCCCAATGAGAGTTTTTCATGTGGTTTGGACGAACTTGGTACAAACTTTGCTCCGTTTTGAATTTGGGAGAGTTTGGAACTAAAAGTTCGGCCCAAGGAGAGTTCTTTAGGATGTTTGGACGACACATGGTCCAAACTTTGCTCCTTTTCAGGTTTATAGAGCTCGGAACCCAAAGTTCGTCCCAATGAGAGTTTTTCATATGGTTTGGAAGAACTTGGTCCAAACTTTGCTCCGTTTTGAGTTTTGGAGAGTTTGGAACTCAAACTTCAGCCCAATGAGAGTTCTTTAGGTGGTTTGGACGAAACGTGGTCAAAACTTTGCTCTGCTTCAGGTTTTGAGAGCTCGGAACCCAAAGTTCGTCCCAATGAGAGTTTTTCATATGGTTTGGACGAACTTGGTCGCAACTTTGCTCCGTTTTGAGTTTTGGAGAGTTTGGAACTCAAAGTTCGGCCCAATGAGAGTTCTTTAGGTGGTTTGGAAGAGACATGGTCAAAACTTTGCTCCGTTTCAGGTTTTGAGAGCTCGGAACCCAAAGTTCTTCCCAATGAGAGGCTTTCAGATGGTTCGGACGAACTTGGTCCAAACTTTGCTCCGTTTTGAGTTTTGGAGAGTTTTGAACTCAAAGTTCGGCCCAATGAGAGTTCTTTAGGTGGTTTGGACGACACGTGGTCAAAACTTTGCTCCGTTTCAGGTTTTGAGAGCTCGGAACCTAACGTTTGTCCAAATGAGAGTTTTTCATATGGTTTGGACGAACTTGGTCCAAACTTTGCTCCGTTTTGAATTTTGGAGAGTTTGGAACTTAAACTTCAGCCCAATGAGAGTTCTTTAGCTGGTTTGGACGAAACGTGGTCAAAACTTTGCTCTGCTTCAGGTTTTGAGAGCTCGGAACCAAAAGTTCGTCAAAAAGAGAGTTTTTCATATGGTTTGGATGAACTTGGTCTCAACTTTGCTCCGTTTTTAGTTTTGGAGAGTTTGGAACTCAAAGTTCGGCCCAATTAGAGTTCTTTAGGTGGTTTGGAGGAGACATGGTCAAAACTTTGCTCCGTTTCAGGTTTTGAGAGCTCGGAACCCAAAATTCTTCCCAACGAGATGCTTTCAGATGGTTCGGACGAACTTGGTCCAAACTTTGCTCCGTTTTGAGTTTTGGAGAGTTTTGAACTAAAAGTTCGGCCCAATGAGAGTTCTTTAGGTGGTTTGTACGACACGTGGTCAAAACTTTGCTCCGTTTCAGGTTTTGAGAGCTCGGAACCTAACGTTTGTTTGAATGAGAGTTTTTCATATGGTTTGGACGAACTTGGTCCAAACTTTGCTCCGTTTTGAATTTTGGAGAGTTTGGAACTCAAACTTCAGCCCAATGAGAGTTCTTTAGGTGGTTTGGACGACACGTGGTCAAAACTTTTCTCCGTTTCAGGTTTTGAGAGCTCGGAACCCGAAGTTCGTCCCAATGAGAGTTTTTCATATGGTTTGGACGAACTTGGTCCAAAATTTGCTCCGTTTTGAGTTTTGGATCGTTTGGAACTCAAAGTTCGGCCCAATAAGAGTTCTTTAGGTGGTTTGGACGACACATGGTCAAAACTTTGCTTCGTTTCAGGTTTTGAGAGCTCGGAACCCAAAGTTCGTCCCAATGAGAGTTTTTCATGTGGTTTGGACGAACTTGGTCCAAACTTTGCTCCATTTTGAGTTTTGGAGAGTTTGGAACTCAAAGTTCGGCCCAATGAGAGTTCTTTAGGATGTTTGGACGACACATGGTCCAAACTTTGCTCCTTTTCAAGTTTTGAGAGCTCGGAACCCAAAGTTCGTCCCAATGAGAGTTTTTCATATGGTTTGGACGATCTTGGTCCAAACTTTGCTCCGTTTTGAGTTTTGGAGAGTTTGGAACTCAAACTTCAGCCCAATGAGAGTTCTTTAGGTGGTTTGGACGACACGTGGTCAAAACTTTGCTCTGCTTCAGGTTTTGAGAGCTCGGAACCCAAAGTTCGTCCCAATGAGAGTTTTTTATATGGTTTGGACGAACTTGGTCGCAACTTTGCTCCGTTTTGAGTTTTGGAGAGTTTGGAACTCAAAGTTCGGCCCAATGAGAGTTCTTTAGGTGGTTTGGACGACACATGGTCAAAACTTTTCTCCGTTTAAGGTTTTGGGAACTCGGAACCAAAAGTTCATCCCAATGAGAGTTTTTCATCTGGTTTGGACGAACTTGGTCCAAACTTTGCTCCGTTTTGGGTTTTGGAGAGTTTTGAACTCAAACTTCAGCCCAATGCTTCTTTAGGTGGTTTGGACGACACGTGGGCAAAACTTTGCTCCGTATCAGGTTTTGAGAGCTCGGAACCCAAAGTTCGTCGCAATGAGAGTTTTTCATATGGTTTGGACGAACTTGGTCCAAACTTTGCTCCGTTTTGAGTTTTGGAGAGTTTGGAACTCAAAGTTCGGCCCAACGAGAGTTCTTGAGGTGGTTTGGACGACACATGGTCAAAACTTTGCTCCGTTTAAGGTTTTGAGAGCTCGGAACCCAAAGTTCATCCGAATGATAGTTTTTCATGTGGTTTGGACGAACTTGGCCCAAACATTGCTCCGTTTTGAGTTTTGGAGAGTTTGGAACACAAAGTTCGGCCCAATGAGAGTTCTTTAGGTGGTTTTGACGACCGCTGGTCAAAACTTTGCTCCGTTTCTATTTTTTAGAGATCGAAACCCAAAGTTCGTCCCAATGAGAGTTTTTCATATGGTTTGGACGAACTTGGTCCAAACATTACTACGTTTTGAGTTTCGGAGAGTTTGGAACTCAAAGTTCGGCCCAATGAGAGTTCTTTCGGTGGTTTGGACAACACATGGTCACAACTTTGCTCCGTTTCAGTTTTTGAGAGCTCGGAACCAAAAGTTCGTCCCAATGAAAGTTTTTCATATAGTTTGGACGAACTTGGTCCAAACTTTGCTCCATTTTGAGTTTAGGAGAGTTTCGAACTCAAAGTTTGTCCCAATCACAGTTCTTTAGGTGGTTTGGACGACACATGGTCAACACTTTGCTCCATTTCAGTTTTTTAGAGCTCGGAACCCAAAGTTCGTCCCAATGAGAGTTTTTCATATGGTTTGGACGAACTTGGTCCAAACTTTTCTCCATTTTTAGTTTTGGAGAGTTTGGAACTAAAAGTTCATTCCTATGAGAGTTCTTTAGGTTGTTTGGACGACCCATGATCCAAACTTTGCTCCGTTTCAGTTTTTTAGAGCTCGGAACCCAAAGTTCGTCCCAATGAATGTTTTTCAGATGGTTTGGACGAACTTGGTCCAAACTTTGCTCCGTTTTGAGTGTTGGCTAGTTTGGAACTCAAAGTTCGGCCCAATGAAAGTTCTTTAGGTGGTTTGGACGACACATGGTGAAAACTTTGCTCCGTTTCAGTTTTTGAGAGCTCGGAACCCAAAGTTCGTCCCACTGAGAGTTTTTCAAACAGTTTGGACGAACTTGGTCCAAACTTTTGCTCCGTTTTGAGTTTTGGAGAGTTTGGAACTCAAAGTTCGGCCCAATGAGAGTTCTTTAGGTGGTTTGGACGACACATGGTCAAAACTTTGCTCCGTTTAAGGTTTTGAGAGCTCGGAACCAAAAGTTCGTCCCAATGAGAGTTTTTCATCTGGTTTGGACGAACTTGGTCCAAACTTTGCTCCGTTTTGAGTTTTGGAGAGTTTTGAACTCAAACTTTAGCCCAATGCTTCTTTAGGTGGTTTGGACGACACGTGGGCAAAACTTTGCTCCGTATCAGGTTTTGAGAGCTCGGAACCCAAAGTTCGTCCCAATGAGAGTTTTTCATATGGTTTGGACGAACTTGGTCCAAACTTTGCTCCGTTTTCAGTTTTGGAGAGTTTGGAACTCAAAGTTCGGCCCAACGAGAGTTCTTTAGGTGGTTTGGACGACACATGGTCAAAACTTTGCTCCGTTTAAGGTTTTGAGAGCTCGGAACCCAAAGTTCATCCCAATGATAGTTTTTCATGTGGTTTGGACGAACTTGGTCCAAACATTGCTCCGTTTTGAGTTTTGGAGAGTGTGGAACTCAAAGTTCGGCCCAATGAGAGTTCTTTAGGTGGTTTTGACGACCGCTGGTCAAAACTTTGCTCCGTTTCTATTTTTTAGAGATCGAAACCCAAAGTTCGTCCCAATGAGAGTTTTTCATATGGTTTGGACGAACTTGGTCCAAACTTTACTACGTTTTGAGTTTCGGAGAGTTTGGAACTCAAAGTTCGGCCCAATGAGAGTTCTTTCGGTGGTTTGGACGACACAAGGTCACAACTTTGCTCCGTTTCAGTTTTTGAGAGCTCGGAACCAAAAGTTCGTCCCAATGAAAGTTTTTCATATGGTTTTGACGAACTTGGTCCAAACTTTGCTCCGTTTTGAGTTTTGGAGAGTTTGGAACTCAAAGTTCGGCCCAACGAGAGTTCTTTAGGTGGTTTGGACGACACATGGTCAAAACTTTGCTCCGTTTAAGGTTTTGAGAGCTCGGAACCCAAAGTTCATCCCAATGATAGTTTTTCATGTGGTTTGGACGAACTTGGTCCAAACATTGCTCCGTTTTGAGTTTTGGAGAGTGTGGAACTCAAAGTTCGGCCCAATGAGAGTTCTTTAGGTGGTTTTGACGACCGCTGGTCAAAACTTTGCTCCGTTTCTATTTTTTAGAGATCGAAACCCAAAGTTCGTCCCAATGAGAGTTTTTCATATGGTTTGGACGAACTTGGTCCAAACTTTACTACGTTTTAAGTTTCGGAGAGTTTAGAACTCAAAGTTCGGCCCAATGAGAGTTCTTTCGGTGGTTTGGACGACACATGGTCACAACTTTGCTCCGTTTCAGTTTTTGAGAGCTCGGAACCAAAAGTTCGTCCCAATGAAAGTTTTTCATATAGTTTTGACGAACTTGGTCCAAACTTTGCTCCATTTTGAGTTTAGGAGAGTTTCGAACTCAAAGTTTGTCCCAATCACAGTTCTTTAGGTGGTTTGGACGACACATGGTCAACACTTTGCTCCGTTTCAGTTTTTTAGAGCTCGGAACCCAAAGTTCGTCCCAATGAGAGTTTTTCATATGGTTTGGACGAACTTGGTCAAAACTTTGCTCCGTTTTGAGTTTTGGAGAGTTTGGAACTCAAAGTTCGGCCCAATGAGAGTTGTTTAGGTTGTTTGGACGACACATGGTCTAAAATGTCCTCCGTTTCAGTTTTTTAGAGCTCAGAACCCAAATTCGTCCCAATGAGAGTTTTTTAGATGTTTTGGACGAACTTATTCAAAACTTTGCTCCGTTTTGAATTTACGAGAGTTTGGTACTCAATGTTCGGCCAAATGAGAGTTCTTTAGGTGGTTTGGACGACACATGGTCCAAACTGGTCTCCGTTTCAGTTTTTGAGAGCTCGGAACCGAAAGTTCGTCCCAATGAGAGTTTTTCAGATGGTTTGGACGAACTTGGTCCAAACTTTTCTCCATTTTTAGTTTTGGAGAGTTTGGAACTAAAAGTTCATTCCTATGAGAGTTCTTTAGGTTGTTTGGACGACACATGATCCAAACTTTGCTCCGTTTCAGTTTTTTAGAGCTCGGAACCCAAAGTTCGTCCCAATGAATGTTTTTCAGATGGTTTGGACGAACTTGGTCCAAACTTTGCTCCGTTTTGAGTTTTGGCTAGTTTGGAACTCAGAGTTCGGCCCAATGAAAGTTCTTTAGGTGGTTTGGATGACACATGGTGAAAACTTTGCTCCGTTTCAGTTTTTGAGAGCTCGGAACCCAAAGTTCGTCCCACTGAGATTTTTCAAACAGTTTGGACGAACTTGGTCCAAACTTTTGTCCGTTTTGAGTTTTGGAGAATTTGGAACTCAAAGTTCGGCCCAATGAGAGTTCTTTCGGTGGTTTGGACGACACATGGTCCAATTTGCTCCGTTTCAGTTTTTTAGAGCTCGGAACCCAAAGTTCGTCCCAATGAGAGTTTTTCAGATGGTTTGGATGAACTTGGTCCAAACTTTGCTCCGTTTTGAGTTTTGGCTAGTTTGGAACACAAAGTTCAACCCAATGAAAGTTCTTTAGGTGGTTTGGACGACACATGGTGAAAACTTTCCTCCGTTTCAGCTTTTGAGAGCTCGGAACCCAAAGTTCGTCCCACTGAGAGTTTTTCAAACGGTTTGGACGAACTTGGTCCAAACTTTTGTCCGTTTTGAGTTTTGGAGAATTTGGAACTCAAAGTTCGGCCCAATGAGAGTTCTTTAGGTTGTTTGGACGACACATGGTACAAACTTTGCTCCGTTTCAGTTTTTGAGAGCTCGGAACCCAAAGTTCGTTGCAATGAGAGTTTTTCATATGGTTTGGATGAACATGGTCGAAACTTTTCTCCGTTATGAGTTTTGGAGAGTTTGTAATTCAAAGTTCGGCCCAATGAGAGTTCTTTAGGTTGATTGGACGACACATGGGCCAAACTTTTCTCCGTTTCAGTTTTTGAGAGCTCGAAACCCAAAGTTCGTCCCAATGAGAGTTTTTCATATGGTTTGGACGAACTTGGTCCACACTTTGCTCCGTTTTGAGTTTTGGAGAGTTAGGAACTCAAACTTCAGCCCAATGCTTCTTTAGGTGGTTTTGACGACCCATGGTCAAAACTTTGCTCCGTTTCTATTTTTGAGAGATCGAAACCCAAAGTTCGTCCTAATCAAAGTTTTTCATATGGTTTGGACGAACTTGGTCCAAACTTTACTACGTTTTGAGTTTCGGAGAGTTTAGAATTCAAAGTTCAGCACAATGAGAGTTCTTTAGGTGGTTTGGACGACACATGGTCACAACTTTGCTCCGTTTCAGTTTTTGAGAGCTCGGAACAAAAAGTTCGTCCCAATGAAAGTTTTTCATATGGTTTGGACGAACTTGGTCCAAACTTTGCTCCGTTTTGAGTTTAGGAGAGTTTCGAACTCAAAGTTTGTCCCAATCACAGTTCTTTAGGTGGTTTGGACGACACATGGTCCAATTTGCTCCGTTTCAGTTTTTTAGAGCTCGGAACCCAAAGTTCGTCCCAATGAGAGTTTTTCATATGGTTTGGATGAACTTGGTCCAAACTTTTCTCCGTTATGAGTTTTGGAGAATTTGGAACTCAAAGTTCGGCCCAATGAGAGTTCTTTCGGTGGTTTGGACGACACATGGTCCAATTTGCTCCGTTTCAGTTTTTTAGAGCTCGGAACCCAAAGTTCGTCCCAATGAGAGTTTTTCAGATGGTTTGGATGAACTTGGTCCAAACTTTGCTCCGTTTTGAGTTTTGGCTAGTTTGGAACACAAAGTTCAACCCAATGAAAGTTCTTTAGGTGGTTTGGACGACACATGGTGAAAACTTTCCTCCGTTTCAGCTTTTGAGAGCTCGGAACCCAAAGTTCGTCCCACTGAGAGTTTTTCAAACGGTTTGGACGAACTTGGTCCAAACTTTTGTCCGTTTTGAGTTTTGGAGAATTTGGAACTCAAAGTTCGGCCCAATTAGAGTTCTTTAGGTTGTTTGGACGACACATGGTACAAACTTTGCTCCGTTTCAGTTTTTGAGAGCTCGGAACCCAAAGTTCGTTGCAATGAGAGTTTTGCATATGGTTTGGATGAACATGGTCGAAACTTTTCTCCGTTATGAGTTTTGGAGAGTTTGTAATTCAAAGTTCGGCCCAATGAGAGTTCTTTAGGTTGTTTGGACGACACATGGCCCAAACTTTTCTCCGTTTCAGTTTTTGAGAGCTCGAAACCCAAAGTTCGTCCCAATGAGAGTTTTTCATATGGTTTGGACGAACTTGGTCCACACTTTGCTCCGTTTTGAGTTTTGGAGAGTTAGGAACTCAAAGTTCGGCCCAATGCTTCTTTAGGTGGTTTTGACGACCCATGGTCAAAACTTTGCTCCGTTTCTATTTTTGAGAGATCGAAACCCAAAGTTCGTCCTAATGAGAGTTTTTCATATGGTTTGGACGAACTTGGTCCAAACTTTACTACGTTTTGAGTTTCGGAGAGTTTGGAATTCAAAGTTCAGCACAATGAGAGTTCTTTAGGTGGTTTGGACGACACATGGTCACAACTTTGCTCCGTTTCAGTTTTTGAGAGCTCGGAACAAAAAGTTCGTCCCAATGAAAGTCTTTCATATGGTTTGGACGAACTTGGTCCAAACTTTGCTCCGTTTTGAGTTTAGGAGAGTTTCGAACTCAAAGTTTGTCCCAATCACAGTTCTTTAGGTGGTTTGGACGACACATGGTCCAATTTGCTCCCTTTCAGTTTTTTAGAGATCGGAACCCAAAGTTCGTCCCAATGAGAGTTTTTCATATGGTTTGGATGAACTTGGTCCAAACTTTTCTCCGTTATGAGTTTTGGAGAGTTTGTAACTCAAAGTTCGGCCCAATGAGAGTTCTTTAGGTTGTTTGGAAGACACATGGCCCAAACTTTGCTCCGTTTCAGTTTTTGAGACCTCAGAACCCAAAGTTCGTCCCAATGAGAGTTTTTCATATGGTTTGGACGAACTTGGTCCACACTTTGCTCCGTTTTGAGTTTTGGAGAGTTAGGAACTTAGAGTTCGGCCCAATGCTTCTTTAGGTGGTTTTGACGACCCATGGTCAAAACTTTGCTCCGTTTCTATTTTTGAGAGATCGAAACCCAAAGTTCGTCCTAATGAGAGTTTTTCATATGGTTTGGACGAACTTGGTCCAAACTTTACTACGTTTTGAGTTTCGGAGGGTTTGGAATTCAAAGTTCAGCACAATGAGAGTTCTTTAGGTGGTTTGGACGACACATGGTCACAACTTTGCTCCGTTTCAGTTTTTGAGAGCTCGGAACAAAAAGTTCGTCCCAATGAAAGTTTTTCATATGGTTTGGACGAACTTGGTCCAAACTTTGCTCCGTTTTGAGTTTAGGAGAGTTTCGAACTCAAAGTTTGTCCCAATCACAGTTCTTT
Source organism: Luffa aegyptiaca (assembly GCA_017139565.1). Taxonomy (NCBI): domain Eukaryota; kingdom Viridiplantae; phylum Streptophyta; class Magnoliopsida; order Cucurbitales; family Cucurbitaceae; genus Luffa; species Luffa aegyptiaca. The sequence goes on from CM029398.1 coordinate 22,159,572, forward strand.
AGGTGGTTTGGACGACACATGGGCCAATTTGCTCCGTTTCAGTTTTTTAGAGCTCGAAACCCAAAGTTCGTCCCAATGAGAGTTTTTCATATGGTTTGGATGAACTTGGTCCAAACTTTTCTCCGTTATGAGTTTTGGAGAATTTGGAACTCAAAGTTCGGCCCAATGAGAGTTCTTTCGGTGGTTTGGACGACACATGGTCCAATTTGCTCCGTTTCAGTTTTTTAGAGCTCGGAACCCAAAGTTCGTCCCAATGAGAGTTTTTCAGATGGTTTGGATGTACTTGGTCCAAACTTTGCTCCGTTTTGAGTTTTGGCTAGTTTGGAACACAAAGTTCAACCCAATGAAAGTTCTTTAGGTGGTTTGGACGACACATGGTGAAAACTTTCCTCCGTTTCAGCTTTTGAGAGCTCGGAACCCAAAGTTCGTCCCACTGAGAGTTTTTCAAACGGTTTGGAAGGACTTGGTCCAAACTTTTGTCCGTTTTGAGTTTTGGAGAATTTGGAACTCAAAGTTCGGCCCAATGAGAGTTCTTTAGGTGGTTTGGACGACACATGGTCACAATTTTGCTCCGTTTCAGTTTTTGAGAGCTCGGAACAAAAAGTTCGTCCCAATGAAAGTTTCTCATATGGTTTGGACGAACTTGGTCCAAACTTTGCTCCGTTTTGAGTTTAGGAGAGTTTCGAACTCAAAGTTTGTCCCAATCACAGTTCTTTAGGTGGTTTGGACGACACATGGTCCAATTTGCTCCGTTTCAGTTTTTTAGAGATCGGAACCCAAAGTTCGTCCCAATGAGAGTTTTTCATATGGTTTGGATGAACTTGGTCCAAACTTTGCTCCGTTATGAGTTTTGGAGAGTTTGTAACTCAAAGTTCGGCCCAATGAGAGTTCTTTAGGTTGTTTGGAAGACACATGGCCCAAACTTTGCTCCGTTTCAGTTTTTGAGACCTCAGAACCCAAAGTTCGTCCCAGTGAGAGTTTTTCATATGGTTTGGACGAACTTGGTCCACACTTTGCTCCGTTTTGAGTTTTGGAGAGTTAGGAACTTAAAGTTCGGCCCAATGCTTCTTTAGGTGGTCTTGACGACCCATGGTCAAAACTTTGCTCCGTTTCTATTTTTGAGAGATCGAAACCCAAAGTTCGTCCTAATGAGAGTTTTTCATATGGTTTGGATGAACTTGGTCCAAACTTTACTACGTTTTGAGTTTCGGAGAGTTTGGAATTCAAAGTTCAGCACAATGAGAGTTCTTTAGGTGGTTTGGACGACACATGGTCACAACTTTGCTCCGTTTCAGTTTTTGAGAGCTCGGAACAAAAAGTTCGTCCCAATGAAAGTCTTTCATATGGTTTGGACGAACTTGGTCCAAACTTTGCTCCGTTTTGAGTTTAGGAGAGTTTCGAACTCAAAGTTTGTCCCAATCACAGTTCTTTAGGTGGTTTGGACGACACATGGTCCAATTTGCTCCGTTTCAGTTTTTTAGAGATCGGAACCCAAAGTTCGTCCCAATGAGAGTTTTTCATATGGTTTGGATGAACTTGGTCCAAACTTTTCTCCGTTATGAGTTTTGGAGAGTTTGTAACTCAAAGTTCGGCCCAATGAGAGTTCTTTAGGTTGTTTGGAAGACACATGGCCCAAACTTTGCTCCGTTTCAGTTTTTGAGACCTCAGAACCCAAAGTTCGTCCCAATGAGAGTTTTTCATATGGTTTGGACGAACTTGGTCCACACTTTGCTCCGTTTTGAGTTTTGGAGAGTTAGGAACTTAAAGTTCGGCCCAATGCTTCTTTAGGTGGTTTTGACGACCCATGGTCAAAACTTTGCTCCGTTTCTATTTTTGAGAGATCGAAACCCAAAGTTCGCCCTAATGAGAGTTTTTCATATGGTTTGGACGAACTTGGTCCAAACTTTACTACGTTTTGAGTTTCGGAGAGTTTGGAATTCAAAGTTCAGCACAATGAGAGTTCTTTAGGTGGTTTGGACGACACATGGTCACAACTTTGCTCCGTTTCAGTTTTTGAGAGCTCGGAACAAAAAGTTCGTCCCAATGAAAGTCTTTCATATGGTTTGGACGAACTTGGTCCAAACTTTGCTCCGTTTTGAGTTTAGGAGAGTTTCGAACTCAAAGTTTGTCCCAATCACAGTTCTTTAGGTGGTTTGGACGACACATGGTCCAATTTGCTCCGTTTCAGTTTTTTAGAGCTCGGAACCCAAAGTTCGTCCCAATGAGAGTTTTTCATATGGTTTGGATGAACTTGGTCCAAACTTTTCTCCGTTATGAGTTTTGGAGAGTTTGTAACTCAAAGTTCGGCCCAATGAGAGTTCTTTAGGTTGTTTGGACGACACATGGCCCAAACTTTGCTCCGTTTCAGTTTTTGAGAGCTCGGAACCAAAAGTTCGTCCCAATGAGAGTTTTTCATATGGTTTGGACGAACTTGGTCCACACTTTGCTCCGTTTTGAGTTTTGGAGAGTTAGGAACTCAAAGTTCGGCCCAATGAGAGTTCTTCAGGTGGTTTTGACGACACATGGTCAAAACTTTGCTTTGTAATTTTTGAGAGATCGGAACCCAAAGTTCATCTCAATGAGAGTTTTTCAGGTTGTTTGGACGAACTTGGTCCAAACTTTTACTCCGTTTTGAGTTTTGGAGAGTTTGGAACTCAAAGTTCGGCCCAATGAGAGTTCTTTAGGTGGTTTTGACGACCCATGGTCAAAACTTTGCTCCGTTCCTATTTTTGAGAGATCGAAACCCAAAGTTCGTCCTAATGAGAGTTTTTCATATGGTTTGGACGAACTTGGTCCAAACTTTACTACGTTTTGAGTTTCGGAGAGTTTGGAATTCAAAGTTCGGCACAATGAGAGTTCTTTAGGTGGTTTGGACGACACATGGTCACAACTTTGCTCCGTTTCAGTTTTTGAGAGCTCGGAACCAAAAGTTCATCCCAATGAAAGTTTTTAATATGGTTTGGACGAACTTGGTCCAAACTTTGCTCCGTTTTGAGTTTAGGAGAGTTTCGAACTCAAAGTTTGTCCTAATCACAGTTCTTTAGGTGGTTTGGACGACACATGGTCCAATTTGCTCCGTTTCAGTTTTTTAGAGCTCGGAACCCAAAGTTCGTCCCAATGAGAGTTTTTCATATGATTTGGATGAACTTGGTCCAAACTTTTCTCCGTTATGAGTTTTGGAGAGTTTGTAACTCAAAGTTCGGCCCAATGAGAGTTCTTTAGGTTGTTTGGAAGACACATGGCCCAAACTTTGCTCCGTTTCAGTTTTTCAGAGCTCAGAACCCAAAGTTCGTCCCAATGAGAGTTTTTCATATGGTTTGGACGAACTTGGTCCACACTTTGCTCCGTTTTGAGTTTTGGAGAGTTAGGAACTTAAAGTTCGGCCCAATGCTTCTTTAGGTGGTTTTGACGACCCATGGTCAAAACTTTGCTCCGTTTCTATTTTTGAGAGATCGAAACCCAAAGTTCGTCCTAATGAGAGTTTTTCATATGGTTTGGACGAACTTGGTCCAAACTTTACTACGTTTTGAGTTTCGGAGAGTTTGGAATTCAAAGTTCAGCACAATGAGAGTTCTTTAGGTGGTTTGGACGACACATGGTCACAACTTTGCTCCGTTTCAGTTTTTGAGAGCTCGGAACAAAAAGTTCGTCCCAATGAAAGTTTTTCATATGGTTTGGACGAACTTGGTCCAAACTTGGCTCCGTTTTGAGTTTAGGAGAGTTTCGAACTCAAAGTTTGTCCCAATCACAGTTCTTTAGGTGGTTTGGACGACACATGGTCCAATTTGCTCCGTTTCAGTTTTTTAGAGCTCGGAACCAAAGTTCGTCCCAATGAGAGTTTTTCATATGGTTTAATTGAACTTGGTCCAGACTTTTCTCCGTTATGAGTTTTGGAGAGTTTGTAACTCAAACTTCAGCCCAATGAGAGTTCTTTAGGTGGTTTGGACGACACGTGGTCAAAACTTTGCTCCGTTTCAGGTTTTGAGACCTCGGAACCCGAAGTTCGTCCCAATGAGAGTTTTTCATATGGTTTGGACGAACTTGGTCCTAAATTTGCTCCGTTTTGAGTTTTGGAGAGTTTGGAACTCAAACTTCAGCCCAATGAGAGTTCTTTAGGTGGTTTGGACGACACGTGGTCAAAACTTTGCTCTGCTTCAGGTTTTGAGAGCTCGGAACCCAAAGTTCGTCCCAATGAGAGTTTTTTATATGGTTTGGACGAACTTGGTCGCAACTTTGCTCCGTTTTGAGTTTTGGAGAGTTTGGAACTCAAAGTTCGGCCCAATGAGAGTTCTTTAGGTGGTTTGGACGACACATGGTCAAAACTTTGCTCCGTTTAAGGTTTTGAGAGCTCGGAACCAAAAGTTCGTCCCAATAAGAGTTTTTATCTGGTTTGGACGAACTTGGTCCAAACTTTTCTCCGTTATCAGTTTTGGAGAGTTTGTAACTCAAAGTTCGGCCCAATGAGAGTTCTTTAGGTTGTTTGGACGACACATGGCCCAAACTTTGCTCCGTTTCAGTTTTTGAGAGCTCGGAACCCAAAGTTCGTCCCAATGAGAGTTTTTCATATGGTTTGGACGAACTTGGTCCACACTTTGCTCCGTTTTGAGTTTTGGAGAGTTAGGAACTCAAAGTTCGGCCCAATGAGAGTTCTTCAGGTGGTTTTGACGACACATGGTCAAAACTTTGCTTTGTAATTTTTGAGAGATCGAAACCCAAAGATCATCCCAATGAGAGTTTTTCAGGTTGTTTGGACGAACTTGGTCCAAACTTTGCTCCGTTTTGAGTTTTGGAGAATTTGGAACTCAAAGTTCGGCCCAATGAGAGTTCTTTAGGTTGTTTGGACGACACATGGTCTAAAATGTCCTCCGTTTCAGTTTTTTAGAGCTCAGAACCCAAAGTTCGTCCCAATGAGAGTTTTTTAGATGTTTTGGACGAACTTATTCAAAACTTTGCTCCGTTTTGAATTTACGAGAGTTTGGTACTCAATGTTCGGCCAAATGAGAGTTCTTTAGGTGGTTTGGACGACACATAGTCCAAACTTTGCTCTGTTTTAGTTTTTGAGAGCTCGGAACCGAAAGTTCGTCCCAATGAGAGTTTTTCAGATGGTTTGGACGAACTTGGTCCAAACTTTTCTCCATTTTTAGTTTTGGAGAGTTTGGAACTAAAAGTTCATTCCTATGAGAGTTCTTTAGGTTTTTTGGACGACACATGATCCAAACTTCGCTCCGTTTCAGTTTTTTAGAGCTCGGAACCCAAAGTTCGTCCCAATGAATATTTTTCAGATGGTTTGGACGAACTTGGTCCAAACTTTGCTCCATTTTGAGTTTTGGCTAGTTTGGAACTCAAAGTTCGGCCCAATGAAAGTTCTTTAGGTGGTTTGGACGACACATGGTGAAAACTTTGCTCCGTTTCAGTTTTTGAGAGCTCGGAACCCAAAGTTCGTCCGACTGAGAGTTTTTCAAACGGTTTGGACGAACTTGGTCCAAACTTTTGTCCGTTTTGAGTTTTGGAGAATTTGGAACTCAAAATTCGGCCTAATGAGAGTTCTTTCGGTGGTTTGGACGACACATGGTCCAATTTGCTCCGTTTCAGTTTTTTAGAGCTCGGAACCCAAAGTTCGTCCCAATGAGAGTTTTTCAGATGGTTTGGACGAAATTTGTCCAAACTTTGCTCCGTTTTGAGTTTTGGAGAGTTTGGAACTCAAAGTTCGGCCCAACGAGAGTTCTTTAGGTTGTTTTGAAGACACATGGTTAAATCTTTGCTCCGTTTCAAGTTTTGAGAGCTCGGAACCCAAAGTTCGTCCCAATGAGAGTTTTTCATATGGTTTGGACGAACTTGGTGCAAACTTTGCTCCGTTTTGAGTTTTGGAGACTTTGGAACTCAAAGTTCGGCCCAATGAGAGTTTTTTAGCTTGTTTGGACAACACATGGTCGAAACTTTGCTCCGTTTCAGTTTTTGAGAGCTCGGAACCAAAAGTTCGTCCCAATGAGTGTTTTTCAGATTGTTTGGACGAACTTGGTCCAAACTTTGCTCCGTTTTGAGTTTTTGGAGAGTTTGGAACTCAAAGTTCGGCCCAACGAGAGTTCTTTCGGTTGTTTTGAAGACACATGGTCAAAACTTTGCTCCGTTTCAATTTTTGAGAGCTCAGAACCAAAAGTTCCTCCCAATGAGAGTTTTTCATATGGTTTGGACGAACTTTTTTTTTTTTTTTTTGCAAAGGTAAATAAATATATAGAAAGCAAAAACAGGGGACCTCACAGCCCGAGGTCAAGGCAAAAAGAACGAAAGCTCACACCCCGAGCCAAGGGAAACAACCAAATAGGGAAAATAGGGCAAAGCTCACAGCACGAGCCAAGCGAATAAAAAACACAAAACCTAACCCATCAGGGAAACATGTTCCAAGGAGAAGCCCCAGGCTGGGCAGAAGACAACCCACCCAACCAGGAAGCACAACGACCGGACATGTCAGCTTGAACAACATGTAGAATAGTCTGGGGAGATCGAGGACGCGAACCATGGAGACGCAGGTTCCTTTCCCTCCAAATGTGATAGATTGAGGCACACCAAGCAACCCTCCACACACGACAGCTACGACGCTTGCCACCACTAAACTGGCAAATCCAAGCCAACTCAGAATCCCATGAGGAAATCCTATGAGAGCAGGACCCCCAACTCAAAATCCCCCCCCACACAACCTGACTAAAAGGGCACTCAAAACAAATGATTTTAATAATATGTGGGGGTAGAGGGACTTGAACCACAGACCTCGCGGTTATCAGTACAACTTTATGCCAATTAAGCTATGCTCTTGTTGGCATATAAATTTTTGATGTAGGAAAAGGGGTTTGAACCACAGACCATGTGTAATTTGGGCGGTTAAATAAACAGTAAACTGCATATATGCAGGATCGAACCCCCACCATGGAGCAGCCAAGGATAATAACTCACTCAACCACTGAGCCAGGTGGTTGTTTGATAAAAAATTTGGGCGGTTAAATAAACAGTAAACTGCGAATATGCAGGATCGAACCCCCACCATGGTGCAACCAAGGATAATGACTCACTCAGCCACTGAGCCAGGTGGTTAAAAACAATATCTAAACGTAAATGATAAAATAGTTTTGACAATATGTGGGGAAAAAAATTGGGCGGTTAAATAAACAGTAAACTGCGTATATGCAGGATCGAACCCCCACCATGAAAAATTTGGGCGGTTAAATAAACAGTAAAGCTGCGTATATGCAGGATCGAACCCCCACCATGGTGCAGCCAAGGATAATAACTCACTCAACCACTAAGCCAGGTGGTTGGACGAACTTGGTGCAAACTTAGCTCCGTTTTGAGTTTTGGAGAGTTTGTAACTCAAAGTCCGGCCCAACGAGAGTTCTTTAGGTTGTTTTGAAGACACATGGTCAAAACTTTGCTCCGTTTAAATTTTTGAGAGCTCGGAACCAAAAGTTCGTCCCAATGAGAGTTTTTCATATGGTTTGGACGAACTTGGTGCAAACTTTTCCCCGTTTTGAGTTTTGGAGAGTTTGGAACTCAAAGTTCGGCCCAATGAGAGTTCTTTAGCTTGTTTGGACAACACATGGTCGAAACTTTGCTCCGTTTCAGTTTTTTAGAGCTCGGAACCAAAAGTTCGTCCCAATGAGTGTTTTTCAGATTGTTTGGACGAAGTTGGTCAAAACTTTGCTCCGTTTCAGTTTTTGAGAGCTCGGAACCCAAAGTTCGTCCGAATGAGAGTTTTTCATATGGTTTGGACGAACTTGGTCCAAACTTTGCTACGTTTTGAGTTTTGGAGAGTTTGGAACTCAAAGTTCGGCCCAACGAGAGTTCTTTAGGTTGTTTGGACGACCCATGGTCCAAACTTTGCTCCGTTAATAGTTTTCGAGAGTTTGGAACTCAAAGTTCGGCCCAATGAGAGTTATTTAAGTGGTTTGGACGACACATGGTCAAAACTTTGCTCCGTTTCAGTTTTTGAGGGATCGGAACCCAAAGTTCGTCCCAATAAGAGTTTTTCATATGGTTTGGACGAACATGGTCCAAACTTTGCTCTGTTTTGAGTTTTGGAGAGTTTGGAACTCAAAGGTCGGCCCAATGAGAGTTCTTTAGGTGGTTTTGAAGACACATGGTCAGAACTTTGCTCCGTTTCAGTTTTTGAGAGCTCGGAACCCAAAGTTCGTCCCAATGAGAGTTTTTCATATCGTTTGGACGAACTTGGTCCAAACTTTGCTCTGTTTTGAGTTCTGGAGAGTTTGTAACTCAAAGTTCGGCCCAACGAGAGTTCTTTAGGTTGTTTTGAAGACACATGGTCAAAACTTTGCTCCGTTTCAAGTTTTGAGAGCTCGGAACCCAAAGTTCGTCCCAATGAGAGTTTTTCATATGGTTTGGATGAACTTGGTGCAAACTTTGCTCCGTTTTGTGTTTTGGAGAGTTTGGAACTCAAAGTTCGGCCCAATGAGAGTTCTTTAGCTTGTTTGGACAACACATGGTCGAAACTTTGCTCCGTTTCAGTTTTTGAGAGCTCGAAACCAAAAGTTCGTCCCAATGAGTGTTTTTCAGATTGTTTGGACGAACTTGGTCCAAACTTTGCTCCGTTTTGAGTTTTGGAGAGTTTGGAACTCAAAGTTCGGCCCAATGAGAGTTCTTTAGGTGGTTTGGACGACACATGGTCAAAACTTTGCTCCGTTTCAGGTTTTGAGAGCTCGGAACCCAAAGTTCGTCCAATAAGAGTTTTTCATATGGTTTGTACGAACTTTGTCCAAACTTTGCTCTGTTTTGAGTTTTGGAGAGTTTGGAACTCAAAGTTCGTCCCAATGAGAGTTCTTTAGGTGGTTTTGAAGACACATGGTCAAAACTTAACTCCGTTTAAGTTTTTGAGAGCTCGGAACCCAAAGTTCGTACCAATGAGCGTTTTTCATATGGTTTGGACGAACTTGGTCCAAACTTTGCTACGTTTTGAGTTTTGGAGAGTTTGGAACTCAAAGTTCGGCCCAACGAGAGTTCTTTAGGTTGTTTTGAAGACACATGGTTAAATCTTTGCTCCGTTTCAAGTTTTGAGAGCTCGGAACCCAAAGTTCGTCCCAATGAGAGTTTTTCATATGGTTTGGACGAACTTGGTGCAAACTTTGCTCCGTTTTGAGTTTTGGAGACTTTGGAACTCAAAGTTCGGCCCAATGAGAGTTTTTTAGCTTGTTTGGACAACACATGGTCGAAACTTTGCTCTGTTTCAGTTTTTGAGAGCTCGGAACCAAAAGTTCGTCCCAATGAGTGTTTTTCAGATTGTTTGGACGAACTTGGTCCAAACTTTGCTCCGTTTTGAGTTTTTGGAGAGTTTGGAACTCAAAGTTCGGCCCAATGAGAGTTCTTTCGGTGGTTTTGAAGACCCATGGTCAAAACTTAACTCTGTTTCAGTTTTTAAGAGCTCGGAACCCAAAGTTCGTACCAATGAGAGTTTTTCATATGGTTTGGACGAACTTGGTCCAAACTTTGCTCCGTTTTGAGTTTTGGAGAGTTTGGAACTCAAAGTTCGGCCCAACGACAGTTCTTTAGGTTGTTTTGAAGACACATGGTCAAAACTTTGCTCCGTTTCAATTCTTGAGAGCTCGGAACCAAAAGTTCCTCCCAATGAGAGTTTTTCATATGGTTTGGAAAAACTTGGTGCAAACTTAGCTCCGTTTTGAGTTTTGGAGAGTTTGGAACTCATAGTTCGGCCCAACGATAGTTCTTTAGGTTGTTTTGAAGACACATGGTCAAAACTTTGCTCTGTTTCAATTTCGTAGAGCTCGGAACCCAAAGTTCGTCCCAATTAGAGTTTTTCATATGGTTTGGACGAACTTTGTCCAAACTTTGCTACGTTTTGAGTTTTGGAGAGTTTGGAACTCAAAGTTCGGCCCAACGAGAGTTCTTTAGGTTGTTTTGAAGACACATGGTTAAATCTTTGCTCCGTTTCAAGTTTTGAGAGCTCGGAACCCAAAGTTCGTCCCAATGAGAGTTTTTCATATGGTTTGGACGAACTTGGTGCAAACTTTGCTCCGTTTTGAGTTTTGGAGACTTTGGAACTCAAAGTTCGGCCCAATGAGAGTTTTTTAGCTTGTTTGGACAACACATGGTCGAAACTTTGCTCCGTTTCAGTTTTTGAGAGCTCGGAACCAAAAGTTCGTCCCAATGAGTGTTTTTCAAATTGTTTGGACGAACTTGGTCCAAACTTTGCTCCGTTTTGAGTTTTTGGAGAGTTTGGAACTCAAAGTTCGGCCCAATGAGAGTTCTTTCGGTGGTTTTGAAGACCCATGGTCAAAACTTAACTCTGTTTCAGTTTTTGAGAGCTCGGAACCCAAAGTTCGTACCAATGAGAGTTTTTCATATGGTTTGGACGAACTTGGTCCAAACTTTGCTCCGTTTTGAGTTTTGGAGAGTTTGGAACTCAAAGTTCGGCCCAACGAGAGTTCTTTAGGTTGTTTTGAAGACACATGGTCAAAACTTTGCTCCGTTTCAATTCCTGAGAGCTCGGAACCAAAAGTTCCTCCCGATGAGAGTTTTTCATATGGTTTGGAAAAACTTGGTGCAAACTTAGCTCCGTTTTGAGTTTTGGAGAGTTTGGAACTCATAGTTCGGCCCAACGATAGTTCTTTAGGTTGTTTTGAAGACACATGGTCAAAACTTTGCTCTGTTTCAATTTCGTAGAGCTCGGAACCCAAAGTTCGTCCCAATTAGAGTTTTTCATATGGTTTGGACGAACTTTGTCCAAACTTTGCTCCGTTTTGAGTTTTGGTGAGTTTGGAACTCAAAGTTCGGCCCAATGAGAGTTCTTTAGGTGGTTTGGACGACACATGGTCAAAACTTTGCTCCGTTTTAGGTTTTGAGAGCTCGGAACCCAAAGTTCGTCCAATAAGAGTTTTTCAGATTGTTTGGACGAACTTGGTCCAAACTTTGCTCCGTTTTGAGTTTTGGAGAGTTTGGAACTCAAAGTTCGGCCCAACGAGAGTTCTTTAGGGTGTTTTGAAGACACATGGTCAAAACTTTGCTCCGTTTCAATTTTTGAGAGCTCAGAACAAAAAGTTCCTCCCAATGAGAGTTTTTCATAAGGTTTGGACGAACTTGGTGGAAACTTAGCTCCGTTTTGTGTTTTGGAGAGTTTGTAACTCAAACTCCGGCCCAACGAGAGTTCTTTAGGTTGTTTTGAAGACACATGGTCAAAACTTTGCTCGGTTTAAATTTTTGAGAGCTCGGAACCCAAAGTTCGTCCCAATGAGAGTTTTTCATATGGTTTGGACGAACTTGGTGCAAACTTTTCCCCGTTTTGAGTTTTGGAGAGTTTGGAACTCAAAGTTCGGCCCAATGAGAGTTCTTTAGCTTGTTTGGACAACACATGGTCGAAACTTTGCTCCGTTTCAGTTTTTTAGAGCTCGGAAAAAAAAGTTCGTCCCAATGAGTGTTTTTCAGATTGTTTGGACGAGTTGGTCAAAACTTTGCTCCGTTTCAGTTTTTGAGAGCTCGGAACCCAAAGTTCGTCCCAATGAGAGTTTTTCATATGGTTTGGACGAACTTGGTCCAAACTTTGCAACGTTTTGAGTTTTGGAGAGTTTGGAACTCAAAGTTCGGCCCAACGAGAGTTCTTTAGGTTGTTTGGACGACCCATGGTCCAAACTTTGCTCCGTTAATAGTTTTCGAGAGTTTGGAACTCAAAGTTCGGCCCAATGAGAGTTATTTAAGTGGTTTGGACGACACATGGTCAAAACTTTGCTCCGTTTCAGTTTTTGAGGGATCGGAACCCAAAGTTCGTCCCAATAAGAGTTTTTCATATGGTTTGGACGAACATGGTCAAAACTTTGCTCTGTTTTGAGTTTTGGAGAGTTTGGAACTCAAAGGTCGGCCCAATGAGAGTTCTTTAGGTGGTTTTGAAGACACATGGTCAGAACTTTGCTCCGTTTCAGTTTTTGAGAGCTCGGAACCCAAAGTTCGTCCCAATGAGAGTTTTTCATATCGTTTGGACGAACTTGGTCCAAACTTTGCTCATTTTTGAGTTCTGGAGAGTTTGTAACTCAAAGTTCGTCCCAACGAGAGTTCTTTAGGTTGTTTTGAAGACACATGGTCAAAACTTTGCTCCGTTTCAAGTTTTGAGAGCTCGGAACCCAAAGTTCGTCCAATAAGAGTTTTTCATATGGTTTGTACGAACTTTGTCCAAACTTTGCTCTGTTTTGTGTTTTGGAGAGTTTGGAACTCAAAGTTCGGCCCAATGAGAGTTCTTTAGGTGGTTTTGAAGACACATGGTCAAAACTTAACTCCGTTTAAGTTTTTGAGAGCTCGGAACCCAAAGTTCGTACCAATGAGCGTTTTTCATATGGTTTGGACGAACTTGGTCCAAACTTTGCTCCGTTTTGAGTTTTGGAGAGTTTGGAACTCAAAGTTCGGCCCAACGAGAGTTCTTTAGGTTGTTTTGAAGACACATGGTTAAATCTTTGCTCCGTTTCAAGTTTTGAGAGCTCGGAACCCAAAGTTCGTCCCAATGAGAGTTTTTCATATGGTTTGGACGAACTTGGTGCAAACTTTGCTCCGTTTTGAGTTTTGGAGACTTTGGAACTCAAAGTTCGGCCCAATGAGAGTTTTTTAGCTTGTTTGGACAACACATGGTCGAAACTTTGCTCCGTTTCAGTTTTTGAGAGCTCGGAACCAAAAGTTCGTCCCAATGAGTGTTTTTCAGATTGTTTGGACGAACTTGGTCCAAACTTTGCTCCGTTTTGAGTTTTTGGAGAGTTTGGAACTCAAAGTTCGGCCCAATGAGAGTTCTTTTGGTGGTTTTGAAGACCCATGGTCAAAACTTAACTCTGTTTCAGTTTTTGAGAGCTCGGAACCCAAAGTTCGTACCAATGAGAGTTTTTCATATGGTTTGGACGAACTTGGTCCAAACTTTGCTCCGTTTTGAGTTTTGGAGAGTTTGGAACTCAAAGTTCGGCCCAACGAGAGTTCTTTAGGTTGTTTTGAAGACACATGGTCAAAACTTTGCTCCGTTTCAATTCCTGAGAGCTCGGAACCAAAAGTTCCTCCCGATGAGAGTTTTTCATATGGTTTGGAAAAACTTGGTGCAAACTTAGCTCCGTTTTGAGTTTTGGAGAGTTTGGAACTCATAGTTCGGCCCAACGATAGTTCTTTAGGTTGTTTTGAAGACACATGGTCAAAACTTTGCTCTGTTTCAATTTCGTAGAGCTCGGAACCCAAAGTTCGTCCCAATTAGAGTTTTTCATATGGTTTGGACGAACTTTGTCCAAACTTTGCTCCGTTTTGAGTTTTGGTGAGTTTGGAACTCAAAGTTCGGCCCAATGAGAGTTCTTTAGGTGGTTTGGACGACACATGGTCAAAACTTTGCTCCGTTTTAGGTTTTGAGAGCTCGGAACCCAAAGTTCGTCCAATAAGAGTTTTTCAGATTGTTTGGACGAACTTGGTCCAAACTTTGCTCCGTTTTGAGTTTTGGAGAGTTTGGAACTCAAAGTTCGGCCCAACGAGAGTTCTTTAGGGTGTTTTGAAGACACATGGTCAAAACTTTGCTCCGTTTCAATTTTTGAGAGCTCAGAACAAAAAGTTCCTCCCAATGAGAGTTTTTCATAAGGTTTGGACGAACTTGGTGGAAACTTAGCTCCGTTTTGAGTTTTGGAGAGTTTGTAACTCAAACTCCGGCCCAACGAGAGTTCTTTAGGTTGTTTTGAAGACACATGGTCAAAACTTTGCTCGGTTTAAATTTTTGAGAGCTCGGAACCCAAAGTTCGTCCCAATGAGAGTTTTTCATATGGTTTGGACGAACTTGGTGCAAACTTTTCCCCGTTTTGAGTTTTGGAGAGTTTGGAACTCAAAGTTCGGCCCAATGAGAGTTCTTTAGCTTGTTTGGACAACACATGGTCGAAACTTTGCTCCGTTTCAGTTTTTTAGAGCTCGGAAAAAAAAGTTCGTCCCAATGAGTGTTTTTCAGATTGTTTGGACGAAGTTGGTCAAAACTTTGCTCCGTTTCAGTTTTTGAGAGCTCGGAACCCAAAGTTCGTCCCAATGAGAGTTTTTCATATGGTTTGGACGAACTTGGTCCAAACTTTGCAACGTTTTGAGTTTTGGAGAGTTTGGAACTCAAAGTTCGGCCCAACGAGAGTTCTTTAGGTTGTTTGGACGACCCATGGTCCAAACTTTGCTCCGTTAATAGTTTTCGAGAGTTTGGAACTCAAAGTTCGGCCCAATGAGAGTTATTTAAGTGGTTTGGACGACACATGGTCAAAACTTTGCTCCGTTTCAGTTTTTGAGGGATCGGAACCCAAAGTTCGTCCCAATAAGAGTTTTTCATATGGTTTGGACGAACATGGTCAAAACTTTGCTCTGTTTTGAGTTTTGGAGAGTTTGGAACTCAAAGGTCGGCCCAATGAGAGTTCTTTAGGTGGTTTTGAAGACACATGGTCAGAACTTTGCTCCGTTTCAGTTTTTGAGAGCTCGGAACCCAAAGTTCGTCCCAATGAGAGTTTTTCATATCGTTTGGACGAAATTGGTCCAAACTTTGCTCATTTTTGAGTTCTGGAGAGTTTGTAACTCAAAGTTCGTCCCAACGAGAGTTCTTTAGGTTGTTTTGAAGACACATGGTCAAAACTTTGCTCCGTTTCAAGTTTTGAGAGCTCGGAACCCAAAGTTCGTCCAATAAGAGTTTTTCATATGGTTTGTACGAACTTTGTCCAAACTTTGCTCTGTTTTGTGTTTTGGAGAGTTTGGAACTCAAAGTTCGGCCCAATGAGAGTTTTTTAGGTGGTTTTGAAGACACATGGTCAAAACTTAACTCCGTTTAAGTTTTTGAGAGCTCGGAACCCAAAGTTCGTACCAATGAGCGTTTTTCATATGGTTTGGACGAACTTGGTCCAAACTTTGCTCCGTTTTGAGTTTTGGAGAGTTTGGAACTCAAAGTTCGGCCCAACGAGAGTTCTTTAGGTTGTTTTGAAGACACATGGTTAAATCTTTGCTCCGTTTCAAGTTTTGAGAGCTCGGAACCCAAAGTTCGTCCCAATGAGAGTTTTTCATATGGTTTGGACGAACTTGGTGCAAACTTTGCTCCGTTTTGAGTTTTGGAGACTTTGGAACTCAAAGTTCGGCCCAATGAGAGTTTTTTAGCTTGTTTGGACAACACATGGTCGAAACTTTGCTCCGTTTCAGTTTTTGAGAGCTCGGAACCAAAAGTTCGTCCCAATGAGTGTTTTTCAGATTGTTTGGACGAACTTGGTCCAAACTTTGCTCCGTTTTGAGTTTTTGGAGAGTTTGGAACTCAAAGTTCGGCCCAATGAGAGTTCTTTTGGTGGTTTTGAAGACCCATGGTCAAAACTTAACTCTGTTTCAGTTTTTGAGAGCTCGGAACCCAAAGTTCGTACCAATGAGAGTTTTTCATATGGTTTGGACGAACTTGGTCCAAACTTTGCTCCGTTTTGAGTTTTGGAGAGTTTGGAACTCAAAGTTCGGCCCAACGAGAGTTCTTTAGGTTGTTTTGAAGACACATGGTCAAAACTTTGCTCCGTTTCAATTCCTGAGAGCTCGGAACCAAAAGTTCCTCCCGATGAGAGTTTTTCATATGGTTTGGAAAAACTTGGTGCAAACTTAGCTCCGTTTTGAGTTTTGGAGAGTTTGGAACTCATAGTTCGGCCCAACGATAGTTCTTTAGGTTGTTTTGAAGACACATGGTCAAAACTTTGCTCTGTTTCAATTTCGTAGAGCTCGGAACCCAAAGTTCGTCCCAATTAGAGTTTTTCATATGGTTTGGACGAACTTGGTCCAAACTTTGCTCCGTTTTGAGTTTTGGAGAGTTTGGAACTCAAAGTTCGGCCCAACGAGAGTTCTTTAGGTTGTTTTGAAGACACATGGTCAAAACTTTGCTCCGTTTCAATTCTTGAGAGCTCGGAACCAAAAGTTCCTCCCTATGAGAGTTTTTCATATGGTTTGGACCAACTTGGTGCAAACTTAGCTCCGTTTTGAGTTTTGGAGAGTTTGGAACTCAAAGTTCGGCCCAACGATAGTTCTTTAGGTTGTTTTGAAGACACATGGTCAAAACTTTGCTCTGTTTCAATTTCGTAGAGCTCGGAACCCAAAGTTCGTCCCAATGAGAGTTTTTCATATCGTTTGGACGAACTTGGTCCAAACTTTGCTCATTTTTGAGTTCTGGAGAGTTTGTAACTCAAAGTTCGGCCCAACGAGAGTTCTTTAGGTTGTTTTGAAGACACATGGTCAAAACTTTGCTCCGTTTCAAGTTTTGAGAGCTCGGAACCCAAAGTTCGTCCCAATGAGAGTTTTTCATATGGTTTGGATGAACTTGGTGCAAACTTTGCTCCGTTTTAAGTTTTGGAGAGTTTGGAACTCAAAGTTCGGCCCAATGAGAGTTCTTTAGCTTGTTTGGACAACACATGGTCGAAACTTTGCTCCGTTTCAGTTTTTGAGAGCTCGGAACCAAAAGTTCGTCCCAATGAGTGTTTTTCAGATTGTTTGGACGAACTTGGTCCAAACTTTGCTCCGTTTTGAGTTTTGGAGAGTTTGGAACTCAAAGTTCGGCCCAATGAGAGTTCTTTAGGTGGTTTGGACGACACATGGTCAAAACTTTGCTCCGTTTCAGGTTTTGAGAGCTCGGAACCCAAAGTTCGTCCAATAAGAGTTTTTCATATGGTTTGTACGAACTTTGTCCAAACTTTGCTCTGTTTTGAGTTTTGGAGAGTTTGGAACTCAAAGTTCGGCCCAATGAGAGTTCTTTAGGTGGTTTTGAAGACACATGGTCAAAACTTAACTCCGTTTAATTTTTTGAGAGCTCGGAACCCAAAGTTCGTACCAATGAGCGTTTTTCATATGGTTTGGACGAACTTGGTCCAAACTTTGCTCCGTTTTGAGTTTTGGAGAGTTTGGAACTCAAAGTTCGGCCCAACGAGAGTTCTTTAGGTTGTTTTGAAGACACATGGTTAAATCTTTGCTCCGTTTCAAGTTTTGAGAGCTCGGAACCCAAAGTTCGTCCCAATGAGAGTTTTTCATATGGTTTGGACGAACTTGGTGCAAACTTTGCTCCGTTTTGAGTTTTGGAGACTTTGGAACTCAAAGTTCGGCCCAATGAGAGTTTTTTAGCTTGTTTGGACAACACATGGTCGAAACTTTGCGCCGTTTCAGTTTTTGAGAGCTCGGAACCAAAAGTTCGTCCCAATGAGTGTTTTTCAGATTGTTTGGACGAACTTGGTCCAAACTTTGCTCCGTTTTGAGTTTTTGGAGAGTTTGGAACTCAAAGTTCGGCCCAATGAGAGTTCTTTCGGTTGTTTTGAAGACCCATGGTCAAAACTTAACTCTGTTTCAGTTTTTGAGAGCTCGGAACCCAAAGTTCGTACCAATGAGAGTTTTTCATATGGTTTGGACGAACTTGGTCCAAACTTTGCTCCGTTTTGAGTTTTGGAGAGTTTGGAACTCAAAGTTCGGCCCAACGAGAGTTCTTTAGGTTGTTTTGAAGACACATGGTCAAAACTTTTCTCCGTTTCAATTCTTGAGAGCTCGGAACCAAAAGTTCCTCCCTATGAGAGTTTTTCATATGGTTTGGACCAACTTGGTGCAAACTTAGCTCCGTTTTGAGTTTTGGAGAGTTTGGAACTCAAAGTTCGGCCCAACGATAGTTCTTTAGGTTGTTTTGAAGACACATGGTCAAAACTTTGCTCTGTTTCAATTTCGTAGAGCTCGGAACCCAAAGTTCGTCCCAATTAGAGTTTTTCATATGGTTTGGACGAACTTTGTCCAAACTTTGCTCCGTTTTGAGTTTTGGAGAGTTTGGAACTCAAAGTTCGGCCCAATGAGAGTTCTTTAGGTTGTTTGGACGACACATGGTCCAAACTTTGCTCCGTTTCAGTTTTTGAGAGCTCGAAACCCAAAGTTCGTCCCAATGACAGTTTTTCAGATGATTTGAAAGAACTTGGTCCAAACTTTGCTCCGTTTTGAGTTTTGGTGAGTTTGGAACTCAAAGTTCGGCCCAATGAGAGTTCTTTAGGTGGTTTGGACGACCGATGGTCAAAACTTTGCTCCGTTTCAGGTTTTGAGAGCTCGGAACCAAAAGTTCGTCCCAATGAGTGTTTTTCAGATTGTTTGGACGAACTTGGTCCAAACTTTGCTCCGTTTTGAGTTTTTGGAGAGTTTGGAACTCAAAGTTCGGCCCAATGAGAGTTCTTTCGGTGGTTTTGAAGACCCATGGTCAAAACTTAACTCTGTTTCAGTTTTTGAGAGCTCGGAACCCAAAGTTCGTACCAATGAGAGTTTTTCATATGGTTTGGACGAACTTGGTCCAAACTTTGCTCCGTTTTGAGTTTTGGAGAGTTTGGAACTCAAAGTTCGGCCCAACGAGAGTTCTTTAGGTTGTTTTGAAGACACATGGTCAAAACTTTGCTCCGTTTCAATTCTTGAGAGCTCGGAACCAAAAGTTCCTCCCTATGAGAGTTTTTCATATGGTTTGGACCAACTTGGTGCAAACTTAGCTCCGTTTTGAGTTTTGGAGAGTTTGGAACTCAAAGTTCGGCCCAACGATAGTTCTTTAGGTTGTTTTGAAGACACATGGTCAAAACTTTGCTCTGTTTCAATTTCGTAGAGCTCGGAACCCAAAGTTCGTCCCAATTAGAGTTTTTCATATGGTTTGGACGAACTTTGTCCAAACTTTGCTCCGTTTTGAGTTTTGGAGAGTTTGGAACTCAAAGTTCGGCCCAATGAGAGTTCTTTAGGTTGTTTGGACGACACATGGTCCAAACTTTGCTCCGTTTCAGTTTTTGAGAGCTCGAAACCCAAAGTTCGTCCCAATGACAGTTTTTCAGATGATTTGAAAGAACTTGGTCCAAACTTTGCTCCGTTTTGAGCTTTGGTGAGTTTGGAACTCAAAGTTCGGCCCAATGAGAGTTCTTTAGGTGGTTTGGACGACCCATGGTCAAAACTTTGCTCCGTTTCAGGTTTTGAGAGCTCGGAACCCAAAGTTCGTCCAATAAGTGTTTTTCAGATTGTTTGGACGAACTTGGTCCAAACTTTGCTCCGTTTTGAGTTTTGGAGAGTTTGGAACTCAAAGTTCGGCCCAATGAGAGTTCTTTAGGTTGTTTTGAAGACCCATGGTAAAAACTTAACTCTGTTTCAGTTTTTGAGAGCTCGGAACCCAAAGTTCGTACCAATGAGAGTTTTTCAAATGGTTTGGACGAACTTGGTCCAAACTTTGCTACGTTTTGAGTTTTGGAGAGTTTGGAACTCAAAGTTCGGCCCAACGAGAGTTCTTTAGGTTGTTTGGACGACACATGGTCAAAACTTTTCTCCGTTTCAGTTTTTGAGGGATCGGAACCCAAAGTTCGTCCCAATAAGAGTTTTTCATATGGTTTGGACGAACATGGTCCAAACTTTGCTCTGTTTTGAGTTTTGGAGAGTTTGGAACTCAAAGGTCGGCCCAATGAGAGTTCTTTAGGTGGTTTTGAAGACACATGGTCAAAACTTTGCTCCGTTTCAGTTTTTGAGAGCTCGGAACCCAAAGTTCGTCCCAATGAGAGTTTTTCATATCGTTTGGACGAACTTGGTCCAAACTTTGCTCTGTTTTGAGTGCTGGAGAGTTTGGAACTAAAAGTTCGGCCCAATGAGAGTTCTTTAGGTGGTTTTGAAGACACATGGTCAAAACTTAACTCCGTTTAAGTTTTTGAGAGCTCGGAACCCAAAGTTCGTACCAATGAGCGTTTTTCATATGATTTGGACGAACTTTGTCCAAACTTTTCTCCGTTTTGAGTTTTGGAGAGTTTGGAACTCAAAGTTCGGCCCAACGAGAGTTCTTTAGGTTGTTTTGAAGACACATGGTCAAATCTTTGGTCCGTTTCAAGTTTTGAGAGCTCGGAATTAAAAGTTCGTCCCAATGAGAGTTTTTCATATGGTTTGGACGAACTTCGTCCAAACTTTGCTCTGTTTTGAGTTTTGGAGAGTTTGGAACTCAAAGTTCGGCCCAATGAGAGTTCTTTAGGTGGTTTTGAAGACCCATGGTAAAAACTTAACTCTGTTTCAGTTTTTGAGAGCTCGGAACCAGAAGTTCGTCCAATAAGCGTTTTTCATATGGTTTGGACGAACTTCGTCCAAACGTTGCTCTGTTTTGAGTTTTGGAGAGTTTGGAACTCAAAGTTCGGCCCAATGAGAGTTCTTTAGGTGGTTTTGAAGACCCATGGTAAAAACTTAACTCTGTTTCAGTTTTTGAGAGCTCGGAACCCAAAGTTCGTACCAATGAGAGTTTTTCATATGGTTTGGACGAACTTGGTCCAAACTTTGCTCCGTTTTGAGTTTTGGAGAGTTTGGAACTCAAAGTTCGGCCCAACGAGAGTTCTTTAGGTAGTTTTGAAGACACATGGTCAAAACTTTGCTCCGTTTCATATTTTGAGAGCTCGGAACCCAAAGTCCGTCCCAATGAGAGTTTTTCATATCGTTTGGACGAACTTTGTCCAAACTTTGCTCTGTTTTGAGTTCTGGAGAGTTTGGAACTAAAAGTTCGGCCCAATGAGAGTTCTTTAGGTGGTTTTGAAGACACATGGTCAAAACTTAACTCCGTTTAAGTTTTTGAGAGCTCGGAACCCAAAGTACGTACCAATGAGCGTTTTTCATATGATTTGGACGAACTTTGTCCAAACTTTGCTCCGTTTTGAGTTTTGGAGAGTTTGGAACTCAAAGTTTGGCCCAATGAGAGTTCTTTAGGTGGTTTGGACGACACGTGGTCAAAACTTTGCTCCGTTTCAGGTTTTGAGAGCTCGGAACCCAAAGTTCGTCCAATAAGAGTTTTTCATATGGTTTGGACGAACTTGGTCCAAACTTTGCTCCGTTTTGAGTTTTGGAGAGTTTGGAACTCAAAGGTCGGCCCAACGAGAGTTCTTTAGGTTGTTTTGAAGACACATGGTCAAAACTTTGCTCCGTTTCAATTTTTGAGAGCTCGGAACCAAAAGTTCCTCCCAATGAGAGTTTTTCATATGGTTTGGACGAACTTGGTGCAAACTTAGCTCCGTTTTGAGTTTTGGAGAGTTTGTAACTCAAAGTTCGGCCCAACGAGAGTTCTTTAGGTTGTTTTGAAGACACATGGTCAAAACTTTGCTCTGTTTCAATTTTTGAGAGCTCGGAACCCAAAGTTCGTCCCAATGAGAGTTTTTCATATGGTTTGGACGAACTTGGTCCAAACTTTGCTCCGTTTTGAGTTTTGGAGAGTTTGGAACTCAAAGTTCGGCCCAATGAGAGTTTTTTATAGTGTTTGGAAGAATTTGGCCCTAACTTTGCTCCGTTTTGAGTTTTGGAGAGTTAGGAACTCAAAGTTCCGCCCAATGAGAGTTCTTTAGGTGGTTTGGACGACACATGGTCAAAACTTTGCTCCGTTTCAGTTTTGTAGAGCTCGGAACCAAAAGTTCGTCCCAATGAGAGTTTCTCATATGGTTTGGACGAACTTGGTCCAAACTTTGCTCCGGTTTGAGTTTTGGAGAGTTTGGAATTCAAAGTTCGGCCCAATGAGAGTTCTTTAGGTTGTTTGGACGACACATGGTCCAAACATTGCTATGTTTCAGTTTTTGAGAGCTCGGAACCCAAAGTTCGTCGCAATGAGAGTTTTTCATATGGTTTGGACGAACTTTGTCCAAACTTTGCTCTGTTTTGAGTTTTAGAGAGTTTGGATCACAAAGTTCGGCCCAATGAGAGTTCTTTAGGTTGTTTGGACGACACATGGTCCAAACATTGCTCTGTTTCAGTTTTTGAGAGCTCAGAACCCAATGAGAGTTTTTCATATGGTTTGGACGAACTTTGTCCAAACTTTTCTCCGTTTTGAGTTTTTGAGAGTTTGGAACTCACAGTTCGGCCCAATGACATTTCTTTAGGTTGTTTGGACGACACATGGTCAAAACTTTGCTCCGTTTCAGTTTCGAAGAGCTCGGAACCCAAAGTTCATCCCAATGAGAGTTTTTCATATGGTTTGGACGAACTTGGTCCAAACTTTGCTCCGTTTGGAGTTTTAGAGAGTTTGGAAATCAAAGTTCGACCCAATGAGAGTTCTTTAGGTTGTTTGGACGACACATGGTCAAAACTTTGCTCCGTTTCAACTTTTGAGAGCTCAGAACCAAAAGTTCGTCCCAATGAGAGTTTTTCATATGGTTTGGACGAACTTGGTCCAAACTTTGCTCCGTTTTGAGTTTTGGAGAGTTTGGAACTCAAAGTTCGGCCCAATGAGAGTTTTTTATAGTGTTTGGAAGAATTTGGTCCTAACTTTGCTCCGTTTTGAGTTTTGGAGAGTTAGGAACTCAAAGTTCCGCCCAATGAGAGTTCTTTAGGTGGTTTGGACGACACATGGTCAAAACTTTGCTCCGTTTCAGTTTTGTAGAGCTCGGAACCAAAAGTTCGTCCCAATGAGAGTTTCTCATATGGTTTGGACGAACTTGGTCCAAACTTTGCTCCGGTTTGAGTTTTGGAGAGTTTGGAATTCAAAGTTCGGCCCAATGAGAGTTCTTTAGGTTGTTTGGACGACACATGGTCCAAACATTGCTATGTTTCAGTTTTTGAGAGCTCGGAACCCAAAGTTCGTCGCAATGAGAGTTTTTCATATGGTTTGGACGAACTTTGTCCAAACTTTGCTCTGTTTTGAGTTTTAGAGAGTTTGGATCACAAAGTTCGGCCCAATGAGAGTTCTTTAGGTTGTTTGGACGACACATGGTCCAAACATTGCTCTGTTTCAGTTTTTGAGAGCTCAGAACCCAATGAGAGTTTTTCATATGGTTTGGACGAACTTTGTCCAAACTTTTCTCCGTTTTGAGTTTTTGAGAGTTTGGAACTCACAGTTCGGCCCAATGACATTTCTTTAGGTTGTTTGGACGACACATGGTCAAAACTTTGCTCCGTTTCAGTTTCGAAGAGCTCGGAACCCAAAGTTCATCCCAATGAGAGTTTTTCATATGGTTTGGACGAACTTGGTCCAAACTTTGCTCCGTTTGGAGTTTTAGAGAGTTTGGAAATCAAAGTTCGACCCAATGAGAGTTCTTTAGGTTGTTTGGACGACACATGGTCAAAACTTTGCTCCGTTTCAACTTTTGAGAGCTCAGAACCAAAAGTTCGTCCCAATGAGAGTTTTTCATATGGTTTGGACGAACTTGGTCCAAACTTTGCTCCGGTTTGAGTTTTGGAGAGTTTGGAATCCAAAGTTCGGCCCAATGAGAGTTCTTTAAGTTGTTTGGACGACACATGGTCCAAACATTGCTATGTTTCAGTTTTTGAGAGCTCGGAACCCAAAGTTCGTCGCAATGAGAGTTTTTCATATGGTTTGGACGAACTTTGTCCAAACTTTGCTCCGTTTTGAGTTTTAGAGAGTTTGGATCACAAAGTTCGGCCCAATGACAGTTCTTTAGGTGGTTTGGACGACACATGGTCCAAACATTGCTCTGTTTCAGTTTTTGAGAGCTCAGAACCCAATGAGAGTTTTTCATATGGTTTGGACGAACTTTGTCCAAACTTTTCTCCGTTTTGAGTTTTTGAGAGTTTGGAACTCACAGTTCGGCCCAATGACATTTCTTTAGGTTGTTTGGACGACACATGGTCAAAACTTTGCTCCGTTTCAGTTTCGAAGAGCTCGGAACCCAAAGTTCATCCCAATGAGAGTTTTTCATATGGTTTGGACGAACTTGGTCCAAACTTTGCTCCGGTTTGAGTTTTGGAGAGTTTGGAATCCAAAGTTCGGCCCAATGAGAGTTCTTTAAGTTGTTTGGACGACACATGGTCCAAACATTGCTATGTTTCAGTTTTTGAGAGCTCGGAACCCAAAGTTCGTCGCAATGAGAGTTTTTCATATGGTTTGGACAAACTTTGTCCAAACTTTGCTCCGTTTTGAGTTTTAGAGAGTTTGGATCACAAAGTTCGGCCCAATGACAGTTCTTTAGGTGGTTTGGACGACACATGGTCAAAACTTTGCTCCGTTTCAGTTTCGAAGAGCTCGGAACCCAAAGTTCGTCCCCATGAGAGTTTTTCATATGGTTTGGACGAACTTGGTCCAAACTTTGCTCCGTTTTGAGTTTTGGAGAGTTTGGTACTCAAAGTTCGGCCCAATGAGAGTTCTTTAGGTGGCTTGGACGACACATGGTCAAAACTTTGCTCCGTTTAAGTTTTTGAGACCTCAGAACCCAATGAGAGTTTTTCATGTGGTTTGGACGACACATGGTCCAAACTTGGCTCCGTTTCAGTTTTTGAGAGCTCGGAACTCAAACTTCGTCATAATGAGATTTTTTCAGATGGTTTCGACGAACTTGTTCCAAACTTTGCTTCGTTTTTAGTTTTGGAGAGTTTGGAACTCAAAGTTCGGCCCAATTAGAGTTCTTTAGGTTGTTTGGACGACACATGGTCCAAACATTGCTTCGTTTCAGTTTTTGAGAGCTCGGAACCCAAAGTTCGTCCCAATGAGAGTTTTTCATATGGTTTGCATGAACTTGGTCCAAACTTTGCTCCCTTTTGAGTTTTGGAGAGTTAGGTACTAAAAGTTCGGCCCAATGAGAGTTCTTTAGGTTGTTTGGACGACAAATCGTCCAAACATTGCTATGTTTCAGTTTTTGAGAGCTCGGAACCCAAAGTTCGTCGCAATGAGAGTTTTTCATATGGTTTGGACGAACTTTGTCGCAACTTTGCTCCGTTTTGAGTTTTAGAGAGTTTGGATCACAAAGTTCGGCCCAATGAGAGTTCTTTAGGTTGTTTGGACGACACATGGTCCAAACATTGCTCTGTTTCAGTTTTGAGAGCTCGGAACCCAAAGTTCGTCGCAATGAGAGTTTTTCATATGGTTTGGACGAACTTTGTCCAAACTTTGCTCCGTTTTGAGTTTTGGAGAGTTTGGAACTCAAAGTTCGGCCCAATGAGAGTTTTTCAGAGTGTATGGAAGAATTTTGTCCTAACTTTGCTCCGTTTTGAGTTTTGGAGAGTTAGGAACTCAAAGTTCGGCCCAATGAGAGTTCTTTAGGTGGTTTGGACGACACATGGTCCAAACTTTGCTCCGTTTCAACTTTTGAGAGCTCGGAACTCAAAGTTCGTCCCAATGAGAGTTTTTCATATGGTTTGGACGAACTTTGTCCAAACTTTGCTCCGTTTTGAATTTAGAGAGTTTGGATAACAAAGTTCGGCCCAATGAGAGTTCTTTAGGTTGTTTGGACGACACATGGTCCAAACATTGCTCTGTTTCAGTTTTTGAGAGCTCGGAACCCAATGAGAGTTTTTCATATGGTTTGGACGAACTTTGTCCAAACTTTGCTCCGTTTTGAGTTTTGGAGAGTTAGGAACTAAAAGTTCGGCCCAATGAGAGTTCTTTAGGTGGTTTGGACGACACATGGTCAAAACTTTGCTCCGTTTCAGTTTTGTAGAGCTCGGAACCAAAAGTTCGTCCCAATGAGAGTTTTTCATATGGTTTGGACGAACTTGGTCCAAACTTTGCTCCGTTTTGAGTTTTGGAGAGTTTGGTACTCAAAGTTCGGCCCAATGAGAGTTCTTTAGGTGGCTTGGACGACACATGGTCAAAACTTTGCTCCGTTTAAGTTTTTGAGACCTCAGAACCCAAAGTTCGTCCCAATGAGAGTTTTTCATGTGGTTTGGACGACACATGGTCCAAACTTGGCTCCGTTTCAGTTTTTGAGAGCTCGGAACTCAAACTTCGTCCCAATTAGAGTTTTTCATATGGTTTGGACGAATTTGGTCCAAACGTTTCTCCGTTTTGAAATTTGGAGAGTTTGGAATTTAAAATTCGACCCAATGAGAGTTCTTTAGGTGGTTTTGACGACACCTGGTCAAAACTTTGCTCCGTTTCAGTTTTTCAGAGCTCGGAACCCAAAGTTCGTCCCAATGAGAGTTTTTCATATGGTTTGGACAAACTTGGTCCAAACTTTGCTCCGTTTTGAGTTTTGGAGAGTTTGGAACTCATAATTCGGCCCAATGAGAGTTCTTTAGGTGGTTTGGACGACACATGGTCAAAACTTTTCTCCGTTTCAGTTTTTGAGTGCTCGGAACCAAAAGTTCGTCGCAATGAGAGTTTTTCATATGGTTTGGACGAACTTGGTCAAAACTTTGCTCCGTTTTGAGTTTTTGAGAGTTTCGAACTCAAAGTTCGGCCCAATGAGAGTTCTTTAGGTGGTTTGAACGACACATGGTCAAAACTTTTCTATGTTTCAGTTTTTGAGAGCTCGGAATCAAAAGTTCGTCCCAATGAGAGTTTTTCAGGTTGTTTGGACGAACTTGGTCCAAACTTTTCTCCGTTTCAGTTTTTGAGAACTCGGAACCCAAAGTTCGTCCCAATGAGAGTTTTTCATATGGTTTGGACGAACTTGGTCCAAACTTTGCTCCTTTTTGAGTTTTGGAGAGCTTGGAACACAAAGTTCAGCCCAGTGAGAGTTCTTTAGGTGGTTTGGACGACACATGGTCAAAACTTTTCTCCGTTTCCGTTTTTGAGAGCTCGGAACTGAAACTTCGTCTTAATTAGAGTTTTTCAGATTGTTTGGACGAACTTGGTCCAAACTTTTCTCCGTTTTGAGATTTGGAGAATTTGGAACTCAAAGTTCGGCCCAATTAGAGTTCTTTAGGTTGTTTGGATGACACATGGTCAAAACTTTGCTCGGTTTAAGTTTTTGTGACCTCGGAGCCCAAAGTTCGTCCCAATGAGAGCTTTTCAGATTGTTTGGACGAACTTTGTCCAAACTTTGCTCCGTTTTGAGTTTTGGAGAGTTTGGAACTCAAAGGTCGGCCCAATGATAGTTCTTTAGGTTGTTTGGACGACACATGGTCCAAACTTTTCTCTGTTTCAGTTTTTGAGAGATCGGAACCCAAAGTTCGTCCCAATAAGAGTTTTCATATGGTTTGCATGAACTTGGTCCAAACTTTGCTCCGTTTTGAGTTTTGGAGAGTTAGGAACTAAAAGTTCGGCCCAATGAGAGTTCTTTAGGTGGTTTGGACGACACATGGTCAAAACTTTGCTCCGTTTCTGTTTTGTAGAGCTCGGAACAAACAGTTCGTCCCAATGAGAGTTTTTCATATGGTTTGGACGAACTTGGTCCAAACTTTGCTCCGGTTTGAGTTTTGGAGAGTTTGGAATTCAAAGTTCGGCCCAATGAGAGTTCTTTAGGTTGTTTGGACGACACATCGTCCAAACATTGCTATGTTTCAGTTTTTGAGAGCTCGGAACAAAAGTTCGTCGCAATGAGAGTTTTTCATATGGTTTGGACGAACTTTGACCAAACTTTGCTCCGTTTTGAGTTTTAGAGAGTTTGGATCACAAAGTTCGGCCCAATGAGAGTTCTTTAGGTTGTTTGGACGACACATGGTCCAAACATTGCTCTGTTTCAGTTTTTGAGAGCTCGGAACCCAAAGTTCGTCGCAATGAGAGTTTTTCATATGGTTTGGACGAACTTTGTCCAAACTTTGCTCCGTTTTGAGTTTTGGAGAGTTTGGAACTCAAAGTTCGGCCCAATGAGAGTTTTTCAGAGTGTTTGGAAGAATTTGGTCCTAACTTTGCTCCGTTTTGAGTTTTGGAGAGTTAGGAACTCAAAGTTCGGCCCAATGAGGGTTCTTTAGGTGGTTTGGACGACACATGGTCAAAACTTTGCTCCGTTTCAACTTTTGAGAGCTCGGAACGAAAAGTTCGTCCCAATGAGAGTTTTTCATATGGTTTGGACGAACTTGTTCCAAAATTTGCTCCGGTTTGAGTTTTGGAGAGTTTGGAATTCAAAGTTCGGCCCAATGAGAGTTCTTTAGGTTGTTTGGACGACACTTCGTCAAAACATTGCTATGTTTCAGTTTTTGAGAGCTCGGAACCCAAAGTTCGTCGCAATGAGAGTTTTTCATATGGTTTGGACGGACTTTGTCACAACTTTGCTCCGTTTTGAGTTTTAGAGAGTTTGGATCACAAAGTTCGGCCCAATGAGAGTTCTTTAGGTTGTTTGGACGACACATGGTCCAAACTTTGCTCCGTTTCAACTTTTGAGAGCTCGGAACCCAAAGTTCGTCGCAATGAGAGTTTTTCATATGGTTTGGACGAACTTTGTCCAAACTTTGCTCCGTTTTGAGTTTTGGAGAGTTTGGAACTCAAAGTTCGGCCCAATGAGAGTTTTTCAGAGTGTTTGGAAGAATTTGGTCCTAACTTTTCTCCGTTTTGAGTTTTGGAGAGTTAGGAACTCAAAGTTCGACCCAATGAGAGTTTTTTAGGTGGTTTGGACGACACATGGTCCAAACTTTGCTCCGTTTCAACTTTTGAGAGCTCGGAACCAAAAGTTCGTCCCAATGAGAGTTTTTCATATGGTTTGGACGAACTTGGTCCAAACTTTGCTCCGGTTTGAGTTTTGGAGAGTTTGGAATCCAAAGTTCGGCCCAATGAGAGTTCTTTAGGTTGTTTGGACGACACATGGTCCAAACATTGCTATGTTTCAGTTTTTGAGAGCTCGGAACCCAAAGTTCGTCGCAATGAGAGTTTTTCATATGGTTTGGACGAACTTTGTCCAAACTTTGCTCCGTTTTGAGTTTTGGAGAGTTTGGAACTCAAAGTTCGGCCCAATGACAGTTCTTTAGGTGGTTTGGACGACACATGGTCAAAACTTTGCTCCGTTTCAGTTTCGAAGAGCTCGGAACCCAAAGTTCGTCCCAATGAGAGTTTTTCATATGGTTTGGACGAACTTGGTCCAAACTTTGCTCCGGTTTGAGTTTTGGAGAGTTTGGAATTCAAAGTTCGGCCCAATGAGAGTTCTTTAGGTTGTTTGGACGACACTTCGTCCAAACATTGCTATGTTTCAGTTTTTGAGAGCTCGGAACCCAAAGTTCGTCGCAATGAGAGTTTTTCATATGGTTTGGACGAACTATGTCGCAACTTTTCTCCGTTTTGAGTTTTAGAGAGTTTGGATCACAAAGTTCGGCCCAATGAGAGTTCTTTAGGTTGTTTGGACGACACATGGTCCAAACATTGCTCTGTTTCAGTTTTTGAGAGCTCGGAACCCAAAGTTCGTCGCAATGAGAGTTTTTCATATGGTTTGGACGAACTTTGTCCAAACTTTGCTCCGTTTTGAGTTTTGGAGAGTTTGGAACTCAAAGTTCGGCCCAATGACAGTTCTTTAGGTGGTTTTCACGACACATGGTCAAAACTTTGCTCCGTTTCAGTTTCGAAGAGCTCGGAACCCAAAGTTCGTCCCAATGAGAGTTTTTCATATGGTTTGGACGAACTTGGTCCAAACTTTGCTCCGTTTTGAGTTTTGGAGAGTTTGGAACTCAAAGTTCGGCCCAATGAGAGTTTTTTAGAGTGTTTGGAAGAATTTGGTCCTAACTTTGCTCCGTTTTGAGTTTTGGAGAGTTAGGAACTCAAAGTTCCGCCCAATGAGAGTTCTTTAGGTGGTTTGGACGACACATGGTCCAAACTTTGCTCCGTTTCAACTTTTGAGAGCTCGGAACCAAAAGTTCGTCCCAATGAGAGTTTTTCATATGGTTTGGACGAACTTGGTCCAAACTTTGCTCCGGTTTGAGTTTTGGAGAGTTTGGAATCCAAAGTTCGGCCCAATGAGAGTTCTTTAGGTTGTTTGGACGACACATGGTCCAAACATTGCTATGTTTCAGTTTTTGAGAGCTCGGAACCCAAAGTTCGTCGCAATGAGAATTTTTCATATGGTTTGGACGAACTTTGTCCAAACTTTGCTCCGTTTTGAGTTTTAGAGAGTTTGGATCACAAAGTTCGGCCCAATGAGAGTTCTTTAGGTTTTTTGGACGACACATATTCCAAACATTGCTCCGTTTCAGTTTTTGAGAGCTCGGAACGCAAAGTTCATCGCAATGAGAGTTTTTCATATGGTTTGGACGAACTTTGTCCAAACTTTGCTCCGTTTTGAGTTTTGGAGAGTTTGGAACTCAAAGTTCGGCCCAATGACAGTTCTTTAGGTGGTTTGGACGACACATGGTCAAAACTTTGCTCCGTTTCAGTTTCGAAGAGCTCGGAACCCAAAGTTCGTCCCAATGAGAGTTTTTCATATGGTTTGGACGAACTTGGTCCAAACTTTGCTCCGTTTTGAGTTTTGGAGAGTTTGGTACTCAAAGTTCGGCCCAATGAGAGTTCTTTAGGTGGCTTGGACGACACATGGTCAAAACTTTGCTCCGTTTAAGTTTTTGAGACCTCAGAACCCAATGAGAGTTTTTCATGTGGTTTGGACGACACATGGTCCAAACTTGGCTCCGTTTCAGTTTTTGAGAGCTCGAAAGTCAAACTTCGTCATAATGAGATTTTTTCAGATGGTTTCGACGAACTTGTTCCAAACTTTGCTCCGTTTTAAGTTTTAGAGAGTTTGGAACTCAAAGGTCGGCCCAATTAGAGTTCTTTAGGTTGTTTGGACGACACATGGTCCAAACATTACTCCGTTTCAGTTTTTGAGAGCTCGGAACCCAAAGTTCGTCCCAATGAGAGTTTTTCATATCGTTGTGATGAACTTGGTCCAAACTTTGCTCCGTTTTGAGTTTTGGAAAGTTTGGAACTCAAAGGTCGAGCCAATGATAGTTCTTTAGGTTGTTTGGACGACACATCGTCCAAACATTGCTCCGTTTCAGTTTTTGAGAGCTCGGAACCCAAAGTTCGTCCCAATGAGAGTTTTTAAGATGGTTTGGACGAACTTGGTCTAAACTTTGCTCCGTTTTGAGTTTTGGAAAGTTTGGAACTCAAAGTTCGGCCCAATGAGAGATCTTTAGGTTGTCTGGAGGACACATGGTCCAAACATTGCTCCGTTTCAGTTTTTGAGAGCTCGGAACCCAAAGTTCGTCCCAATGAGAGTTTTTCATATGGTTTGGACGAACTTGGTCCAAACTTTGCTCCGTTTTGAGTTTTGGAGAGTTTGGAACTCAAAGGTCAGGCCAATGATAGTTCTTTTGGTTGTTTGGACGACACATGGTCCAAACATTGCTCCGTTTCAGTTTTTGAGAGCTCGGAACCAAAAGTTCGTCCCAATGAGAGTTTTTCAGATGGTTGTGATAAACTTGGTCCAAACTTTGCTTCGTTTTGAGTTTTGGAGAGTTTGGAACTCAAAGGTCGCCCCAATGATAGTTCTTTTGGTTGTTTGGACGACACATCGTCCAAACATTGCTCCGTTTCAGTTTTTGAGAGCTCGGAACCCAAAGTTCGTTCCAATTAGAGTTTTTCATATGGTTTGGACGAACTTGGTGTAAACTTTGCTCCGTTTTGAGTTTTGGAGAGTTTGGAACTCAAAGGTCGGGCCAATGGTGGTTCTTTTGGTTGTTTGGACGACACATGGTCCAAACTTTGCTCCGTTTCAGTTTTTGAGAGCTCGGAACCCAAAGTTCGTCCCAATGAGGGTTTTTCAGATGGTTTGGGCAAACTTGCTCCAAACTTTGCTCCGTCCGTAGTTTTGGAGAGTTTGGAACTCAAAGTTCGGCCCAATGAGAGATCTTTAGGTTGTTTGGACGACACATGGTCCAAACAATGCTCCGTTTCAGTTTTTGAGAGCTCGGAACCCAAAGTTCGTCCCAATGAGAGTTTTTCTTATGGTTTGGACGAAATTGGTCCAAACTTTGCTCCGTTTTGAGTTTTGGAGAGTTTTGAACTCAAAGGACGTGCCAATGATAGTTCTTTAGGTTGTTTGGAGGACACATGGTCCAAACATTGCTCCGTTTTGGGTTTTGGAAAGTTGGGAACTTAAAGTTCGGCCCAATGAGAGATCTTTAGGTTGTCTGGACGACACATGTCCAAACATTGCTCCATTTCAGTTTTTGAGAGCTCGAAACCCAAAGTTCGTCCCAATGAGAGTTTTTCATATGGTTGTGATGAACTTGGTCCAAACTTTGCTCCGTTTTGAGTTTTGGAAAGTTTGAAACTCAAAGTTCGGCCCAATGAGAGATCTTTAGGTTGTTTGCACAACACTTGGTCCAAACATTGCTCCGTTTCAGTTTATGAGAGCTCGGAACCCAAAGTTCGTCCCAAAGAGAGTTTTTCATATGGTTTGGACGAACTTGGTCCAAACTTTGCTCCGTTTTTAGTTTTGGAGAGTTAGGAACTTAAAGTTCGGCCCAATGAGAGATCTTTAGGTTGTTTGGACGACACATGGTCCAAACATTACTCTGTTTCAGTTTTTGAGAGCTTGGAACCCAAAGTTCGTCCCAATGAGAGTTTTTCATATGGTTGTGATGAACTTGGTCCAAACTTTGCTCCGTTTTGAGTTTTGGAGAGTTTGGAACTCAAAGGTCGAGCCAATGATAGTTCTTTAGGTTGTTTGGACGACACATCGTCCAAACATTGCTCCGTTTCAGTTTTTGAGAGCTCGGAACCCAAAGTTCGTCCCAATGAGAGTTTTTCAGATGGTTTGGACCAACTTGGTCTAAACTTTGCTCCGTTTTGAGTTTTGGAAAGTTTGGAACTAAAAGTTCGGCCCAATGAGAGATCTTTAGGTTGTCTGGACGACACATGGTCCAAACATTGCTCCGTTTCAGTTTTTGAGAGCTCGGAACCCAAAGTTCGTCCCAATGAGAGTTTTTCATATGGTTGTGATGAACTTGGTCCAAACTTTGCTCCGTTTTGAGTTTTGGAGAGTTTGGAACTCAAAGGTCGAGCCAATGATAGTTCTTTAGGTTGTTTGGACGACACATCGTCAAAACATTGCTCCGTTTCAGTTTTTGAGAGCTCGGAATCCAAAGTTCTTCCCAATGAGATTTTTTCAGATGATTTGGACGAACTTGGTCCAAACTTTTCTCCGTTTTGAGTTTTGGAGAGTTTGGAACTCAAAGGTCAGGCCAATGATAGTTCTTTTGGTTGTTTGGACGACACATGGTCCAAACATTGCTCCGTTTCAGTTTTTGAGAGCTCGGAACCAAAAGTTCGTCCCAATGAGAGTTTTTCAGATGGTTGTGATAAACTTGGTCCAAACTTTGCTCCGTTTTGAGTTTTGGAGAGTTTGGAACTCAAAGGTCGGCCCAATGATAGTTCTTTTGGTTGTTTGGACGACACATCGTCCAAACATTGCTCCGTTTCAATTTTTGAGAGCTCGGAACCCAAAGTTCGTTCCAATTAGAGTTTTTCATATGGTTTGGACGAACTTGGTGTAAACTTTGCTCCGTTTTGAGTTTTGGAGAGTTTGGAACTAAAAGTTCGGCCCAATGAGAGATCTTTAGGTTGTTTGGACGACACATGGTCCAAACAATGCTCCGTTTCAGTTTTTGAGAGCTCGGAACCCAAAGTTCGTCCCAATGAGAGTTTTTCTTATGGTTTGGACGAAATTGGTCCAAACTTTGCTCCGTTTTGAGTTTTGGAGAGTTTTGAACTCAAAGGACGTGCCAATGATAGTTCTTTAGGTTGTTTGGAGGACACATGGTCCAAACATTGCTCCGTTTTGAGTTTTGGAAAGTTTGGAACTTAAAGTTCGGCCCAATGAGAGATCTTTAGGTTGTCTGGACGACACATGTCCAAACATTGCTCCGTTTCAGTTTTTGAGAGCTCGAAACCCAAAGTTCGTCCCAATGAGAGTTTTTCATATGGTTGTGATGAACTTGGTCCAAACTTTGCTCCGTTTTGAGTTTTGGAAAGTTTGGAACTCAAAGTTCGGCCCAATGAGAGATCTTTAGGTTGTTTGCACAACACTTGGTCCAAACATTGCTCCGTTTCAGTTTATGAGAGCTCGGAACCCAAAGTTCGTCCCAAAGAGAGTTTTTCATATGGTTTGGACGAACTTGGTCCAAACTTTGCTCCGTTTTTAGTTTTGGAGAGTTAGGAACTTAAAGTTCGGCCCAATGAGAGATCTTTAGGTTGTTTGGACGACACATGGTCCAAACATTACTCTGTTTCAGTTTTTGAGAGCTCGGAACCCAAAGTTCGTCCCAATGAGCGTTTTTCATATGCTTGTGATGAACTTGGTCCAAACTTTGCTCCGTTTTGAGTTTTGGACAGTTTGGAACTCAAAGGTCGAGCCAATGATAGTTCTTTAGGTTGTTTGGACGACACATCGTCCAAACATTGCTCCGTTTCAGTTTTTGAGAGCTGGGAACCCAAAGTTCGTCCCAATGAGAGTTTTTCAGATGGTTTGGACGAACTTGGTCTAAACTTTGCTCCGTTTTGAGTTTTGGAAAGTTTGGAACTAAAAGTTCGGCCCAATGAGAGATCTTTAGGTTGTCTGGACGACACATGGTCCAAACATTGCTCCGTTTCAGTTTTTGAGAGCTCGGAACCCAAAGTTCGTCCCAATGAGAGTTTTTCATATGGTTGTGATGAACTTGGTCCAAACTTTGCTCCGTTTTGAGTTTTGGAGAGTTTGGAACTCAAAGGTCGAGCCAATGATAGTTCTTTAGGTTGTTTGGACGACACATCGTCAAAACATTGCTCCGTTTCAGTTTTTGGGAGCTCGGAATCCAAAGTTCTTCCCAATGAGATTTTTTCAGATGATTTGGACGAACTTGGTCCAAACTTTTCTCCGTTTTGAGTTTTGGAGAGTTTGGAACTCAAAGGTCGAGCCAATGATAGTTCCTTAGGTTGTTTGGACGACACATGGTCCAAACATTGGTCCGTTTCAGTTTTTGAGAGCTCGGAACCCAAAGTTCGTCCCAATGAGAGTTTTTCAGATGGTTTGGACGAACTTCGTCTAAATTTTGCTCCGTTTTGAGTTTTGGAAACTTTGGAACTCAAAGTTCGGCCCAATGAGAGATCTTTAGGTTGTCTGGACGACACATGGTCCAAACATTGCTCCGTTTCAGTTTTTGAGAGCTCGGAACCCAAAGTTCGTCCCAATGAGAGTTTTTCATATGGTTTGGACGAACTTGGTCCAAACTTTGCTCCGTTTTGAGTTTTGGAGAGTTTGGAACTCAAAGGTCGGGAAAATGATAGTTCTTTTGGTTGTTTGGACGACACATCGTCCAAACATTGCTCCATTTGAGTTTTTGAGAGCTCGGAACCCAAAGTTCGTCCCAATGAGAGTTTTTCATATGGTTGTGATGAACTTGGTCCAAACTTTGCTCCACTTTGAGTTTTGGAGAGTTTGGAACTCAAAGTTGGGCCCGATGAGAGTTCTTTACGTTATTTGGATGACACATGGTCGAAACTTTTCACCGTTTTAGTTTTTGAGAGCTCGGAACCCAAAGTTCGTCCCAATGAGAGTTTTTCAGATGATTTGGACAAACTTGCTCCAATCTTTGCTCCGTCTTGAGTTTTGGAGAGTTTGGAACTCAAAGTTCGGCCCAATGAGAGATCTTTAGGTTGTTTGGACGACACATGGTCCAAACATTGCTCCGTTTCAGTTTTTGAGATCTCGGAACCCAAAGTTCGTCACAATGAGAGTTTTTCAGATGGTTTGGACGAACGTGGTTCAAACTTTGCTCCGTTTTGAGTTTTAGAGAGTTTGGAACTCAAAGTTCGGCCCAATGAGAGTTCTTTAGTTTGTTTGGACGACACATGGTCCAAACATTGCTCCGTTTCAGTTTTTGAGAGCTCGGAACCCAAAGTTCGTCCCAATGAGAGTTTTTCATATGGTTTGGACGAACTTGGTCCAAACTTTGCTCCGTTTTGAGTTTTGGAGAGTTTGGAACTCAAAGGTCGGGCCAATGATAGTTCTTTAGGTTGTTTGGACGACACATGGTCCAAACTTTGCTCCGTTTCAGTTTTTGAGAGCTCGGAACCCAAAGTTCGTCCCAATGAGAGTTTTTCAGATGGTTTGGACAAACTTGCTCCAAACTTTGCTACGTCTTTAGTTTTGGAGAGTTTGGAACTCAAAGTTCGGCCCAATGAGAGATCTTTAGGTTGTTTGGACGACACATGGTCCAAACATTGCTCCGTTTCAGTTTTTGAGAGCTCGGAACACAAAGTTCGTCCCAATGAGAGTTTTTCAGATGGTTTGGACGAACTTGCTCCAAAGTTTGCTCCGTTTTGAGTTTTGGAGAGTTTGGAACTCAAAGGTCGGGCCAATGATAGTTCTTTAGGTTGTTTGGACGATACATGGTCCAAACATTGTTCCGTTTCTGTTTTTGAGAGCTCGGAACCCAAAGTTCGTCCCAATGAGAGTTTTTCATATGGTCGTGATGAACTTGGTCCAAACTTTGCTCCACTTTGAGTTTTGGAGAGTTTGGAACTCAAAGTTCGGCCCAATGAGAGTTCTTTCCGTTGTTTGGATGACACATGTTCCAAACTTTGCTCCGTTTCGGTTTTTGAGAGCTCGGAACCCAAAGTTCGTCCCAATGAGAGTTTTTCAGATGGTTGTGATGAACTTGGTCCAAACTTTTCTCCGTTTTGAGTTTTGGAGAGTTAGGAACTCAAAGTTCGGCCCAATGAGAGTTATTTACGTTGTTTGGATGACACATGGTCCAAACTTTGCTCCGTTTCAGTTTCGTAGAGCTCGGAACCCAAAGTTCGCCCCAAATGAGAGTTTTTCATATGGTTTGGACGAACTTGGTCCAAACTTTGCTCCGTTTTGAGTTTTGGAGAGTTAAGAACTCAAAGTTCGGCCCAATGACAGTTCTTTAGGTGGTTTGGACGACACATGGTCAAAACTTTTCTCCGTTTCAATTTCGTAGAGCGAACCCAAAGTTCGTCCCAAATGAGAGTTTTTCATATGGTTCAGACGAACTTGGTCCAAACTTTGCTCCGTTTTGAGTTTTTGAAAGTTTTGAACTCAAAGGACGTGCCAATGATAGTTC
Organism: Luffa aegyptiaca; assembly: GCA_017139565.1. Classification (NCBI taxonomy): domain Eukaryota; kingdom Viridiplantae; phylum Streptophyta; class Magnoliopsida; order Cucurbitales; family Cucurbitaceae; genus Luffa; species Luffa aegyptiaca. The sequence continues at coordinate 22,196,217 of CM029398.1, forward strand.
TTTAGGTTGTTTGGACGACACATGGTCCAAACATTGCTCCGTTTCAGTTTTTGAGAGCTCGGAACACAAAGTTCGTCCCAATAAGAGTTTTTCAGATGGTTTGGAAGAACTTGGTCCAAAGTTTGCTCCGTTTTGAGTTTTGGAGAGTTTGGAACTCAAAGGTCGGGCCAATGATAGTTCTTTAGGTTGTTTGGACGACACATGGTCCAAACTTTGCTCCGTTTCAGTTTTTGAGAGCTCGGAACCCAAAGTTCGTCCGAATGAGAGTTTTTCAGATGGTTTGGACAAACTTGCTCCAAACTTTGCTCCGTCTTGAGTTTTGGAGAGTTTGGAACTCAAAGTTCGGCCCAATGAGAGATCTTTAGGTTGTTTGGACGACACATGGTCCAAACATTGCTCCGTTTCAGTTTTTGAGAGCTCGGAACACAAGGTTCGTCCCAGTGAGAGTTTTTCAGATGGTTCAGACGAACTTGCTCCAAAGTTTTCTCCGTTTTGAGTTTTTGAGAGTTTGGAACTCAAAGGTCGGGCCAATGATAGTTCTTTAGGTTGTTTGGACGATACATGGTCCAAACATTGCTCCGTTTCAGTTTTTGAGAGCTCGGAACCCAAAGTTCGTCCCAATGAGAGTTTTTCATATGGTCGTGATGAACTTGGTCCAAACTTTGCTCCACTTTGAGTTTTGGAGAGTTTGGAACTCAAAGTTCGGCCCAATGAGAGTTCTTTCCGTTGTTTGGATGACACATGGTCCAAACTTTGCTTCGTTTCAGTTTTTGAGAGCTCGGAACCCAAAGTTCGTCCCAATGAGAGTTTTTCAGATGGTTGTGATGAACTTGGTCCAAACTTTTCTCCGTTTTGAGTTTTGGAGAGTTAGGAAGTCAAAGTTCGGCCCAATGAGAGTTATTTACGTTGTTTGGATGACACATGGTCCAAACTTTGCTCCGTTTCAGTTTCGTAGAGCTCGGAACCCAAAGTTCGCCCCAAATGAGAGTTTTTCATATGGTTTGGACGAACTTGGTCCACACTTTGCTCCGTTTTGAGTTTTGGAGAGTTAAGAACTCAAAGTTCGGCCCAATGACAGTTCTTTAGGTGGTTTGGACGACACATGGTCAAAACTTTTCTCCGTTTCAATTTCGTAGAGCGAACCCAAAGTTCGTCCCAAATGAGAGTTTTTCATATGGTTTGGACGAACTCGGTCCAAACTTTGCTCCATTTTGAGTTTTGGAGAGTTTGGAACTCAAAGGTCGGGCCAATGATAGTTCTTTAGGTTGTTTGGACGACACATGGTCCAAACTTTGCTCCGTTTCAGTTTTTGAGAGCTCGGAACCCAAAGTTCGTCCCAATGAGAGTTTTTCAGATGGTTTGGACAAACTTGCTCCAAACTTTGCTCTGTCTTGAGTTTTGGAGAGTTTGGAACTCAAAGTTCGGCCCAATGAGAGATCTTTAGGTTGTTTGGACGACACATGGTCCAAACATTGCTCCGTTTAGGTTTATGAGAGCTCGGAACCCAAAGTTCGTCCCAAAGAGAGTTTTTCATATGGTTTGGACGAACTTGGTCCAAACTTTGCTCTGTTTTTAGTTTTGGAGAGTTAGGAACTTAAAGTTCGGCCAGATGAGAGATCTTTAGGTTGTTTGGACGACACATGGTCCAAACATTGCTCCGTTTCAGTTTTTGAGAGCTCGGAACACAAAGTTCGTCCCAATGAGAGTTTTTCAGATGGTTTGGACGAACTCGGTCCAAAGTTTGCTCCGTCTTGAGTTTTGGAGAGTTTGGAACTCAAATTTCGGGCCAATGATAGTCCTTTAGGTTGTTTGGACGACACATGGTCCAAACATAGCTCCGTTTCAGTTTTTGAGAGCTCGGAACCCAAAGTTCGTCCCAATGAGAGTTTTTCATATGGTTTGGACGAACTTGGTCCAAACTTTGCTCCGTTTTGAGTTTTGGAGAGTTTGGAACTCAAAGGTCGGGCCAATGATAGTTCTTTAGGTTGTTTGGACGACACATGGTCCAAACTTTGCTCCGTTTTGAGTTTTGGAGAGTTTGGAACTCAATAGTCGGGCCAATGATAGTTCTTTAGGTTGTTTGGACGACACATGGTCCAAACATTGCTCCGTTTCAGTTTTTGAGAGCTCGGAACCCAAAGTTCGTCCCAATGAGAGTTTTTCAGATGGTTTGGACAAACTTGCTCCAAACTTTGCTCTGTCTTGAGTTTTGGAGAGTTTGGAACTCAAAGTTCGGCCCAATGAAAGATCTTTAGGTTGTTTGGACGACACATGGTCCAAACATTGCTCCATTTCAGTTTTTGAGATCTCGGATCCCAAAGTTCGTCACAATGAGAGTTTTTCATATGGTTTGGACGAACTTGGTCCAAACTTTGCTCCATTTTGAGTTTTGGAAAGTTAGGAACTCAAAGTTCGGCCCAATGACAGTTCCTTAGGTGGTTTGGACGACACATGGTCAAAACTTTGCTCCGTTTCAGTTTCGTAGAGCGAACCCAAAGTTCGCCCCAAATGAGAGTTTTTCATATGGTTCGGACGAACTTGGTCCAAACTTTGCTCCGTTTTGAGTTTTGGAGAGTTTTGAACTCAAAGGACGTGCCAATGATAGTTCTTTAGGTTGTTTGGACGACGCATGGTCCAAACATTGCTCCGTTTCAGTTTTTGAGAGCTCGGAACACAAAGTTCGTCCCAATGAGAGTTTTTAAAATGGTTTGGACGAACTTGGTCCGAAGTTTGCTCCGTCTTGAGTTTTGGAGAGTTTGGAACTCAAAGGTCGGGCCAATGATAGTTCTTTAGGTTTTTTGGACGACACATGGTCCAAACATTGCTCCGTTTCAGTTTTTGAGAGCTCGGAACCCAAAGTTCGTCCCAATGAGAGTTTTTCATATGGTTTGGACGAACTTGGTCCAAACTTTGCTCCGTTTTGAGTTTTGGAGAGTTTGGAACTCAAAGGTCGGGCCAATGATAGTTCTTTAGGTTGTTTGGACGAAACATGGTCCAAACTTTGCTCCGTTTCAGTTTTTTAGAGCTCGGAATCCAAAGTTCGCCCAATGAGAGTTTTTCAGATGGTTTGGACAGACTTGCTCCAAACTTTGCTACGTCTTGAGTTTTGGAGAGTTTGGAACTCAAAGTTCGGCCCAATGAGAGATCTTTAGGTTGTTTGGACGACACATGGTCCAAACATTGCTCCGTTTCAAATTTTGAGAGCTTGGAACACAAAGTTCGTCCCAATGAGAGTTTTTCACATGGTTTGGACGAACTTGCTCCAAAGTTTTCTCCGTTTTGAGTTTTGGAGAGTTTGGAACTCAAAGGTCGGGCCAATGATAGTTCTTTAGGTTGTTTGGACGATACATGGTCCAAACATTGCTCCGTTTCAGTTTTTGAGAGCTCGGAACCCAAAGTTCGTCCCAATGAGAGTTTTTCATATGGTTGTGATGAACTTGGTCGAAACTTTGCTCCAGTTTGAGTTTTGGAGAGTTTGGAACTCAAAGTTCGGCCCAATGAGAGTTCTCTCCGTTGTTTGGATGACACATGGTCCAAACTTTGCTCCGTTTCAGTTTTTGAGAGCTCGGAACCCAAAGTTCGTCCCAATGAGAGTTTTTCAGATGGTTGTGATGAACTTGGTCCAAACTTTTCTCCGTTTTGAGTTTTGGAGAGTTAGGAACTCAAAGTTCGGCCCAATGAGAGTTATTTACGTTGTTTGGATGACACATGGTCCAAACTTTGCTCCGTTTCAGTTTCGTAGAGCTCGGAACCCAAAGTTCGCCCCAAATGAGAGTTTTTCATATGGTTTGGACGAACTTGGTCCAAACTTTGCTCCGTTTTGAGTTTTGGAGAGTTAAGAACTCAAAGTTCGGCCCAATGACAGTTCTTTAGGTGGTTTGGACGACACATGGTCAAAACTTTTCTCCGTTTCAATTTCGTAGAGCGAACCCGAAGTTCGTCCCAAATGAGAGTTTTTCATATGGTTCGGACGAACTTGGTCCAAACTTTGCTCCGTTTTGAGTTTTTGAGAGTTTTGAACTCAAAGGACGTGCCAATGATAGTTCTTTAGGTTGTTTGGACGACACATGGTCCAAACATTGCTCCGTTTAAGTTTTTGAGAGCTCAGAACACAAAGTTCGTCCCAATGAGAGTTTTTCAGATGGTTTGGACGAACTTGGTCCAAAGTTTGCTCCGTTTTGAGTTTTGGGGAGTTTGGAACTCAAAGGTCGGGCCAATGATAGTTCTTTAGTTTGTTTGGACGACACATGGTCCAAACATTGCTCCGTTTCAGTATTTGAGAGCTCGGGACCGAAAGTTCGTCCCAATGAGAGTTTTTCATATGGTTTGGACGAACTTGGTCCAAATTTTGCTCCGTTTTGAGTTTTGGAGAGTTTGGAACTCAAAGGTCGGGCCAATGATACTTCTTTAGGTTGTTTGGACGACACATGGTCCAAACATTGCTCCGTTTCAGTTTTTGAGAGCTCGGAACCAAAAGTTCGTCCCAATGAGAGTTTTTCATATGGTTTGGACGAACTTGGTCCAAACTTTGCTCCATTTTGAGTTTTGGAGAGTTAGGAACTCAAAGTTCGGCCCAATGACAGTTCTTTAGGTGATTTGGACGACACATGGTCAAAACTTTGCTCCGTTTCAGTTTCGTAGAGCGAACCCAAAGTTCACCCCAAATGAGAGTTTTTCATATGGTTCGGACGAACTTGGTCCAAACTTTGCTCCGTTTTGAGTTTTGGAGAGTTTTGAACTCAAAGGACGTGCCAATGATAGTTCTTTAGGTTGTTTGGACGACGCATGGTCCAAACATTGCTCCGTTTCTGTTTTTGAGAGCTCGGAACACAAAGTTTGTCCCAATGAGAGTTTTTAAAATTGTTTGGACGAACTTGGTCCAAAGTTTTCTCCGTCTTGAGTTTTGGAGAGTTTGGAACTCAAAGGTCGGCCCTATGAGAGATCTTTAGGTTGTTTGGACGACACATGGTCCAAACATTGCTCCGTTTCAGTTTTTGAGAGCTCAGAACCCAAAGTTCGTCCCAATGAGAGTTTTTCAGATGGTTTGGACGAACTTGCTCCAAAGTTTGCTCCGTTTTGAGTTTTGGAGAGTTTGGAACTCAAAGGTCGGGCCAATGATAGTTCTTTAGGTTGTTTGGACGATACATGGTCCAAACATTACTCCGTTTCAGTTTTTGAGAGCTCGGAACCCAAAGTTCGTCCCAATGAGAGTTTTTCATATGGTTGTGATGAACTTGGTCCAAACTTTCCTCCACTTTGAGTTTTGGAGAGTTTGGAACTCAAAGTTCGGCCCAATGAGAGTTCTTTCCGTTGTTTGGATGACACATGGTCCAAACTTTGCTCCGTTTCAGTTTTTGAGAGCTCGGAACCCAAAGTTCGTCCCAATGAGAGTTTTTCAGATGGTTTGGACAAACTTGCTCCAAACTTTGCTCCGTCTTGAGTTTTGGAGAGTTTGGAACTCAAAGTTCGGCCCAATGAGAGATCTTTAGGTTGTTTGGACGACACATGGTCCAAACATTGCTCCGTTTCAGTTTTTGAGAGCTCGGAACACAAAGTTCGTCCCAATGAGAGTTTTTCAGATGGTTTTGACGAACTTGCTCCAAAGTTTTCTCCGTTTTGAGTTTTGGAGAGTTTGGAACTCAAAGGTCGGGCCAATGATAGTTCTTTAGGTTGTTTGGACGATACATGGTCCAAACATTGCTCCGTTTCAGTTTTTGAGAGCTCGGAACCCAAAGTTCGTCCCAATGAGAGTTTTTCATATGGTCGTGATGAACTTGGTCCAAACTTTGCTCCACTTTGAGTTTTGGAGAGTTTGGAACTCAAAGTTCGGCCCAATGAGAGTTCTTTCCGTTGTTTGGATGACACATGGTCCAAACTTTGCTCCGTTTCAGTTTTTGAGAGCTCGGAACCCAAAGTTCGTCCCAGTGAGAGTTTTTCAGATGGTTGTGATGAACTTGGTCCAAACTTTTCTCCGTTTTGAGTTTTGGAGAGTTAGGAACTCAAAGTTCGGCCCAATGAGAGTTATTTACGTTGTTTGGATGACACATGGTCCAAACTTTGCTCCGTTTCAGTTTCGTAGAGCTCGGAACCCAAAGTTCGCCCCAAATGAGAGTTTTTCATATGGTTTGGACGAACTTGGTCCAAACTTTGCTCCGTTTTGAGTTTTGGAGAGTTAAGAACTCAAAGTTCGGCCGAATGACAGTTCTTTAGGTGGTTTGGACGACACATGGTCAAAACTTTTCTCCGTTTCAATTTCGTAGAGCGAACCCAAAGTTCGTCCCAAATGAGAGTTTTTCATATGGTTTAGACGAACTTGGTCCAAACTTTGCTCCGTTTTGAGTTTTTGAAAGTTTTGAACTCAAAGGACGTGCCAATGATAGTTCTTTAGGTTGTTTGGACGACACATGGTCCAAACATTGCTCCGTTTCAGTTTTTGAGAGCTCGGAACACAAAGTTCGTCCCAATAAGAGTTTTTCAGATGGTTTGGACGAACTTGGTCCAAAGTTTGCTCCGTTTTGAGTTTTGGAGAGTTTGGAACTCAAAGGTCGGGCCAATGATAGTTCTTTAGGTTGTTTGGACGACACATGGTCCAAACTTTGCTCCGTTTCAGTTTTTGAGAGCTCGGAACCCAAAGTTCGTCCGAATGAGAGTTTTTCAGATGGTTTGGACAAACTTGCTCCAAACTTTGCTCCGTCTTGAGTTTTGGAGAGTTTGGAACTCAAAGTTCGGCCCAATGAGAGATCTTTAGGTTGTTTGGACAACACATGGTCCAAACATTGCTCCGTTTCAGTTTTTGAGATCTAGGATCCAAAAGTTCGTCACAATGAGAGTTTTTCATATGGTTTGGACGAACTTGGTCCAAACTTTGCTCCATTTTGAGTTTTGGAGAGTTAGGAACTCAAAGTTCGACCCAATGACAGTTCTTTAGGTGGTGATATGAATCCTACCATGCTATCCAAAACTAAAGAAAAGCTTCAAAATGGAGATTCATTAAATGCACTCAAGCTTCATTGAAGACAAGTAAAAGTGTCATTTATGGAACATGGACTTCAAGATACTTCAAGTGAGGTTTCAAGCATGGGAGGTTACAAATATTAATTGGCTGATTGCAAACTCCTATTCACGGATTTATGGACCCTTTTGAATGTATTTTCAGTTTTATGTCATTTTAGTTACTTTTTAGGTTACATTTAGTTAATGGCTTATTATGGTCATAAAGTTGGAATGTTACAACTCTTGAAATGCCTCATGGAAGGTCTAGGGTTCAATTTTAAGGCTATATAATGCCATGTAATTCCTTTGTAAAAAAAGAAGACTTGGAAATGTAGTAAAAAGAGCCTTTGAGCTTTTCCTTTAGCCTAGAGCTAAGTTTCTTTACAATTCTATGTAGTTTAGGTTGCATGCTTAGAATCATTCAAGCTTGACTTGATCAATCATGCTTGTGGAGTGATTCGAATCTCAAACAAGTTTCCTTGCCTTGAGATATTTGATCGACAAGGTAATCCGGTTTTTACTTTCCTTGGGTTGATTTTCTAATCAGTTTTGGGGTTTTCAGATTTGAGATCTAAAGGTCTTGTTTTTCAGCAAGGTTGTTAGATACATTTCCTGGGAGTTTCACAACAGGTGGTTTGGACGACACATGGTCAAAACTCTGCTCCGTTTCAGTTTCGTAGAGCGAACCCAAAGTTCGCCCCAAATGAGAGTTTTTCATATGGTTCGGACAAACTTGCTCCAAACTTTGCTCCGTTTTGAGTTTTGGAGAGTTTTGAACTCAAAGGACGTGCCAATGATAGTTCTTTAGGTTGTTTGGACGACGCATGGTCCAAACATTGCTCCGTTTCAGTTTTTGAGAGCTCGGAACACAAAGTTCGTCCCAATGAGAGTTTTTAAAATGGTTTGGACGAACTTGGTAAAAACTTTGCTCCGTTTTGAGTTTTGGAGAGTTTGGAACTCAAAGGTCGGGCCAATGATAGTTCTTTAGGTTGTTTGGACGACACATGGTCCAAACATTGCTCCGTTTCAGTTTTTGAGAGCTCGGAACCCAAAGTTCGTCCCAATGAGAGTTTTTAATATGGTTTGGACGAACTTGGTCAAAACTTTGCTCCGTTTTGAGTTTTGGAGAGTTTGGAACTCAAAGGTCGGGCCAATGATAGTTCTTTAGGTTGTTTGGACGACACATGGTCCAAACATAGCTCCGTTTCAGTTTTTGAGAGCTCGGAACCCAAAGTTCGTCCCAATGAGAGTTTTTCAGATGTTTGGACGAACATGGTCCAAACTTTGCTCCGTTTCAAGTTTTGGAAAGCTCGGAACTCAAAGTTCGGCCCAATGAGAGGTCTTTAGGTTGTTTGGACGACACATGGTCCAAACATTGCTCCGTTTCAGTTTTTGAGGGCTCGGAACGCAAAATTCGTCCCAATGAGAGTTTTTCATATGGTTGTGATGAACTTGGTCCAAACTTTGCTCCACTTTAAGTTTTGGAGAGTTTGGAACTCAAAGTTCGGCCCAATGAGAGTTCTTTACGTTGTTTGGATGACACATGGTCCAAACTTTGCTCCGTTTCAATTTTTAAGCGCTCGGAACCCAAAGTTCGTCCCAATGAGAGTATTTCAGATGGTTTGGACGAACTTGGTCAAAACTTTGCTCCGTTTTGAGTTTTGGAGAGTTTGGAACTCAAAGGTCGGGCCAATGATAGTTCTTTAGGTTGTTTGGACGACACATGGTCCAAACATTGCTCCGTTTCAGTTTTTGAGAGCTCGGAACCCAAAGTTCGTCCCAATGAGAGTTTTTCATATGGTTGTGATGAACTCCAAACTTTGGTCCACTTTGAGTTTTGGAGAGTTTGGAACTCAAAGTTCGGCCCAATGAGAGTTATTTACGTTGTTTGGATGACACATGGTCCAAACTTTGCTCCGTTTCAGTTTTTGAGAGCTCGGAAGCCAAAGTTCGTCCCAATGAGAGTTTTTCATATGGTTTGGACGAACTTGGTCAAAACTTTGCTCCGTTTTGAGTTTTGGAGAGTTTGGAACTCAAAGGTCGGGCCAATGATAGTTCTTTAGGTTGTTTGGATGACACATGGTCCAAACATAACTCCGTTTCAGTTTTTGAGAGGTCGGAACTCAAAGTTCGTCCGAATGAGAGTTTTTCATATGGTTTGGACGAACTTGGTCAAAACTTTGCTCTGTTTTGAGTTTTGGAGAGTTTGGAACTCAAAGGTCGGGCCAACGATAGTTCTTTAGGTTTTTTGGACGATACATGGTCCAAACATAGCTCCGTTTCTGGTTTTGGGAGGTCGGAACCCAAAGTTCGTCCCAATGAGAGTTTTTCATATGGTTTGGACGAACTTGGTCAAAACTTTGCTCCGTTTTGAGTTTTGGAGAGTTTGGAACTCAAAGGTCGGACCAATGATAGTTCATTAAGTTGTTTGGAGGACACATGGTCCAAACATAGCTCCGTTTCAGTTTTTTAGAGCTCGGAACCCAAAGTTCGTCCCAATGAGAGTTTTTCAGATGGTTTGGAGGAACTTGGTCCAAACTTTGCTCCGTTTCGAGTTTTGGAAAGTTCGGAACTCAAAGTTCGGCCCAATGAGATGTCTTTAGGTTGTTTGGACGACAGATGGTCCAAACATTGCTCCGTTTCTGTTTTTTAGGGCTCGGAACCCAAAGTTCGTCCCAATGAGAGTTTTTCATATGGTTGTGATGAACTTTGTCCAAACTTTGCTCCACTTTGAGTTTTGGAGAGTTTGGAACTCAAAGTTCGGCCCAATGAGAGTTCTTTACGTTGTTTGGATGACACATGGTCCAAACTTTGCTCCGTTTCAATTTTTAAGCGCTCGGAACCCAAAGTTCGTCCCAATGAGAGTTTTTCAGATGGTTTGGACGAACTTGGTCAAAACTTTGCTCTGTTTTGAGTTTTGGAGAGTTTGGAACTCAAAGGTCGGGCCAATGATAGTTCTTTAGGTTGTTTGGACGACACATGGGCCAAACATTGCTCCGTTTCAGTTTTTGAGAGCTCGGAACCCAAAGTTCGTCCCAATGAGAGTTTTTCATATGGTTTGGACGAACTTGGTCAAAACTTTGCTCCGTTTTGAGTTTTGGAGAGTTTGGAACTCAAAGGTCGAGCCAATGATAGTTCTTTAGGTTATTTGGACGACACATGGTCCAAACATAGCTCCGTTTCAGTTTTTGAGAGCTCGGAACCCAAAGTTCGTCCCAATGAGAGTTTTTCAGATGGTTTGGACGAACATGGTCCAAACTTTGCTCCGTTTCGAGTTTTGGAAAGTTCGGAACTATAAGTTCGGCCCAATGAGAGGTCTTTAGGTTGTTTGGACGACACATGGTCCAAACATTGCTCAATTTCAGTTTTTGAGGGCTCGGAACGCAAAGTTCGTCCCAATGAGAGTTTTTCATATGGTTGTGATGAACTTGGTCCAAACTTTGCTCCACTTTGAGTTTTGGAGAGTTTGGAACTCAAAGTTCGGCCCAATGAGAGTTCTTTACGTTGTTTGGATGACACATGGTCCAAACTTTGCTCCGTTTCAATTTTTAAGCGCTCAGAACCCAAAGTTCGTCCCAATGAGAGTTTTTCAGATGGTTTGGACGAACTTGGTCAAAACTTTGCTCCGTTTTGAGTTTTGGAGAGTTTGGAACTCAAAGGTCGGGCCAATGATAGTTGTTTAGGTTGTTTGGACGACACATGGTCCAAACATTGCTCCGTTTCAGTTTTTGAGAGCTCGGAACCCAAAGTTCGTCCCAATGAGAGTTTTTCAGATGGTTTGGACGAACTTGGTCCAAACTTTGCTCCGTTTCGAATTTTGGAAAGTTCGGAACTCAAAGTTCGGCCCAATGAGAGGTCTTTAGGTTGTTTGGACGACACATAGTCCAAACATTGCTCCGTTTCAGTTTTTGAGAGCTCGGAACCCAAAGTTCGTCCCAATGAGAGTTTTTAAGATGGTTTGGACGAACTTGGTCCAAACTTTGCTCCGTTTCGAGTTTTGGAGAGTTTGGAACTCAAAGGTCGGGCCAATGATAGTTCTTTAGGTTGTTTGGACGACACATGGTCCAAACATTGCTCCGTTTCAGTTTTTGAGAGCTCGGAACCCAAAGTTCGTCCCAATGAGAGTTTTTCATATGGTTGAGATGAACTTGGTCAAAACTTTGCTCCGTTTTGAGTTTTGGAGAGTTTGGAACTCAAAGTTCGGCCCAATGAGAGTTCTTTACGTTGTTATGACGACACATGGTCCAAACATTGCTCCGTTTCAGTTTTTGAGAGCTCGGAACCCAAAGTTCGTCCCAATGAGAGTTTTTCATATGGTTGAGATGAACTTGGTCAAAACTTTGCTCCGTTTTGAGTTTTGGAGAGTTTGGAACTCAAAGTTCGGCCCAATGAGAGTTCTTTACGTTGTTATGACGACACATGGTCCAAACATTGCTCCGTTTCTGTTTTTGAGAGCTCGAAACCCAAAGTTCGTCCCAACGAGAGTTTTTCATATGGTTGTGATAAACTTGGTCCAAACTTTGCTCCGTTTTGAGTTTTGGAGAGTTTGGAACTCGAAGTTCGGCCCAATGAGAGTTCTTTACGTTGTTTGGACGACACATGGTCAAAACATTGCTCCGTTTCAGTTTTTGAGAGCTCGGAACCCAAAGTTCGTCCCAATGAGAGTTTTTCATATGGTTGTGATGAACTTGGTCCAAACTTTGCTCCACTTTGAGTTTTGGAGAGTTTGGAACTCAAAGTTCGGCCCAATGAGAGTTCTTTACGTTGTTTGGATGACACATGGTTCAAATTTTGCTCCGTTTCAGTTTTTGAGAGCTCGGAACCCAAAGTTCGTCCCAATGAGAGTTTTTCATATGGTTTGGACGAACTTGGTCCAAACTTTACTCCGTTTTGAGTTTTGGAGAGTTTGGAACTGAAAGGTCGGGCCAATGATAGTTTTTTAGGTTGTTTAGACGACACATGGTCCAAACATTGCTCCATTTCAGTTTTTTAGAGTTCGGAACCCAAAGTTCATCCCAATGAGAGTTTTTCATATTGTTGTGATGAACTTGGTCCAAACTTTGCTCCACTTTGAGTTTTGGAGAGTTTGGAACTCAAGGTTCAGCCCAATGAGAGTTCTTTACGTTGTTTGGATGACACATGGTCCAAACTTTGCTCTGTTTCAGTTTTTGAGAGCTCGGAACCCAATGTTCGTCCCAATGAGAGTTTTTCATATGGTTTGGACGAACTTGGTCAAAACTTTGCTCCGTTTTGAGTTTTGGAGAGTTTGGAACTCAAAGGTCGGGCCAATGATAGTTCTTTAGGTTGTTTGGACGACACATGGTCCAAACATAGCTCCGTTTCAGTTTTTAAGAGATCGGAACCCAAAGTTCGTCCCAATGAAAGTTTTTCAGATGGTTTGGACGAACTTGGTCCAAACTTTTCCCCGTTTTGAGTTTTGGAGAGTTTGGAACTCAAAGTTCGGCCCAATGAGAGATCTTTAGGTTGTTTGCACGACACTTGGTCCAAACATTGCTCCGTTTCAGTTTATGAGAGCTCGCAACCCAAAGTTCGTCCCAATGAAAGTTTTTCAGATGGTTTGGACGAACTTGGTCCAAACTTTGCTCCGTTTTGAGGTTTGGAGAGTTAGGAACTCAAAGTTCGGCCCAATGACAGTTCTTTAGGTGGTTTGGACAACACATGGTCAAAACTTTGCTCCGTTTCAGTTTCGTAGAGCTCGGAACCCAAAGTTCGCCCCAAATGAGAGTTTTTCATATGGTTCGGACGAACTTGGTCCAAACTTTGCTCCGTTTTGAGTTTTGGAGAGTTTTGAACTCAAAGGACGTGCCAATGATAGTTCTTTAGGTTGTTTGGACGACGCATGGTCCAAACATTGCTCCGTTTCAGTTTTTGAGAGCTCGGAACACAAAGTTCGTCCCAATGAGAGTTTTTAAAATGGTTTGGACGAACTTGGTCAAAACTTTGCTCCGTTTTGAGTTTTGGAGAGTTTGGAACTCAAAGGTCGGGCCAATGATAGTTCTTTAGGTTGTTTGGACGACACATGGTCCAAACATAGCTCCGTTTCAGTTTTTGAGAGGTCGGAACCCAAAGTTCGTCCGAATGAGAGTTTTTCATATGGTTTGGACGAACTTGGTCAAAACTTTGCTCTGTTTTGAGTTTTGGAGAGTTTGGAACTCAAAGGTCGGGCCAACGATAGTTCTTTAGGTTTTTTGGACGATACATGGTCCAAACATAGCTCCGTTTCTGGTTTTGGGAGGTCGGAACCCAAAGTTCGTCCCAATAAGAGTTTTTCATATGGTTTGGACGAACTTGGTCAAAACTTTGCTCCGTTTTGAGTTTTGGAGAGTTTGGAACTCAAAGGTCGGGCCAATGATAGTTCATTAAGTTGTTTGGAGGACACATGGTCCAAACATAGCTCCGTTTCAGTTTTTTAGAGCTCGGAACCCAAAGTTCGTCCCAATGAGAGTTTTTCATATGGTTTGGACGAACTTGGTCAAAACTTTGCTCCGTTTTGAGTTTTGGAGAGTTTGGAACTCAAAGGTCGAGCCAATGATAGTTCTTTAGGTTATTTGGACGACACATGGTCCAAACATAGCTCCGTTTCAGTTTTTGAGAGCTCGGAACCCAAAGTTCGTCCCAATGAGAGTTTTTCAGATGGTTTGGACGAACATGGTCCAAACTTTGCTCCGTTTCGAGTTTTGGAAAGTTCGGAACTATAAGTTCGGCCCAATGAGAGGTCTTTAGGTTGTTTGGAGGACACATGGTCCAAACATTGCTCAATTTCAGTTTTTGAGGGCTCGGAACGCAAAGTTCGTCCCAATGAGAGTTTTTCATATGGTTGTGATGAACTTGGTCCAAACTTTGCTCCACTTTGAGTTTTGGAGAGTTTGGAACTCAAAGTTCGGCCCAATGAGAGTTCTTTACGTTGTTTGGATGACACATGGTCCAAACTTTGCTCCGTTTCAATTTTTAAGCGCTCGGAACCCAAAGTTCGTCCCAATGAGAGTTTTTCAGATGGTTTGGACGAACTTGGTCAAAACTTTGCTCCGTTTTGAGTTTTGGAGAGTTTGGAACTCAAAGGTCGGGCCAATGATAGTTGTTTAGGTTGTTTGGACGACACATGGTCCAAACATTGCTCCGTTTCAGTTTTTGAGAGCTCGGAACCCAAAGTTCGTCCCAATGAGAGTTTTTCATATGGTTGTGATGAACTTTGTCCAAACTTTGCTCCACTTTGAGTTTTGGAGAGTTTGGAACTCAAAGTTCGGCCCAATGAGAGTTCTTTACGTTGTTTGGATGACACATGGTCCAAACATTGCTCCGTTTCAATTTTTGAGAGCTCGGACCCAAAGTTCGTCCCAATGAGAATTTTTGATATGGTTTGGACGAACTTGGTCCAAACTTTGCTCCGTTTTTAGTTTTGGAGAGTTTGCAACTCAAAGTTCGGCCCAATGAGAGATCTTTAGGTTTTTTGCACGACACATGGTCCAAACATTGCTCCGTTTCAGTTTTTGAGAGCTCGGAACCCAAAGTTCGTCCCAATGGGAATTTTTCATATGGTTTGGACGAACTTGGTCCAAACTTTGCTCCGTTTTTAGTTTTGGAGAGTTTGGAACTCAAAGTTCGGCCCAATGAGAGATCTTTAGGTTTTTTGCAAGACACATGGTCCAAACATTGCTCCGTTTTAGTTTTTGAGAGCTCGGAACCCAAAGTTCGTCCCAATGGGAATTTTTCATATGGTTTGGACCAACTTGGTCCAAACTTTGCTCAGTTTTTAGTTTTGGAGAGTTTGGAACTCAAAGTTCGGCCCAATGAGAGATCTTTAGGTTTTTTGCACGACACATGGTCCAAACATTGCTCCGTTTCAGTTTTTGAGAGCTCGGAACCCAAAGTTCGTCCAAATGAGAGTTTTTCATATGGTTTGGACGAACTTGGTCCAAACTTTGCTCCGTTTTGAGTTTTGGAGAGTTTGGAACTCAAAGGTCGGGCCAATGATAGTTCTTTAGGTTGTTTGGACGACACATGGTCCAAACATTGCTCCGTTTCAGTTTTTGAGAGCTCGGAACCCAAAGTTCGTCCCAATGAGAGTTTTTCATATGGTTTGGAAGAACTTGGTCCAAACTTTGCTCCGTTTTGAGTTTTGGAAAGTTTGGAACTCAAAGTTCGGCCCAATGAGAGATCTTTAGGTTGTTTGGACGACACATGGTCCAAACGTTGCTCCGTTTTAGTTTTTGAGAGCTCGGAACCCAAAGTTCGTCCCAATGAGAGTTTTTCATATGATTGTGATGAACTTGGTCCAAACTTTGCTCCGTTTTGAGTTTTGGAGAGTTTAAAACTCCAAGTTCGGCCCAATGAGAGTTCTTTATGTTGTTTGGACGACACATGGTCCAAACATTGCTCCGTTTCAGTTTTTGAGAGCTCGGAACCCAAAGTTCGTCCCAATGACAGTTTTTCATATGGTTTGGACGAACTTGGTCCAAACTTTGCTTCGTTTTGAGTTTTGGAGAGTTTGGAACTCAAAGTTCGGCCCAATGAGAGATCTTTAGGTTGTTTGGACGATACATGGTCCAAACATTGCTCCGTTTCAGTTTTTGAGAGCTTGGAACCCAAAGTTCGTCCCAATGAGAGTTTTTCATATGGTTGTGATGAACTTGGTCCAAACTTTGCTCCGTTTTGAGTTTTGGAGAGTTTGGAACTCAAAGTTCGGCCCAATGAGAGTTCTTTACGTTGTTTGGACGACACATGGTCCAAACATTGCTCCGTTTCAGTTTTTGAGAGCTCGGAACCCAAAGTTCGTCCCAATGACAGTTTTTCATACGGTTTGGACGAACTTGGTCCAAACTTTGCTTCGTTTTGAGTTTTGGAGAGTTTGGAACTCAAAGTTCGGCCCAATGAGAGATCTTTAGGTTGTTTGGACGATACATGGTCCAAACATTGCTCCGTTTTTGTTTTTGAGAGCTCGGAACCCAAAGTTCGTCCCAATGAGAGTTTTTCATATGGTTGTGATGAACTTGGTCCAAACTTTGATCCGTTTTTAGTTTTGGAGAGTTTGGAACCCGAAGTTCGGCCCAATGAGAGTTCTTTACGTTGTTTGGACGACACATGGTCCAAACATTGCTCCGTTTCAGTTTTTGAGAGCTCGGAACCCAAAGTTCGTCCCAATGACAGTTTTTCATATGGTTTGGACGAACTTGGTCCAAACTTGTCTCCGTTTTGAGTTTTGGAGAGTTTGGAACTCAAAGTTCGGCCCAATGAGAGTTCTTTAAGTTGTTTGGACGACACATGGTCCAAACATCGCTCCGTTTCAGTTTTTGAGAGCTCGGAACCCAAAGTTCGTCCCAATGAGAGTTTTTCATATGGTTTGGACGAACTTGGTCCAAACTTTGCTCCGTTTTGAGTTTTGGAGAGTTTGGAACTCAAAGTTCGGCCCAATGAGAGTTCTTTACGTTGTTTGGACGACACATGGTCCAAACATTGCTCCGTTTCAGTTTTTGAGAGCTCGGAACCCAAAGTTTGTACCAATGACAGTTTTTCATATGGTTTGGACGAACTTGGTCCAAACTTTGCTCCGTTTTGAGTTTTGGACAGTTTGGAACTCAAAGTTCGGCCCAATGAGAGTTCTTTAGGTTGTTTGGACGATACATGGTCCAAACATTGCTCCGTTTTTGTTTTTGAGAGCTCGGAACCCAAAGTTCGTCCCAATGAGAGTTTTTCATATGGTTGTGATGAACTTGGTCCAAACTTTGATCCGTTTTTAGTTTTGGAGAGTTTGGAACTCGAAGTTCGGCCCAATGAGAGTTCTTTACGTTGTTTGGACGACACATGGTCCAAACATTGCTCCGTTTCAGTTTTTCAGACCTCGGAACCCAAAGTTTGTACCAATGACAGTTTTTCATATGGTTTGGACGAACTTGGTCCAAACTTTGCTCCGTTTTGAGTTTTGGACAGTTTGGAACTCAAAGTTCGGCCCAATGAGAGATCTTTAGGTTTTTTTTGCACGACACATGGTCCAAACATTGCTCCGTTTCAATTTTTGAGAGCTCGGAACCCAAAGTTCGTCCCAATGAGAATTTTTCATATGGTTTGGACGAACTTGGTCCAAACTTTGCTCTGTTTTTAGTTTCGGAGAGTTTGGAACTCAAAGTTCGGCCCAATGAGAGATCTTTAGGTTTTTTGCACCACACATGGTCCAAACATTGCTCCGTTTCAGTTTTTGAGAGCTCCGAACCCAAAGTTCGTCCCAATGAGAATTTTTCATATGGTTTGGACGAACTTGGTCCAAACTTTGCTCCGTTTTTAGTTTTGGAGAGTTTGGAACTCAAAGTTCGGCCCAATGAGAGATCTTTAGGTTTTCTGCACGACACATGGTCCAAACATTGCTCCGTTTCCGTTTTTGAGAGCTCGGAACCCAAAGTTCGTCCCAATGACAGTTTTTCATATGGTTTGGACGAACTTGGTCCAAACTTTGCTCCGTTTTGAGTTTTGGAGAGTTTGGAACTCAAAGTTCGGCCCAATGAGAGATCTTTAGGTTTTTTGCACGACACATGGTCCAAACATTGCTCCGTTTCAATTTTTGAGAGCTCGGAACCCAAAGTTCGTCCCAATGAGAATTTTTCATATGGTTTGGACGAACTTGGTCCAAACTTTGCTCCGTTTTTAGTTTTGGAGAGTTTGGAACTCAAAGTTCGGCCCAATGAGAGATCTTTAGGTTTTTTGCACGACACATGGTCCAAACATTGCTCCGTTTCAGTTTTTGAGAGCTCGGAACCCAAAGTTCGTCCCAATGAGAATTTTTCATATGGTTTGGACGAACTTGGTCCAAACTTTGCTCCGTTTTGAGTTTTGGAGAGTTTGGAACTCAAAGGTCGGGATTTTGATAGTTCTTTAGGTTGTTTGGACAACACATGGTCCAAACATTGCTCCGTTTCAGTTTTTGAGAGCTCGGAACGCAAAGTTCGTCCCAATGAGAGTTTTTCAGATGGTTTGGAAGAACTTGGTCCAAACGTTGCTCCGTTTTGAGTTTTGGAACATTTGGAACTCAAAGTTCGGCCCAATGAGAGATCTTTAGGTTGTTTGGACGACACATGGTCCAAACGTTGCTCCGTTTCAGTTTTTGAGAGCTCGGAACCCAAAGTTCGTCCCAATGAGAGTTTTTCATATGATTGTGATGAACTTGGTCCAAACTTTGCTCCGTTTTGAGTTTTTGAGAGTTTGGAACTGAAAGTTCGGCCCAATGAGAGATCTTTAGGTTGTTTGGACGATACATGGTCCAACATTGCTCCGTTTCAGTTTTTGAGAGCTTGGAACCCAAAGTTCGTCCCAATGAGAGTTTTTCATATGGTTGTGATGAACTTGGTCCAAACTTTGCTCCGTTTTGAGTTTTGGAGAGTTTGGAACTCAAAGTTCGGCCCAATGAGAGATTTATAGGTTGTTTGGACGACACATGGTCCAAACATTGCTCCGTTTCAGTTTTTGAGAGCTTGGAACCCAAAGTTCGTCCCAATGAGAGTTTTTCATATGGTTGTGATGAACTTGGTCCAAACTTTGCTCCGTTTTAAGTTTTGGAGAGTTTGGAACTCAAAGTTCGGCCCAAAGAGAGTTCTTTACGTTGTTTGGACGACACATGGTCCAAACATTACTCCGTTTAAGTTTTTGAGAGCTCGGAACCCAAAGTTCGTCCCAATGACAGTTTTTCATATGGTTTGGACGAACTTCGTCCAAACATTGCTCCGTTTTGAGTTTTGGAGAGTTTGGAACTCAAAGTTCGGCCCAATGAGAGATCTTTAGGTTTTTTTGCACGACACATGGTCCAAACATTGCTCCGTTTCAATTTTTGAGAGCTCGGACCCAAAGTTCGTCCCAATGAGAATTTTTCATATGGTTTTGACGAACTTGGTCCAAACTTTTCTCCGTTTTTAGTTTTGGAGAGTTTGCAACTCAAAGTTCGGCCCAATGAGAGATCTTTAGGTTTTTTGCACGACACATGGTCCAAACATTGCTCCGTTTCAGTTTTTGAGAGCTTGGAATTCAAAGTTCGTCCCAATGAGAGTTTTTCATATGGTTTGGACGAACTTGGTCCAAACTTTTCTCAGGTTTGAGTTTTGGAGAGTTTGGAATTCAGAGTTCGGCCCAATGAGAGTTCTTTAAGTTTTTTGGACGACACATGGTCCAAACATTGCTCCGTTTTTGTTTTTGAGAGCTCGGAACCCAAAGTTCGTCCCAATGAGAGTTTTTCATATGGTTGTGATGAACTTGGTCCAAACTTTGATCCGTTTTTAGTTTTGGAGAGTTTGGAACTCGAAGTTCGGCCCAATGAGAGTTCTTTACGTTGTTTGGACGACACATGGTCCAAACATTGCTCCGTTTCAGTTTTTCAGACCTCGGAACCCAAAGTTTGTACCAATGACAGTTTTTCATATGGTTTGGACGAACTTGGTCCAAACTTTGCTCCGTTTTGAGTTTTGGACAGTTTGGAACTCAAAGTTCGGCCCAATGAGAGATCTTTAGGTTTTTTTGCACGACACATGGTCCAAACATTGCTCCGTTTCAATTTTTGAGAGCTCGGAACCCAAAGTTCGTCCCAATGAGAATTTTTCATATGGTTTGGACGAACTTGGTCCAAACTTTGCTCTGTTTTTAGTTTCGGAGAGTTTGGAACTCAAAGTTCGGCCCAATGAGAGATCTTTAGGTTTTTTGCACCACACATGGTCCAAACATTGCTCCGTTTCAGTTTTTGAGAGCTCCGAACCCAAAGTTCGTCCCAATGAGAATTTTTCATATGGTTTGGACGAACTTGGTCCAAACTTTGCTCCGTTTTTAGTTTTGGAGAGTTTGGAACTCAAAGTTCGGCCCAATGAGAGATCTTTAGGTTTTCTGCACGACACATGGTCCAAACATTGCTCCGTTTCCGTTTTTGAGAGCTCGGAACCCAAAGTTCGTCCCAATGACAGTTTTTCATATGGTTTGGACGAACTTGGTCCAAACTTTGCTCCGTTTTGAGTTTTGGAGAGTTTGGAACTCAAAGTTCGGCCCAATGAGAGATCTTTAGGTTTTTTGCACGACACATGGTCCAAACATTGCTCCGTTTCAATTTTTGAGAGCTCGGAACCCAAAGTTCGTCCCAATGAGAATTTTTCATATGGTTTGGACGAACTTGGTCCAAACTTTGCTCCGTTTTTAGTTTTGGAGAGTTTGGAACTCAAAGTTCGGCCCAATGAGAGATCTTTAGGTTTTTTGCACGACACATGGTCCAAACATTGCTCCGTTTCAGTTTTTGAGAGCTCGGAACCCAAAGTTCGTCCCAATGAGAATTTTTCATATGGTTTGGACGAACTTGGTCCAAACATTGCTCCGTTTTGAGTTTTGGAGAGTTTGGAACTCAAAGGTCGGGATTTTGATAGTTCTTTAGGTTGTTTGGACGACACATGGTCCAAACATTGCTCCGTTTCAGTTTTTGAGAGCTCGGAACGCAAAGTTCGTCCCAATGAGAGTTTTTCAGATGGTTTGGAAGAACTTGGTCCAAACGTTGCTCCGTTTTGAGTTTTGGAACATTTGGAACTCAAAGTTCGGCCCAATGAGAGATCTTTAGGTTGTTTGGACGATACATGGTCCAACATTGCTCCGTTTCAGTTTTTGAGAGCTTGGAACCCAAAGTTCGTCCCAATGAGAGTTTTTCATATGGTTGTGATGAACTTGGTCCAAACTTTGCTCCGTTTTGAGTTTTGGAGAGTTTGGAACTCAAAGTTCGGCCCAATGAGAGATTTATAGGTTGTTTGGACGACACATGGTCCAAACATTGCTCCGTTTCAGTTTTTGAGAGCTTGGAACCCAAAGTTCGTCCCAATGACAGTTTTTCATATGGTTGTGATGAACTTGGTCCAAACTTTGCTCCGTTTTCAGTTTTGGAGAGTTTGGAACTCAAAGTTCGGCCCAAAGAGAGTTCTTTACGTTGTTTGGACGACACATGGTCCAAACATTACTCCGTTTAAGTTTTTGAGAGCTCGGAACCCAAAGTTCGTCCCAATGACAGTTTTTCATATGGTTTGGACGAACTTCGTCCAAACTTTGCTCCGTTTTGAGTTTTGGAGAGTTTGGAACTCAAAGTTCGGCCCAATGAGAGATCTTTAGGTTTTTTTGCACGACACATGGTCCAAACATTGCTCCGTTTCAATTTTTGAGAGCTCGGACCCAAAGTTCGTCCCAATGAGAATTTTTCATATGGTTTTGACGAACTTGGTCCAAACTTTTCTCCGTTTTTAGTTTTGGAGAGTTTGCAACTCAAAGTTCGGCCCAATGAGAGATCTTTAGGTTTTTTGCACGACACATGGTCCAAACATTGCTCCGTTTCAGTTTTTGAGAGCTTGGAATTCAAAGTTCGTCCCAATGAGAGTTTTTCATATGGTTTGGACGAACTTGGTCCAAACTTTTCTCAGGTTTGAGTTTTGGAGAGTTTGGAATTCAGAGTTCGGCCCAATGAGAGTTCTTTAAGTTTTTTGGACGACACATGGTCCAAACATTGCTCCGTTTTTGTTTTTGAGAGCTCGGAACCCAAAGTTCGTCCCAATGAGAGTTTTTCATATGGTTGTGATGAACTTGGTCCAAACTTTGATCCGTTTTTAGTTTTGGAGAGTTTGGAACTCGAAGTTCGGCCCAATGAGAGTTCTTTACGTTGTTTGGACGACACATGGTCCAAACATTGCTCCGTTTCAGTTTTTCAGACCTCGGAACCCAAAGTTTGTACCAATGACAGTTTTTCATATGGTTTGGACGAACTTGGTCCAAACTTTGCTCCGTTTTGAGTTTTGGACAGTTTGGAACTCAAAGTTCGGCCCAATGAGAGATCTTTAGGTTTTTTTGCACGACACATGGTCCAAACATTGCTCCGTTTCAATTTTTGAGAGCTCGGAACCCAAAGTTCGTCCCAATGAGAATTTTTCATATGGTTTGGACGAACTTGGTCCAAACTTTGCTCTGTTTTTAGTTTCGGAGAGTTTGGAACTCAAAGTTCGGCCCAATGAGAGATCTTTAGGTTTTTTGCACCACACATGGTCCAAACATTGCTCCGTTTCAGTTTTTGAGAGCTCCGAACCCAAAGTTCGTCCCAATGAGAATTTTTCATATGGTTTGGACGAACTTGGTCCAAACTTTGCTCCGTTTTTAGTTTTGGAGAGTTTGGAACTCAAAGTTCGGCCCAATGAGAGATCTTTAGGTTTTCTGCACGACACATGGTCCAAACATTGCTCCGTTTCCGTTTTTGAGAGCTCGGAACCCAAAGTTCGTCCCAATGACAGTTTTTCATATGGTTTGGACGAACTTGGTCCAAACTTTGCTCCGTTTTGAGTTTTGGAGAGTTTGGAACTCAAAGTTCGGCCCAATGAGAGATCTTTAGGTTTTTTGCACGACACATGGTCCAAACATTGCTCCGTTTCAATTTTTGAGAGCTCGGAACCCAAAGTTCGTCCCAATGAGAATTTTTCATATGGTTTGGACGAACTTGGTCCAAACTTTGCTCCGTTTTTAGTTTTGGAGAGTTTGGAACTCAAAGTTCGGCCCAATGAGAGATCTTTAGGTTTTTTGCACGACACATGGTCCAAACATTGCTCCGTTTCAGTTTTTGAGAGCTCGGAACCCAAAGTTCGTCCCAATGAGAATTTTTCATATGGTTTGGACGAACTTGGTCCAAACTTTGCTCCGTTTTGAGTTTTGGAGAGTTTGGAACTCAAAGGTCGGGATTTTGATAGTTCTTTAGGTTGTTTGGACGACACATGGTCCAAACATTGCTCCGTTTCAGTTTTTGAGAGCTCGGAACGCAAAGTTCGTCCCAATGAGAGTTTTTCAGATGGTTTGGAAGAACTTGGTCCAAACGTTGCTCCGTTTTGAGTTTTGGAACATTTGGAACTCAAAGTTCGGCCCAATGAGAGATCTTTAGGTTGTTTGGACGATACATGGTCCAACATTGCTCCGTTTCAGTTTTTGAGAGCTTGGAACCCAAAGTTCGTCCCAATGAGAGTTTTTCATATGGTTGTGATGAACTTGGTCCAAACTTTGCTCCGTTTTGAGTTTTGGAGAGTTTGGAACTCAAAGTTCGGCCCAATGAGAGATTTATAGGTTGTTTGGACGACACATGGTCCAAACATTGCTCCGTTTCAGTTTTTGAGAGCTTGGAACCCAAAGTTCGTCCCAATGACAGTTTTTCATATGGTTGTGATGAACTTGGTCCAAACTTTGCTCCGTTTTCAGTTTTGGAGAGTTTGGAACTCAAAGTTCGGCCCAAAGAGAGTTCTTTACGTTGTTTGGACGACACATGGTCCAAACATTACTCCGTTTAAGTTTTTGAGAGCTCGGAACCCAAAGTTCGTCCCAATGACAGTTTTTCATATGGTTTGGACGAACTTCGTCCAAACTTTGCTCCGTTTTGAGTTTTGGAGAGTTTGGAACTCAAAGTTCGGCCCAATGAGAGATCTTTAGGTTTTTTTGCACGACACATGGTCCAAACATTGCTCCGTTTCAATTTTTGAGAGCTCGGACCCAAAGTTCGTCCCAATGAGAATTTTTCATATGGTTTTGACGAACTTGGTCCAAACTTTTCTCCGTTTTTAGTTTTGGAGAGTTTGCAACTCAAAGTTCGGCCCAATGAGAGATCTTTAGGTTTTTTGCACGACACATGGTCCAAACATTGCTCCGTTTCAGTTTTTGAGAGCTTGGAATTCAAAGTTCGTCCCAATGAGAGTTTTTCATATGGTTTGGACGAACTTGGTCCAAACTTTTCTCAGGTTTGAGTTTTGGAGAGTTTGGAATTCAGAGTTCGGCCCAATGAGAGTTCTTTAAGTTTTTTGGACGACACATGGTCCAAACATTGCTCCGTTTTTGTTTTTGAGAGCTCGGAACCCAAAGTTCGTCCCAATGAGAGTTTTTCATATGGTTGTGATGAACTTGGTCCAAACTTTGATCCGTTTTTAGTTTTGGAGAGTTTGGAACTCGAAGTTCCGCCCAATGAGAGTTCTTTACGTTGTTTGGACGACACATGGTCCAAACATTGCTCCGTTTCAGTTTTTCAGACCTCGGAACCCAAAGTTTGTACCAATGACAGTTTTTCATATGGTTTGGACGAACTTGGTCCAAACTTTGCTCCGTTTTGAGTTTTGGACAGTTTGGAACTCAAAGTTCGGCCCAATGAGAGATCTTTAGGTTTTTTTTGCACGACACATGGTCCAAACATTGCTCCGTTTCAATTTTTGAGAGCTCGGAACCCAAAGTTCGTCCCAATGAGAATTTTTCATATGGTTTGGACGAACTTGGTCCAAACTTTGCTCTGTTTTTAGTTTCGGAGAGTTTGGAACTCAAAGTTCGGCCCAATGAGAGATCTTTAGGTTTTTTGCACCACACATGGTCCAAACATTGCTCCGTTTCAGTTTTTGAGAGCTCCGAACCCAAAGTTCGTCCCAATGAGAATTTTTCATATGGTTTGGACGAACTTGGTCCAAACTTTGCTCCGTTTTTAGTTTTGGAGAGTTTGGAACTCAAAGTTCGGCCCAATGAGAGATCTTTAGGTTTTCTGCACGACACATGGTCCAAACATTGCTCCGTTTCCGTTTTTGAGAGCTCGGAACCCAAAGTTCGTCCCAATGACAGTTTTTCATATGGTTTGGACGAACTTGGTCCAAACTTTGCTCCGTTTTGAGTTTTGGAGAGTTTGGAACTCAAAGTTCGGCCCAATGAGAGATCTTTAGGTTTTTTGCACGACACATGGTCCAAACATTGCTCCGTTTCAATTTTTGAGAGCTCGGAACCCAAAGTTCGTCCCAATGAGAATTTTTCATATGGTTTGGACGAACTTGGTCCAAACTTTGCTCCGTTTTTAGTTTTGGAGAGTTTGGAACTCAAAGTTCGGCCCAATGAGAGATCTTTAGGTTTTTTGCACGACACATGGTCCAAACATTGCTCCGTTTCAGTTTTTGAGAGCTCGGAACCCAAAGTTCGTCCCAATGAGAATTTTTCATATGGTTTTGACGAACTTGGTCCAAACTTTTCTCCGTTTTTAGTTTTGGAGAGTTTGCAACTCAAAGTTCGGCCCAATGAGAGATCTTTAGGTTTTTTGCACGACACATGGTCCAAACATTGCTCCGTTTCAGTTTTTGAGAGCTTGGAATTCAAAGTTCGTCCCAATGAGAGTTTTTCATATGGTTTGGACGAACTTGGTCCAAACTTTTCTCAGGTTTGAGTTTTGGAGAGTTTGGAATTCAGAGTTCGGCCCAATGAGAGTTCTTTAAGTTTTTTGGACGACACATGGTCCAAACATTGCTCCGTTTTTGTTTTTGAGAGCTCGGAACCCAAAGTTCGTCCCAATGAGAGTTTTTCATATGGTTGTGATGAACTTGGTCCAAACTTTGATCCGTTTTTAGTTTTGGAGAGTTTGGAACTCGAAGTTCGGCCCAATGAGAGTTCTTTACGTTGTTTGGACGACACATGGTCCAAACATTGCTCCGTTTCAGTTTTTCAGACCTCGGAACCCAAAGTTTGTACCAATGACAGTTTTTCATATGGTTTGGACGAACTTGGTCCAAACTTTGCTCCGTTTTGAGTTTTGGACAGTTTGGAACTCAAAGTTCGGCCCAATGAGAGATCTTTAGGTTTTTTTGCACGACACATGGTCCAAACATTGCTCCGTTTCAATTTTTGAGAGCTCGGAACCCAAAGTTCGTCCCAATGAGAATTTTTCATATGGTTTGGACGAACTTGGTCCAAACTTTGCTCTGTTTTTAGTTTCGGAGAGTTTGGAACTCAAAGTTCGGCCCAATGAGAGATCTTTAGGTTTTTTGCACCACACATGGTCCAAACATTGCTCCGTTTCAGTTTTTGAGAGCTCCGAACCCAAAGTTCGTCCCAATGAGAATTTTTCATATGGTTTGGACGAACTTGGTCCAAACTTTGCTCCGTTTTTAGTTTTGGAGAGTTTGGAACTCAAAGTTCGGCCCAATGAGAGATCTTTAGGTTTTCTGCACGACACATGGTCCAAACATTGCTCCGTTTCCGTTTTTGAGAGCTCGGAACCCAAAGTTCGTCCCAATGACAGTTTTTCATATGGTTTGGACGAACTTGGTCCAAACTTTGCTCCGTTTTGAGTTTTGGAGAGTTTGGAACTCAAAGTTCGGCCCAATGAGAGATCTTTAGGTTTTTTGCACGACACATGGTCCAAACATTGCTCCGTTTCAATTTTTGAGAGCTCGGAACCCAAAGTTCGTCCCAATGAGAATTTTTCATATGGTTTGGACGAACTTGGTCCAAACTTTGCTCCGTTTTTAGTTTTGGAGAGTTTGGAACTCAAAGTTCGGCCCAATGAGAGATCTTTAGGTTTTTTGCACGACACATGGTCCAAACATTGCTCCGTTTCAGTTTTTGAGAGCTCGGAACCCAAAGTTCGTCCCAATGAGAATTTTTCATATGGTTTGGACGAACTTGGTCCAAACTTTGCTCCGTTTTGAGTTTTGGAGAGTTTGGAACTCAAAGGTCGGGATTTTGATAGTTCTTTAGGTTGTTTGGACGACACATGGTCCAAACATTGCTCCGTTTCAGTTTTTGAGAGCTCGGAACGCAAAGTTCGTCCCAATGAGAGTTTTTCAGATGGTTTGGAAGAACTTGGTCCAAACGTTGCTCCGTTTTGAGTTTTGGAACATTTGGAACTCAAAGTTCGGCCCAATGAGAGATCTTTAGGTTGTTTGGACGACACATGGTCCAAACGTTGCTCCGTTTCAGTTTTTGAGAGCTCGGAACCCAAAGTTCGTCCCAATGAGAGTTTTTCATATGATTGTGATGAACTTGGTCCAAACTTTGCTCCGTTTTGAGTTTTTGAGAGTTTGGAACTCAAAGTTCGGCCCAATGAGAGATCTTTAGGTTGTTTGGACGATACATGGTCCAACATTGCTCCGTTTCAGTTTTTGAGAGCTTGGAACCCAAAGTTCGTCCCAATGAGAGTTTTTCATATGGTTGTGATGAACTTGGTCCAAACTTTGCTCCGTTTTGAGTTTTGGAGAGTTTGGAACTCAAAGTTCGGCCCAATGAGAGATCTATAGGTTGTTTGGACGACACATGGTCCAAACATTGCTCCGTTTCAGTTTTTGAGAGCTTGGAACCCAAAGTTCGTCCCAATGAGAGTTTTTCATATGGTTGTGATGAACTTGGTCCAAACTTTGCTCCGTTTTCAGTTTTGGAGAGTTTGGAACTCAAAGTTCGGCCCAAAGAGAGTTCTTTACGTTGTTTGGACGACACATGGTCCAAACATTACTCCGTTTCAGTTTTTGAGAGCTCGGAACCCAAAGTTCGTCCCAATGACAGTTTTTCATATGGTTTGGACGAACTTCGTCCAAACTTTGCTCCGTTTTGAGTTTTGGAGAGTTTGGAACTCAAAGTTCGGCCCAATGAGAGATCTTTACGTTTTTTTTGCACGACACATGGTCCAAACATTGCTCCGTTTCAATTTTTGAGAGCTCGGACCCAAAGTTCGTCCCAATGAGAATTTTTCATATGGTTTTGACGAACTTGGTCCAAACTTTTCTCCGTTTTTAGTTTTGGAGAGTTTGCAACTCAAAGTTCGGCCCAATGAGAGATCTTTAGGTTTTTTGCACGACACATGGTCCAAACATTGCTCCGTTTCAGTTTTTGAGAGCTTGGAATTCAAAGTTCGTCCCAATGAGAGTTTTTCATATGGTTTGGACGAACTTGGTCCAAACTTTTCTCAGGTTTGAGTTTTGGAGAGTTTGGAATTCAGAGTTCGGCCCAATGAGAGTTCTTTAAGTTTTTTGGACGACACATGGTCCAAACATTGCTCCGTTTCAGTTTTTGAGAGCTCGGAACCCAAAGTTCGTCCCAATGAGAGTTTTTCATATGGTTTGGACGAACTTGGTCCAAACTTTGCTCCGTTTTGAGGTTTGGAGAGTTTGGAACTCAAAGGTCGGGATTTTGATAGTTCTTTAGGTTTTTTGGACGACACATGGTCCAAACATTGCTCTGTTTCAGTTTTTGAGAGCTCGGAACCCAAAGTTTGTCTCGATGAGAGTTTTTTAGATGGTTTGGACGAACTTGGTCCAAACTTTGCTCTGTTTTGAGTTTTGGAAAGTTCGGAACTCAAAGTTCGGCCCAATGAGAGATCTATAGGTTGTTTGGACGACACATGGTCCAAACATTGCTCCGTTTCAGTTTTTGAGAGCTTGGAACCCAAAGTTCGTCCCAATGAGAGTTTTTCATATGGTTGTGATGAACTTGGTCCAAACTTTGCTCCGTTTTGAGTTTTGGAGAGTTTGGAACTCAAAGTTCGGCCCAATGAGCGATCTTTAGGTTGTTTGGACGATACATGGTCCAAACATTGCTCCGTTTTTGTTTTTGAGAGCTCGGAACCCAAAGTTCGTCCCAATGAGAGTTTTTCATATGGTTGTGATGAACGTGGTCCAAACTTTGATCCGTTTTTAGTTTTGGAGATTTTGGAACTCGAAGTTCGGCCCAATGAGAGTTCTTTACGTTGTTTGGACGACACATGGTCCAAACATTGCTCCGTTTCAGCTTTTGAGAGCTCGGAACCCAAAGTTCGTCCCAATGACAGTTTTTCATATGGTTTGGACGAACTTGGTCCAAACTTTGCTCCGTTTTGAGTTTTGGAGAGTTTGGAACTCAAAGTTCGGCCCAATGAGAGTTTATTACGTTGTTTGGACGACATATGGTCCAAACATTGCTCCGTTTCAGTTTTTGAGAGCTCGGAACCCAAAGTTCGTACCAATGACAGTTTTTCATATCGTTTGGACGAACTTGGTCCAAACTTTGCTCCGTTTTGAGTTTTGGACAGTTTGGAACTCAAAGTTCGGCCCAATGAGAGATCTTTAGGTTTTTTGCACGACACATGGTCCAAACTTTGCTCCGTTTCAATTTTTGAGAGCTCGGAACCCAAAGTTCGTCCCAATGAGAATTTTTCATATGGTTTGGACGAACTTGGTCCAAACTTTGCTCCGTTTTTAGTTTTGGAGAGTTTGGAACTCAAAGTTCGGCCCAATGAGAGATCTTTAGGTTTTTTGCACGACACATGGTCCAAACATTGCTCCGTTTCAGTTTTTGAGAGCTCGGAACCCAAAGTTCGTCCCAATGAGAATTTTTCATATGGTTTGGACGAACTTGGTCCAAACTTTGCTCCGTTTTGAGTTTTGGAGAGTTTGGAACTCAAAGGTCGGGATTTTGATAGTTCTTTAGGTTGTTTGGACGACACATGGTCCAAACATTGCTCCGTTTCAGTTTTTGAGAGCTCGGAACGCAAAGTTCGTCCCAATGAGAGTTTTTCAGATGGTTTGGAAGAACTTGGTCCAAACGTTGCTCCGTTTTGAGTTTTGGAACATTTGGAACTCAAAGTTCGGCCCAATGAGAGATCTTTAGGTTGTTTGGACGACACATGGTCCAAACGTTGCTCCGTTTCAGTTTTTGAGAGCTCGGAACCCAAAGTTCGTCCCAATGAGAGTTTTTCATATGATTGTGATGAACTTGGTCCAAACTTTGCTCCGTTTTGAGTTTTTGAGAGTTTGGAACTCAAAGTTCGGCCCAATGAGAGATCTTTAGGTTGTTTGGACGATACATGGTCCAACATTGCTCCGTTTCAGTTTTTGAGAGCTTGGAACCCAAAGTTCGTCCCAATGAGAGTTTTTCATATGGTTGTGATGAACTTGGTCCAAACTTTGCTCCGTTTTGAGTTTTGGAGAGTTTGGAACTCAAAGTTCGGCCCAATGAGAGATCTATAGGTTGTTTGGACGACACATGGTCCAAACATTGCTCCGTTTCAGTTTTTGAGAGCTTGGAACCCAAAGTTCGTCCCAATGAGAGTTTTTCATATGGTTGTGATGAACTTGGTCCAAACTTTGCTCCGTTTTCAGTTTTGGAGAGTTTGGAACTCAAAGTTCGGCCCAAAGAGAGTTCTTTACGTTGTTTGGACGACACATGGTCCAAACATTACTCCGTTTCAGTTTTTGAGAGCTCGGAACCCAAAGTTCGTCCCAATGACAGTTTTTCATATGGTTTGGACGAACTTCGTCCAAACTTTGCTCCGTTTTGAGTTTTGGAGAGTTTGGAACTCAAAGTTCGGCCCAATGAGAGATCTTTACGTTTTTTTGCACGACACATGGTCCAAACATTGCTCCGTTTCAATTTTTGAGAGCTCGGACCCAAAGTTCGTCCCAATGAGAATTTTTCATATGGTTTTGACGAACTTGGTCCAAACTTTTCTCCGTTTTTAGTTTTGGAGAGTTTGCAACTAAAAGTTCGGCCCAATGAGAGATCTTTAGGTTTTTTGCACGACACATGGTCCAAACATTGCTCCGTTTCAGTTTTTGAGAGCTTGGAATTCAAAGTTCGTCCCAATGAGAGTTTTTCATATGGTTTGGACGAACTTGGTCCAAACTTTTCTCAGGTTTGAGTTTTGGAGAGTTTGGAATTCAGAGTTCGGCCCAATGAGAGTTCTTTAAGTTTTTTGGACGACACATGGTCCAAACATTGCTCCGTTTCAGTTTTTGAGAGCTCGGAACCCAAAGTTCGTCCCAATGAGAGTTTTTCATATGGTTTGGACGAACTTGGTCCAAACTTTGCTCCGTTTTGAGGTTTGGAGAGTTTGGAACTCAAAGGTCGGGATTTTGATAGTTCTTTAGGTTTTTTGGACGACACATGGTCCAAACATTGCTCTGTTTCAGTTTTTGAGAGCTCGGAACCCAAAGTTTGTCTCGATGAGAGTTTTTTAGATGGTTTGGACGAACTTGGTCCAAACTTTGCTCTGTTTTGAGTTTTGGAAAGTTCGGAACTCAAAGTTCGGCCCAATGAGAGATCTATAGGTTGTTTGGACGACACATGGTCCAAACATTGCTCCGTTTCAGTTTTTGAGAGCTTGGAACCCAAAGTTCGTCCCAATGAGAGTTTTTCATATGGTTGTGATGAACTTGGTCCAAACTTTGCTCCGTTTTGAGTTTTGGAGAGTTTGGAACTCAAAGTTCGGCCCAATGAGCGATCTTTAGGTTGTTTGGACGATACATGGTCCAAACATTGCTCCGTTTTTGTTTTTGAGAGCTCGGAACCCAAAGTTCGTCCCAATGAGAGTTTTTCATATGGTTGTGATGAACGTGGTCCAAACTTTGATCCGTTTTTAGTTTTGGAGATTTTGGAACTCGAAGTTCGGCCCAATGAGAGTTCTTTACGTTGTTTGGACGACACATGGTCCAAACATTGCTCCGTTTCAGCTTTTGAGAGCTCGGAACCCAAAGTTCGTCCCAATGACAGTTTTTCATATGGTTTGGACGAACTTGGTCCAAACTTTGCTCCGTTTTGAGTTTTGGAGAGTTTGGAACTCAAAGTTCGGCCCAATGAGAGTTTATTACGTTGTTTGGACGACATATGGTCCAAACATTGCTCCGTTTCAGTTTTTGAGAGCTCGGAACCCAAAGTTCGTACCAATGACAGTTTTTCATATCGTTTGGACGAACTTGGTCCAAACTTTGCTCCGTTTTGAGTTTTGGACAGTTTGGAACTCAAAGTTCGGCCCAATGAGAGATCTTTAGGTTTTTTGCACGACACATGGTCCAAACTTTGCTCCGTTTCAATTTTTGAGAGCTCGGAACCCAAAGTTCGTCCCAATGAGAATTTTTCATATGGTTTGGACGAACTTGGTCCAAACTTTGCTCCGTTTTTAGTTTTGGAGAGTTTGGAACTCAAAGTTCGGCCCAATGAGAGATCTTTAGGTTTTTTGCACCACACATGGTCCAAACATTGCTCCGTTTTAGTTTTTGAGAGCTCGGAACCCAAAGTTCGTCCCAATGAGAATTTTTCATATGGTTTGGACGAACTTGGTCCAAACTTTGCTCAGTTTTTAGTTTTGGAGAGTTTGGAACTCAAAGTTCGGCCCAATGAGAGATCTTTAGGTTTTTTGCACGACACATGGTCCAAACATTGCTCCGTTTCAGTTTTTGAGATCTCGGAACCCAAAGTTCGTCCCAATGACAGTTTTTCATATGGTTTGGACGAACTTGGTCCAAACTTTGCTCCGTTTTGAGTTTTGGAGAGTTTGGAACTCAAAGTTCGGCCCAATGAGAGATCTTTAGGTTTTTTGCACGACACATGGTCCAAACATTGCTCCGTTTCAATTTTTGAGAGCTCGGAACCCAAAGTTCGTCCCAATGAGAATTTTTAATATGGTTTGGACGAACTTGGTCCAAACTTTGCTCCGTTTTTAGTTTTGGAGAGTTTGGAACTCAAAGTTCGGCCCAATGAGAGATCTTTTGGTTTTTTGCACGACACATGGTCCAAACATTTCTCCGTTTCAGTTTTTGAGAGCTCGTAACCCAAAGTTCGTCCCAATGAGAGTTTTTCATATGGTTTGGACGAACGTGGTCCAAACTTTTCTCAAGTTTGAGTTTTGGAGAGTTTGGAATTCAGAGTTCGGCCCAATGAGAGTTCTTTAAGTTGTTTGGACGACACATGGTCCAAACATTGCTCCGTTTCAGTTTTTGAGAGCTCGGAACCCAAAGTTCGTCCCAATGGGAGTTTTTCATATAGTTTGGACGAACTTGGTCCAAACTTTGCTCTGTTTTTAGTTTTGGAGAGTTTGGAACTCAAAGGTCGGGCCAAGATAGTTCTTTAGGTTGTTTGGACGACACATGGTCCAAACATTGCTCCGTTTCAGTTTTTGAGAGCTCGGAACCCAAAGTTCGTCCCAATGAGAGTTTTTCAGATGGTTTGGAAAAACTTGGTCCAAACTTTGCTCCGTTTTGAGTTTTGGAAAGTTTGGAACTCAAAGTTCGGCCCAATGAGAGATCTTTAGGTTGTTTGGACGACACATGGTCCAAACGTTGCTCCGTTTCAGTTTTTGAGAGCTCGGAACCCAAAGTTTGTCCCAATGAGAGTTTTTCATATGATTGTGATGAACTTGGTCCGAACTTTGCTCCGTTTTGAGTGTTGGAGAGTTTGGAACTCAAAGTTCGGCCCAATGAGAGTTCTTTACGTTGTTTGGATGACACATGGTCCAAACTTTGCTCCGTTTCAGTTTTTGAGAGCTCGGAACCCAAAGTTCGTCCCAATGAGAGTTTTTCATATGGTTTGGACGAACTTGGTCCAAACTTTTCCCCGTTTTGAGTTTTGGAGAGTTGTGAACTCAAAGTTCGGCCCAATGAGAGATCTTTAGGTTGTTTGCACGACACATGGTCCAAACATTGCTCAGTTTCAGTTTATGAGAGCTCGGAACCCAAAGTTCATCCCAATGAGAGTTTTTCATATGGTTTGGACGAACTTGGTCCAAACTTTGCTCCGTTATGAGTTTTGGAGAGTTAGGAACTCAAAGTTCGGCCCAATGACAGTTCTTTAGGTGGTTTGGAAGACACATTGTCAAAACTTTGCTCCGTTTTTGTTTCGTAGAGCTCGGAACCCAAAGTTCGCCCGAAATGAGAGTTTTTCATATGGTTTGGACGAACTTGGTCCAAACTTTTCTCCGTTTTGAGTTTTGGGGAGTTTTGAACTCAAAGGTTAGGCCAATGATAGTTTTTTTTTTGCAAAGGTAAATATATACATAGCAAAAAACTTGAGGACCTCACAGCCCGAGGTCAAGGCAAAAAGAACGAAAGCTCACAACCCGAGCCAAGGGAAACAAAGAAACACTCCCAAACAGGGGCAAAAAACCAAGCTCACAGCCCGAGCCAAGCAACAACAAAGAAAGAAAAGCAAACCATGGCACCTCAAGTAAACATGCTCCAGGGAAACGC
Source organism: Luffa aegyptiaca (assembly GCA_017139565.1). Lineage (NCBI taxonomy): Eukaryota > Viridiplantae > Streptophyta > Magnoliopsida > Cucurbitales > Cucurbitaceae > Luffa > Luffa aegyptiaca. The sequence continues at coordinate 22,229,969 of CM029398.1, forward strand.
CCCAGGTAGGAGAGAAGACACACCGCCGAGCCAGGAGGCACAACGACCGGAAATATCAACGTGAACCACATGTAAAACAGACTGAGGAGAGCGAGGACCCGAACCATGGAGACGCAGATTCCTCTCCCTCCAAATATGATAAATCGAGGCACACCAGGCAACCCTCCACACTCGGCGGCTACGACGCTTGCCACCACTAAACTGGCAGATCCAAGACAGCTCAGTATCCCATGAGGCAATCCTATGAGAACAGGCACCCCAACTCAAGATCCCACCCCACACAACCTGGCTGAAAGGGCACTCAAAAAACAAATGATCTCGGGACTCAAGGGCACCAAAGCACAAAAGACAATCAGTGGGGCTCGAAGAATCCCACCTATGCAACCGGTCCCTCGTATAGAGCCTATCCCGCACCCCAAGCCAAGCAATAAAGGAGTGTTTAGGGATATTACCCCCAAACCATAACAAGCGAAACCAAGGAACAATCGCGGAACGAGGCCTAATAACCTCCCACGCACTGGAGACAGAGAAACCCCCAGACCTACTTGGGAGCCAAACCACACTATCCTCCCTAGCAAGACACGGTCGAACCCCTTGAACTGAAGGCAACAGAAGCAATAGCTCAAGCGATACACTAGGCCAACGCCAAGACCCATCAGGCAAGAGGAAATCAGCCACTGGAGCATACAACGAGCTAGCATCATCATAAATAACCCTCTCAGAAAAACGAGGAATAATAGAGCCCTCAGGCAACCACGGATCCACCCACGTAAGACATCTCCGACCATCACCAATGCGGAAACGAATGAGTGATCGAAATTGATCCCGAAGACTAAGAATAGCTCTCCAACACCAAGACCACCGCGAGGAGGGGCGCACAGTCCACAGAGACCGCCCACACAAGATATAAGCCTCAACCCAGGCAACCCACAACGAACCAGACCTCAACATAAGCAGCCACAACAGCTTCATAACAGCTGCCTCATTCCATGAGCGAACATGCCTGATACCCAACCCCCCCTCCGCACGAGGAAGGCACACCTCCGACCAGGCAACCTTGGCCCCACCATGCAAGGCCGGATCACCCTTCCATAAAAAATGACACGCCAAGCAAGAAAACGACAAAGCTCACACCCCGAGTAGGGAACTAACAACCAACTAAACCTATCGTGAATAACGCAAGGAGTAGTGTTATGAAACTCCCAAGAAATGGATCTAACAACCTTGCTAAAAAACAAGACCTTTAGATCTCAAATCTGAAAACCCCAAAGAACAATATGGAACCAACCCAAGGAAAAGTTTTGAAACGGATTACCTTAACGATCAATATCAAGAGTAAAGAAAACTTGTTTCTAAACTCGTGATTCGAATCACTCCACAAGAGGTTTGATCAACACCACTTGAATGACTCTAGCATGCAAGATCTAAACACAAGAAATTGCACAATTTGAAAAAAACTCAGCTCAACAGAAAGCTAAGAGAAAACCAAATATATTTCACTCAAAAATATTCTGGTTTGTGTTACATCCAAGATGGCTTTTTATAGCCTTCAAACTATAACCTAAATTCAGCTTAAATGACATATTTAAGAGTGTAACCTCCACAATATTAAAGCCCATAATCAGCCACTACTCAAATGTAACCTATAAGTTATGAAAAAGACTTAAAAACTGAAAATTACATAATGGAGGGCCATAAATCCGAGAATTGAGCTCCTTTGGTCAGATTTGAGTTGTTTGTAACCTCCCATGTTAATTGAAGCTTCACTTGGAGTAGTTTAAACTTAAGTTCCATAAAGCCAACTATAGTTCATTAAATGCAAGTCAAAATGCATTTAACGTGTCTCCATCTTGAATCTCAACTTTGGAAATAGTGTAGGGAAATAGTCCAACATCTCCTTGAACGTCCTTTGTCGATCTCACCATAGCTTGAATATAGGTGATTAATGCTTGTTGTAGCTTCTTGGCTCTCGACCTTGTAATTGGACCTTGAGGCATGACAATAGATGTAGCTTGGTTCACATCATCCAAACTTTGCTCCGTTTTGAGTTTTTGAGAGCTCGGAACCCAAAGTTCGTCCCAATGAGAGTTTTTCAGATGGTTTGGACAAACTTGCTCCAACCTTTGCTACGTCTTGAGTTTTGGAGAGTTTGGAACTCAAAGTTCGGCCCAATGAGAGATCTTTAGGTTGTTTGGACGACACATGGTCCAAACATTGCTCCGTTTCAAATTTTGAGAGCTCGGAACACAAAGTTCGTCCCAATGAGAGTTTTTCAGATGGTTTGGACGAACTTGCTCCAAAGTTTTCTCCGTTTTGAGTTTTGGAGAGTTTGGAACTCAAAGGTCGGGCCAATGATAGTTCTTTAGGTTGTTTGGACGATACATGGTCCAAACATTGCTCCGTTTAAGTTTTTGAGAGCTCGGAACCCAAAGTTCGTCCAATTGAGAGTTTTTCATATGGTTGTGATGAACTTGGTCGAAACTTTGCTCCACTTTGAGTTTTGGAGAGTTTGGAACTCAAAGTTCGGCCCAATGAGAGTTCTTTCCGTTGTTTGGATGACACATGGTCCAAACTTTGCTCCGTTTCAGTTTTTGAGAGCTCGGAACCCAAAGTTCGTCCCAATGAGAGTTTTTCAGATGGTTGTGATGAACTTGGTCCAAACTTTTCTCCGTTTTGAGTTTTGGAGAGTTAGGAACTCAAAGTTCGGCCCAATGAGAGTTATTTACGTTGTTTGGATGACACATGGTCCAAACTTTGCTCCGTTTCAGTTTCGTAGAGCTCGGAACCCAAAGTTCGCCCCAAATGAGAGTTTTTCATATGGTTTGGACGAACTTGGTCCAAACTTTGCTCCGTTTTGAGTTTTGGAGAGTTAAGAACTCAAAGTTCGGCCCAATGACAGTTCTTTAGGTGGTTTGGACGACACATGGTCAAAACTTTTCTCCGTTTCAATTTCGTAGAGCGAACCCGAAGTTCGTCCCAAATGAGAGTTTTTCATATGGTTCGGAAGAACTTGGTCCAAACTTTGCTCCGTTTTGAGTTTTTGAGAGTTTTGAACTCAAAGGACGTGCCAATGATAGTTCTTTAGGTTGTTTGGACGACACATGGTGCAAACATTGCTCCGTTTCAGTTTTTGAGAGCTCGAAACACAAAGTTCGTCCCAATGAGAGTTTTTCAGATGGTCTGGACGAACTTGGTCCAAAGTTTGCTCCGTTTTGAGTTTTGGGGAGTTTGGAACTCAAAGGTCGGGCCAATGATAGTTCTTTAGTTTGTTTGGACGACACATGGTCCAAACATTGCTCCGTTTAAGTATTTGAGAGCTCGGGACCCAAAGTTCGTCCCAATGAGAGTTTTTCATATGGTTTGGACGAACTTGGTCCAAACTTTGCTCCGTTTTGAGTTTTGGAGAGTTTGGAACTCAAAGGTCGGGCCAATGATAGTTCTTTAGGTTGTTTGGACGACACATGGTCCAAACTTTGCTCCGTTTAAGTTTTTGAGAGCTCGGAACCCAAAGTTCGTCCCAATGAGAGTTTTTCAGATGGTTTGGACAAACTTGCTCCAAACTTTGCTCCGTCTTGAGTTTTGGAGAGTTTAGAACTCAAAGTTCGGCCCAATGAGAGATCTTTAGGTTGTTTGGACGACACATGGTCCAAACATTGCTTCGTTTAAGTTTTTGAGATCTCGGAACCCAAAGTTTGTCACAATGAGAGTTTTTCAGATGGTTTGGACGAACGTGGTTCAAACTTTGTTCCGTTTTTAGTTTTAGAGAGTTTGGAACTCAAAGTTCGGCCCAATGAGAGTTCTTTAGGTTGTTTGGACGACACATGGTCCAAACATTGCTCCGTTTCAGTTTTTGAGAGCTCGGAACCAAAAGTTCGTCCCAATGAGAGTTTTTCATATGGTTTGGACGAACTTGGTCCAAACTTTGCTCCGTTTTGAGTTTTGGAGAGTTTGGAACTCAATGGTCGGGCCAATGATAGTTCTTTAGGTTGTTTGGACGACACATGGTCCAAACATTGCTCCGTTTCAGTTTTTGAGAGCTCGGAACCCAAAGTTCGTCCCAATGAGAGTTTTTCAGATGGTTTGGACAAACTTGCTCCAAACTTTGCTCCGTCTTGAGTTTTGGAGAGTATGGAACTCAAAGTTCGGCCCAATGAGAGATCTTTAGGTTGTTTGGACGACACATGGTCCAAACATTGCTCCATTTCAGTTTTTGAGATCTCGGATCCCAAAGTACGTCACAATGAGAGTTTTTCATATGGTTTGGACGAACTTGGTCCAAACTTTGCTCCATTTTGAGTTTTGGAGAGTTCGGAACTCAAAGTTCGGCCCAATGATAGTTCTTTAGGTGGTTTGGACGACACAAGGTCAAAACTTTGCTCTGTTTCAGTTTCGTAGAGCAAACCCAAAGTTCGCCCCAAATGAGAGTTTTTCATATGGTTCGGACGAACTTGGTCCAAACTTTGCTCCGTTTTGAGTTTTGGAGAGTTTTGAACTCAAAGGACGTGCCAATGATAGTTCTTTAGGTTGTTTGGACAACGCATGGTCATAACATTGCTCCGCTTCAGTTTTTGAGAGCTCGGAACACAAAGTTCGTCCCAATGAGAGTTTTTAAAATGGTTTGGACGAACTTGGTCCAAAGTTTGCTCCGTCTTGAGTTTTGGAGAGTTTGGAACTCAAAGGACGTGCCAATGATAGTTCTTTAGGTTGTTTGGACGACACATGGTGCAAACATTGCTCCGTTTCAGTTTTTGAGAGCTCGAAACACAAACTTCGTCCCAATGAGAGTTTTTCAGATGGTTTGGACGAACTTGGTCCAAAGTTTGCTCCATTTTGAGTTTTGGGGAGTTTGGAACTCAAAGGTCGGGCCAATGATAGTTCTTTAGTTTGTTTGGACGACACATGGTCCAAACATTGCTCCGTTTCAGTATTTGAGAGGTCGGGACCCAAAGTTCGTCCCAATGAGAGTTTTTCATATGGTTTGGATGAACTTGGTCCAAACTTTGCTCCGTTTTGAGTTTTGGAGAGTTTGGAACTCAAAGGTCGGGCCAATGATAGTTCTTTAGGTTGTTTGGACGACACATGGTCCAAACTTTGCTCCGTTTAAGTTTTTGAGAGCTCGGAACCCAAAGTTCGTCCCAATGAGAGTTTTTCAGATGGTTTGGACAAACTTGCTCCAAACTTTGCTCCGTCTTGAGTTTTGGAGAGTTTAGAACTCAAAGTTCGGCCCAATGAGAGATCTTTAGGTTGTTTGGACGACACATGGTCCAAACATTGCTTCGTTTAAGTTTTTGAGATCTCGGAACCCAAAGTTTGTCACAATGAGAGTTTTTCAGATGGTTTGGACGAACGTGGTTCAAACTTTGTTCCGTTTTTAGTTTTAGAGAGTTTGGAACTCAAAGTTCGGCCCAATGAGAGTTCTTTAGGTTGTTTGGACGACACATGGTCCAAACATTGCTCCGTTTCAGTTTTTGAGAGCTCGGAACCAAAAGTTCGTCCCAATGAGAGTTTTTCATATGGTTTGGACGAACTTGGTCCAAACTTTGCTCCGTTTTGAGTTCTGGAGAGTTTGGAACTCAATGGTCGGGCCAATGATAGTTCTTTAGGTTGTTTGGACGACACATGGTCCAAACATTGCTCCGTTTCAGTTTTTGAGAGCTCGGAACCCAAAGTTCGTCCCAATGAGAGTTTTTCAGATGGTTTGGACAAACTTGCTCCAAACTTTGCTCCGTCTTGAGTTTTGGAGAGTATGGAACTCAAAGTTCGGCCCAATGAGAGATCTTTAGGTTGTTTGGACGACACATGGTCCAAACATTGCTCCATTTCAGTTTTTGAGATCTCGGATCCCAAAGTACGTCACAATGAGAGTTTTTCATATGGTTTGGACGAACTTGGTCCAAACTTTGCTCCATTTTGAGTTTTGGAGAGTTCGGAACTCAAAGTTCGGCCCAATGATAGTTCTTTAGGTGGTTTGGACGACACAAGGTCAAAACTTTGCTCTGTTTCAGTTTCGTAGAGCAAACCCAAAGTTCGCCCCAAATGAGAGTTTTTCATATGGTTCGGACGAACTTGGTCCAAACTTTGCTCCGTTTTGAGTTTTGGAGAGTTTTGAACTCAAAGGACGTGCCAATGATAGTTCTTTAGGTTGTTTGGACAACGCATGGTCATAACATTGCTCCGCTTCAGTTTTTGAGAGCTCGGAACACAAAGTTCGTCCCAATGAGAGTTTTTAAAATGGTTTGGACGAACTTGGTCCAAAGTTTGCTCCGTCTTGAGTTTTGGAGAGTTTGGAACTCAAAGGACGTGCCAATGATAGTTCTTTAGGTTGTTTGGACGACACATGGTGCAAACATTGCTCCGTTTCAGTTTTTGAGAGCTCGAAACACAAACTTCGTCCCAATGAGAGTTTTTCAGATGGTTTGGACGAACTTGGTCCAAAGTTTGCTCCGTTTTGAGTTTTGGGGAGTTTGGAACTCAAAGGTCGGGCCAATGATAGTTCTTTAGTTTGTTTGGACGACACATGGTCCAAACATTGCTCCGTTTCAGTATTTGAGAGGTCGGGACCCAAAGTTCGTCCCAATGAGAGTTTTTCATATGGTTTGGATGAACTTGGTCCAAACTTTGCTCCGTTTTGAGTTTTGGAGAGTTTGGAACTCAAAGGTCGGGCCAATGATAGTTCTTTAGGTTGTTTGGACGACACATGGTCCAAACTTTGCTCCGTTTAAGTTTTTGAGAGCTCGGAACCCAAAGTTCGTCCCAATGAGAGTTTTTCAGATGGTTTGGACAAACTTGCTCCAAACTTTGCTCCGTCTTGAGTTTTGGAGAGTTTAGAACTCAAAGTTCGGCCCAATGAGAGATCTTTAGGTTGTTTGGACGACACATGGTCCAAACATTGCTTCGTTTAAGTTTTTGAGATCTCGGAACCCAAAGTTTGTCACAATGAGAGTTTTTCAGATGGTTTGGACGAACGTGGTTCAAACTTTGTTCCGTTTTTAGTTTTAGAGAGTTTGGAACTCAAAGTTCGGCCCAATGAGAGTTCTTTAGGTTGTTTGGACGACACATGGTCCAAACATTGCTCCGTTTCAGTTTTTGAGAGCTCGGAACCAAAAGTTCGTCCCAATGAGAGTTTTTCATATGGTTTGGACGAACTTGGTCCAAACTTTGCTCCGTTTTGAGTTCTGGAGAGTTTGGAACTCAATGGTCGGGCCAATGATAGTTCTTTAGGTTGTTTGGACGACACATGGTCCAAACATTGCTCCGTTTCAGTTTTTGAGAGCTCGGAACCCAAAGTTCGTCCCAATGAGAGTTTTTCAGATGGTTTGGACAAACTTGCTCCAAACTTTGCTCCGTCTTGAGTTTTGGAGAGTATGGAACTCAAAGTTCGGCCCAATGAGAGATCTTTAGGTTGTTTGGACGACACATGGTCCAAACATTGCTCCATTTCAGTTTTTGAGATCTCGGATCCCAAAGTACGTCACAATGAGAGTTTTTCATATGGTTTGGACGAACTTGGTCCAAACTTTGCTCCATTTTGAGTTTTGGAGAGTTCGGAACTCAAAGTTCGGCCCAATGATAGTTCTTTAGGTGGTTTGGACGACACAAGGTCAAAACTTTGCTCTGTTTCAGTTTCGTAGAGCAAACCCAAAGTTCGCCCCAAATGAGAGTTTTTCATATGGTTCGGACGAACTTGGTCCAAACTTTGCTCCGTTTTGAGTTTTGGAGAGTTTTGAACTCAAAGGACGTGCCAATGATAGTTCTTTAGGTTGTTTGGACAACGCATGGTCATAACATTGCTCCGCTTCAGTTTTTGAGAGCTCGGAACACAAAGTTCGTCCCAATGAGAGTTTTTAAAATGGTTTGGACGAACTTGGTCCAAAGTTTGCTCCGTCTTGAGTTTTGGAGAGTTTGGAACTCAAAGGACGTGCCAATGATAGTTCTTTAGGTTGTTTGGACGACACATGGTGCAAACATTGCTCCGTTTCAGTTTTTGAGAGCTCGAAACACAAACTTCGTCCCAATGAGAGTTTTTCAGATGGTTTGGACGAACTTGGTCCAAAGTTTGCTCCGTTTTGAGTTTTGGGGAGTTTGGAACTCAAAGGTCGGGCCAATGATAGTTCTTTAGTTTGTTTGGACGACACATGGTCCAAACATTGCTCCGTTTCAGTATTTGAGAGGTCGGGACCCAAAGTTCGTCCCAATGAGAGTTTTTCATATGGTTTGCATGAACTTGGTCCAAACTTTGCTCCGTTTTGAGTTTTGGAGAGTTTGGAACTCAAAGGTCGGGCCAATGATAGTTCTTTAGGTTGTTTGGACGACACATGGTCCAAACTTTGCTCCGTTTAAGTTTTTGAGAGCTCGGAACACAAAGTTCGTCCCAATGAGAGTTTTTCAGATGGTTTGGACAAACTTGCTCCAAACTTTGCTCCGTCTTGAGTTTTGGAGAGTTTAGAACTCAAAGTTCGGCCCAATGAGAGATCTTTAGGTTGTTTGGACGACACATGGTCCAAACATTGCTTCGTTTAAGTTTTTGAGATCTCGGAACCCAAAGTTTGTCACAATGAGAGTTTTTCAGATGGTTTGGACGAACGTGGTTCAAACTTTGTTCCGTTTTTAGTTTTAGAGAGTTTGGAACTCAAAGTTCGGCCCAATGAGAGTTCTTTAGGTTGTTTGGACGACACATGGTCCAAACATTGCTCCGTTTCAGTTTTTGAGAGCTCGGAACCAAAAGTTCGTCCCAATGAGAGTTTTTCATATGGTTTGGACGAACTTGGTCCAAACTTTGCTCCGTTTTGAGTTCTGGAGAGTTTGGAACTCAATGGTCGGGCCAATGATAGTTCTTTAGGTTGTTTGGACGACACATGGTCCAAACATTGCTCCGTTTCAGTTTTTGAGAGCTCGGAACCCAAAGTTCGTCCCAATGAGAGTTTTTCAGATGGTTTGGACAAACTTGCTCCAAACTTTGCTCCGTCTTGAGTTTTGGAGAGTATGGAACTCAAAGTTCGGCCCAATGAGAGATCTTTAGGTTGTTTGGACGACACATGGTCCAAACATTGCTCCATTTCAGTTTTTGAGATCTCGGATCCCAAAGTACGTCACAATGAGAGTTTTTCATATGGTTTGGACGAACTTGGTCCAAACTTTGCTCCATTTTGAGTTTTGGAGAGTTCGGAACTCAAAGTTCGGCCCAATGATAGTTCTTTAGGTGGTTTGGACGACACAAGGTCAAAACTTTGCTCTGTTTCAGTTTCGTAGAGCAAACCCAAAGTTCGCCCCAAATGAGAGTTTTTCATATGGTTCGGACGAACTTGGTCCAAACTTTGCTCCGTTTTGAGTTTTGGAGAGTTTTGAACTCAAAGGACGTGCCAATGATAGTTCTTTAGGTTGTTTGGACAACGCATGGTCATAACATTGCTCCGCTTCAGTTTTTGAGAGCTCGGAACACAAAGTTCGTCCCAATGAGAGTTTTTAAAATGGTTTGGACGAACTTGGTCCAAAGTTTGCTCCGTCTTGAGTTTTGGAGAGTTTGGAACTCAAAGGACGTGCCAATGATAGTTCTTTAGGTTGTTTGGACGACACATGGTGCAAACATTGCTCCGTTTCAGTTTTTGAGAGCTCGAAACACAAACTTCGTCCCAATGAGAGTTTTTCAGATGGTTTGGACGAACTTGGTCCAAAGTTTGCTCCGTTTTGAGTTTTGGGGAGTTTGGAACTCAAAGGTCGGGCCAATGATAGTTCTTTAGTTTGTTTGGACGACACATGGTCCAAACATTGCTCCGTTTCAGTATTTGAGAGGTCGGGACCCAAAGTTCGTCCCAATGAGAGTTTTTCATATGGTTTGCATGAACTTGGTCCAAACTTTGCTCCGTTTTGAGTTTTGGAGAGTTTGGAACTCAAAGGTCGGGCCAATGATAGTTCTTTAGGTTGTTTGGACGACACATGGTCCAAACTTTGCTCCGTTTAAGTTTTTGAGAGCTCGGAACCCAAAGTTCGTCCCAATGAGAGTTTTTCAGATGGTTTGGACAAACTTGCTCCAAACTTTGCTCCGTCTTGAGTTTTGGAGAGTTTAGAACTCAAAGTTCGGCCCAATGAGAGATCTTTAGGTTGTTTGGACGACACATGGTCCAAACATTGCTTCGTTTAAGTTTTTGAGATCTCGGAACCCAAAGTTTGTCACAATGAGAGTTTTTCAGATGGTTTGGACGAACGTGGTTCAAACTTTGTTCCGTTTTTAGTTTTAGAGAGTTTGGAACTCAAAGTTCGGCCCAATGAGAGTTCTTTAGGTTGTTTGGACGACACATGGTCCAAACATTGCTCCGTTTCAGTTTTTGAGAGCTCGGATCACAAAGTTCGTCCCAATGAGAGTTTTTCAGATGGTTTGGACGAACTTGGTCCAAAGTTTGCTCCGTCTTGAGTTTTGGAGAGTTTGGAACTCAAAGGTCGGGCCAATGATAGTTCTTTAGGTTGTTTGGACGACACATGGTCCAAACATTGCTCCGTTTCAGTTTTTGAGAGCTCGGAACCAAAAGTTCGTCCCAATGAGAGTTTTTCATATGGTTTGGACGAACTTGGTCCAAACTTTGCTCCGTTTTGAGTTTTGGAGAGTTTGGAACTCAATGGTCGGGCCAATGATAGTTCTTTAGGTTGTTTGGACGACACATGGTCCAAACATTGCTCCGTTTCAGTTTTTGAGAGCTCGGAACCCAAAGTTCGTCCCAATGAGAGTTTTTCAGATGGTTTGGACAAACTTGCTCCAAACTTTGCTCCGTCTTGAGTTTTGGAGAGTATGGAACTCAAAGTTCGGCCCAATGAGAGATCTTTAGGTTGTTTGGACGACACATGGTCCAAACATTGCTCCATTTCAGTTTTTGAGATCTCGGATCCCAAAGTACGTCACAATGAGAGTTTTTCATATGGTTTGGACGAACTTGGTCCAAACTTTGCTCCATTTTGAGTTTTGGAGAGTTCGGAACTCAAAGTTCGGCCCAATGATAGTTCTTTAGGTGGTTTGGACGACACATGGTCAAAACTTTGCTCTGTTTCAGTTTCGTAGAGCAAACCCAAAGTTCGCCCCAAACGAGAGTTTTTCATATGGTTCGGACGAACTTGGTCCAAACTTTGCTCCGTTTTGAGTTTTGGAGAGTTTTGAACTCAAAGGACGTGCCAATAATAGTTCTTTAGGTTGTTTGGACGACGCATGGTCATAACATTGCTCCGCTTCAGTTTTTGAGAGCTCGGAACCAAAAGTTCGTCCCAATGAGAGTTTTTCATATGGTTGGGACGAACTTGGTCCAAACTTTGCTCCGTTTAGAGTTTTGGAGAGTTTGGAACTCAATGGTCGGGCCAATGATAGTTCTTTAGGTTGTTTGGACGACACATGGTCCAAACATTGCTCCGTTTCAGTTTTTGAGAGCTCGGAACCCAAAGTTCGTCCCAATGAGAGTTTTTCAGATGGTTTGGACAAACTTGCTCCAAACTTTGCTCCGTCTTGAGTTTTGGAGAGTATGGAACTCAAAGTTCGGCCCAATGGGAGATCTTTAGGTTGTTTGGACGACACATGGTCCAAACATTGCTCCATTTCAGTTTTTGAGATCTCGGATCCCAAAGTACGTCACAATGAGAGTTTTTCATATGGTTTGGACGAACTTGGTCCAAACTTTGCTCCATTTTGAGTTTTGGAGAGTTAGGAACTCAAAGTTCGGCCCAATGACAGTTCTTTAGGTGGTTTGGACGACACATGGTCAAAACTTTGCTCTGTTTCAATTTCGTAGAGCAAACCCAAAGTTCGCCCCAAATGAGAGTTTTTCATATGGTTCGGACGAACTTGGTCCAAACTTTGCTCCGTTTTGAGTTTTGGAGAGTTTTGAACTCAACGGACGTGCCAATGATAGTTCTTTAGGTTGTTTGGACGACGCATGGTCCAAACATTGTTCCGCTTCAGTTTTTGAGAGCTCGGAACACAAAGTTCGTCCCAATGAGAGTTTTTAAAATGGTTTGGACGAACTTGGTCCAAAGTTTGCTCCGTCTTGAGTTTTGGAGAGTTTGGAACTCAAAGGTCGGGCCAATGATAGTTCTTTAGGTTTTTTGGACGACACATGGTCCAAACATTGCTCCGTTTCAGTTTTTGAGAGCTCGGAACCAAAAGTTCGTCCCAATGAGAGTTTTTCATATGGTTTGGACGAACTTGGTCCAAACTTTGCTCCATTTTGAGTTTTGGAGAGTTAGGAACTCAAAGTTCGGCCCAATGACAGTTCTTTAGGTGGTTTGGACGACACATGGTCAAAACTTTGCTCTGTTTCAATTTCGTAGAGCAAACCCAAAGTTCGCCCCAAATGAGAGTTTTTCATATGGTTCGGACGAACTTGGTCAAAACTTTGCTCCGTTTTGAGTTTTGGAGAGTTTTGAACTCAAAGGACGTGCCAATGATAGTTCTTTAGGTTGTTTGGACGACGCATGGTCCAAACATTGCTCCGTTTCAGTTTTTGAGAGCTCGGAACACTAAGTTCGTCCCAATGAGAGTTTTTAAAATGGTTTGGACGAACTTGGTCCAAGGTTTGCTCCGTCTTGAATTTTGCAGAGTTTGGAACTCAAAGGTCGGGCCACTGATAGTTTTTTCTGTTGTTTGGACGACACATGGTCCAAACATTGCTCCGTTTCAGTTTTTGAGAGCTCGGAACCCAAAGTTCGTCCCAATGAGAGTTTTTCATATGGTTTGGACGAACTTGGTCCAAACTTTTCTCCGTTTTGAGTTTTGGAGAGTTTGGAACTCAAAGGTCGGGCCAATGATAGTTCTTTAGGTTTTTTGGACGACACATGGTCCAAACATTGCTCCGTTTCAGTTTTTGAGAGCTCGGAACCAAAAGTTCGTCCCAATGAGAGTTTTTCATATGGTTTGGACGAACTTGGTCCAAACTTTGCTCCATTTTGAGTTTTGGAGAGTTAGGAACTCAAAGTTCGGCCCAATGACAGTTCTTTAGGTGGTTTGGACGACACATGGTCAAAACTTTGCTCTGTTTCAATTTCGTAGAGCAAACCCAAAGTTCGCCCCAAATGAGAGTTTTTCATATGGTTCGGACGAACTTGGTCCAAACTTTGCTCCGTTTTGAGTTTTGGAGAGTTTTGAACTCAACGGACGTGCCAATGATAGTTCTTTAGGTTGTTTGGACGACACATGGTCCAAACATTGTTCCGCTTCAGTTTTTGAGAGCTCGGAACACAACGTTCGTCCCAATGAGAGTTTTTAAAATGGTTTGGACGAACTTGGTCCAAAGTTTGCTCCGTCTTGAGTTTTGGAGAGTTTGGAACTCAAAGGTCGGGCCAATGATAGTTCTTTAGGTTTTTTGGACGACACATGGTCCAAACATTGCTCCGTTTCAGTTTTTGAGAGCTCGGAACCAAAAGTTCGTCCCAATGAGAGTTTTTCATATGGTTTGGACGAACTTGGTCCAAACTTTGCTCCGTTTTGAGTTTTGGAGAGTTTGGAACTCAAAGGTCGGGCCAATGATAGTTCTTTAGGTTGTTTGGACGACACATGGTCCAAACTTTGCTCCGTTTCAGTTTTTGAGAGCTCGGAACCCAAAGTTCGTCCCAATGAGAGTTTTTCAGATGGTTTGGACAAACTTGCTCCAAACTTTGCTCCGTCTTGAGTTTTGGAGAGTATGGAACTCAAAGTTCGGCCCAATGAGAGATCTTTAGGTTGTTTGGACGACACATGGTCCAAACATTGCTCCATTTCAGTTTTTGAGATCTCGGATCCCAAAGTTCGTCACAATGAGAGTTTTTCATATGGTTTGGACGAACTTGGTCCAAAGTTTGCTCCATTTTGAGTTTTGGAGAGTTAGGAACTCAAAGTTCGGCCCAATGACAGTTCTTTAGGTGGTTTGGACGACACATGGTCAAAACTTTGCTCTGTTTCAGTTTCGTAGAGCAAACCCAAAGTTCGCCCCAAATGAGAGTTTTTCATATGGTTCGGACGAACTTGGTCCAAACTTTGCTCCGTTTTGAGTTTTGGAGAGTTTTGAACTCAAAAGACGTGCCAATGATAGTTCTTTAGGTTGTTTGGACGACGCATGGTCCAAACATTGCTCCGTTTCAGTTTTTGAGAGCTCGGAACACAAAGTTCGTCCCAATGAGAGTTTTTAAAATGGTTTGGACGAACTTGGTCCAAAGTTTGCTCCGTCTTGAGTTTTGGAGAGTTTGGAACTCAAAGGTCGGGCCAATGATAGTTCTTTAGGTTGTTTGGACGACACATGGTCCAAACATTGCTCCGTTTCAGTTTTTGAGAGCTCGGAACCAAAAGTTCGTCCCAATGAGAGTTTTTCATATGGTTTGGACGAATTTGGTCCAAACTTTGCTCCGTTTTGAGTTTTGGAGAGTTTGGAACTCAAAGGTCGGGCCAATGATAGTTCTTTAGGTTTTTTGGACGACACATGGTCCAAACTTTGCTCCGTTTCAGTTTTTGAGAGCTCGGAACCCAAAGATCGTCCCAATGAGAGTTTTTCAGATGGTTTGGACAAACTTGCTCCAAACTTTGCTCCGTCTTGAGTTTTGGAGAGTTTGGAACTCAATGTTCGGCCCAATGAGAGATCTTTAGGTTGTTTGGACGACACATGGTCCAAACATTGCTCCATTTCAGTTTTTGAGATCTAGGATCCAAAAGTTCGTCACAATGAGAGTTTTTCATATGGTTTGGTCGAACTTGGTCCAAACTTTGCTCCATTTTTTAGTTTTGGAGAGTTATGAACTCAAAGTTCGACCCAATGACAGTTCTTTAGGTGGTTTGGATGACACATGGTCAAAACTTTGCTCCGTTTCAGTTTCGTAGAGCGAACCCAAAGTTCGCACCAAATGAGAGTTTTTCATATGGTTCGGACGAACTTGGTCCAAACTTTGCTCCGTTTTGAGTTTTGGAGAGTTTTGAACTCAAAGGACGTGCCAATGATAGTTCTTTAGGTTGTTTGGACGACGCATGGTCCAAACATTGCTCCGTTTCAGTTTTTGAGAGCTCGGAACACTAAGTTCGTCCCAATGAGAGTTTTTAAAATGGATTGGACGAACTTGGTCCAAGGTTTGCTCCGTCTTGAGTTTTGGAAAGTTTGGAACTCAAAGGTCGGGCCAATGATAGTTCTTTCTGTTGTTTGGATGACACATGGTCCAAACATTGCTCCATTTCAGTTTTTGAGATCTAGGATCCAAAAGTTCGTCACAATGAGAGTTTTTCATATGGTTTGGACGAACTTGGTCCAAACTTTGCTCCATTTTGAGTTTTGGAGAGTTTGTAACTCAGAGTTCGACCCAATGACAGTTCTTTAGGTGGTTTGGATGACACATGGTCAAAACTTTGCTCCGTTTCAGTTTCGTAGAGCGAACCCAAAGTTCGCCCCAAATGAGAGTTTTTCATATGGTTCGGACGAACTTGGTCCAAACTTTGCTCCGTTTTGAGTTTTGGAGAGTTTTGAACTCAAAGGACGTGCCAATGATAGTTCTTTAGGTTGTTTGGACGACGCATGGTCCAAACATTGCTCCGTTTCAGTTTTTAAGAGCTCGGAACACAAAGTTCGTCCCAATGAGAGTTTTTCATATGGTTTGGACAAACTTTGTCAAAACTTTGCTCCGTTTTGAGTTTTGGAGACTTTGGAACTCAAAGGTCGGGCCAATGATAGTTCTTTAGGTTGTTTGGACGACACATGGCCCAAACATTGCTCCGTTTCAGTTTTTGAGAGCTCGGAACCCAAAGTTCGTCCCAATGAGAGTTTTTCATATGGTTTGGACGAACTTGGTCAAAACTTTGCTCCGTTTTGAGTTTTGGAGAGTTTGGAACTCAAAGGTCGGGCCAATGATAGTTCTTTAGGTTGTTTGGACGACACATGGTCCAAACATAGCTCCGTTTCAGTTTTTGAGAGCTCGGAACACTAAGTTCGTCCCAATGAGAGTTTTTAAAATGGTTTGGACGAACTTGGTCCAAGGTTTGCTCCGTCTTGAGTTTTGGAGAGTTTGGAACTCAAAGGTCGGGCCAATGATAGTTCTTTCTGTTGTTTGGACGACACATGGTCCAAACATTGCTCCATTTCAGTTTTTGAGATCTAGGATCCAAAAGTTCGTCACAATGAGAGTTTTTCATATGGTTTGGACGAACTTGGTCCAAACTTTGCTCCATTTTGAGTTTTGGAGAGTTGGGAACTCAAAGTTCGACCCAATGACAGTTCTTTAGGTGGTTTGGATGACACATGGTCAAAACTTTG
Source organism: Luffa aegyptiaca (assembly GCA_017139565.1). Classification (NCBI taxonomy): domain Eukaryota; kingdom Viridiplantae; phylum Streptophyta; class Magnoliopsida; order Cucurbitales; family Cucurbitaceae; genus Luffa; species Luffa aegyptiaca. The sequence goes on from CM029398.1 coordinate 22,246,204, forward strand.
CTCCGTTTCAGTTTCGTAGAGCGAACCCAAAGTTCGCCCCAAATGAGAGTTTTTCATATGGTTCGGACGAACTTGGTCCAAACTTTGCTCCGTTTTGAGTTTTGGAGAGTTTTGAACTCAAAGGACGTGCCAATGATAGTTCTTTAGGTTGTTTGGACGACGCATGGTCCAAACATTGCTCCGTTTCAGTTTTTGAGAGCTCGGAACACTAAGTTCGTCCCAATGAGAGTTTTTAAAATGGTTTAGACGAACTTGGTCCAAACTTTTCTCCGTTTTGAGTTTTGGAGAGTTTGGAACTCAAAGGTCGGGCCAATGATAGTTCTTTAGGTTGTTTGGACGACACATGGTCCAAACTTTGCTCCGTTTCAGTTTTTGAGAGCTCGGAACCCAAAGTTCGTCCTAATGATAGTTTTTCAGATGGTTTGGACAAACTTGCTCCAAACTTTGCTCCGTCTTGAGTTTTGGAGAGTTTGGAACTCAAAGTTCGGCCCAATGAGAGATCTTTAGGTTGTTTGGACGACACATGGTCCAAACATTTCTCCATTTCAGTTTTTGAGATCTCGGATCCCAAAGTTCGTCACAATGAGAGTTTTTCATATGGTTTGGACGAACTTGGTCCAAACTTTGCTCCATTTTGAGTTTTGGAGAGTTAGGAACTGAAAGTTCGGCCCAATGACAGTTCTTTAGGTGGTTTGGACGACACATGGTCAAAACTTTGCTCCGTTTCAGTTTCGTAGAGCGAACCCAAAGTTCGCCCCAAATGAGAGTTTTTCATATGGTTCGGACGAACTTGGTCCAAACTTTGCTCCGTTTTGAGTTTTGGAGAATTTTGAACTCAAAGGACGTGCCAATGATAGTTCTTTAGGTTGTTTGGACGACGCATGGTCCAAACAATTCTCCGTTTCAGTTTTTGAGAGCTCGGAACCCAAAGTTCGTCCCAATGAGAGTTTTTCATATGGTTTGGACGAACTTGGTCAAAACTTTTCTCCGTTTTGAGTTTTGGAGAGTTTTGAACTCAAAGGTCGGGCCAATGATAGTTCTTTAGGTTGTTTGGACGACACATGGTCCAAACATTGCTCCGTTTCAGTTTTTGAGGGCTCGGAACGCAAAGTTCGTCCCAATGAGAGTTTTTCATATGGTTGTGATGAACTTGGTCCAAACTTTGCTCCACTTTGAGTTTTGGAGAGTTTGGAACTAAAAGTTCGGCCCAATGGGAGTTCTTTACGTTGTTTGGATGACACATGGTCCAAACTTTGCTCCGTTTCAGTTTTTGAGAGCTCGGAACCCAAAGTTCGTCCCAATGAGAGTTTTTCATATGGTTGTGATGAACTTGGTCCAAACTTTGCTCCACTTTGAGTTTTGGAGAGTTTGGAACTCAAAGTTCGGCCCAATGAGAGTTCTTTACGTTGTTTGGATGACACATGGTCCAAACTTTGCTCCGTTTCAGTTCTTGAGAGCTCGGAACCCAAAGTTCGTCCCAATGAGAGTTTATCATATGGTTGTGATGAACTTGGTCCAAACTTTGCTGCACTTTGAGTTTTGGAGAGTTTGGAACTCAAAGTTCGGCCCAATGAGAGTTCTTTACGTTGTTTGGATGACACATGGTCCAAACTTTGCTCCGTTTCAATTTTTAAGCGCTCGGAACCCAAAGTTCGTCCCAATGAGAGTTTTTCAGATGGTTTGGACGAACTTGGTCCAAACTTTGCTCCGTTTTGAGTTTTGGAGAGTTTAGAACTCAAAGTTCGGCCCAATTAGAGTTGTTTAGGTTGTTTGGACGACACATGGTCCAAACATTGCTCCGTTTCAGTTTTTGAGAGCTCGGAACACAAAGTTCGTCCTAATGAGAGTTTTTCAGATGGTTTGGACGAACTTGGTCCAAAGTTTGCTCCGTCTTGAGTTTTGGAGAGTTTGGAACTCAAAGGTCGGGCCAATGATTGTTCTTTAGGTTGTTTGGACGACACGTGGTCCAAACATTGCTCCGTTTCAGTTTTTGAGAGCTCGGAACCCAAAGTTCGTCCCATTGAGAGTTTTTCATATGGTTTGGACGAACTTGGTCCAAACTTTGCTCCGTTTTGAGTTTTGGAGAGTTTGGAACTCAAAGGTCGGGCCAATGATAGTTCTTTAGGTTGTTTGGACGACACATGGTCCAAACTTAGCTCCGTTTCAGTTTTTGAGAGCTCGGAACCCAAAGTTCGTCCGAATGAGAGTTTTTCAGATGGTTTGGACAAATTGCTTCAAACTTTGCTCCGTCTTGAGTTTTGGAGAGTTTGGACCTCAAAGTTCGGCCCAATGAGAGATCTTTAGGTTGTTTGGACGACACATGGTCCAAACATTGCTCCATTTCAGTTTTTGAGATCTAGCATCCAAAAGTTCGTCACAATGAGAGTTTTTCATATGGTTTGGACGAACTTGGTCCAAACTTTGCTCCATTTTGAGTTTTGGAGAGTTAGGAACTCAAAGGACGTGCCAAAGATAGTTCTTTAGGTTGTTTGGACGACGCATGGTCCAAACATTGCTCCGTTTCAGTTTTTAAGAGCTCGGAACACAAAGTTCGTCCCAATGAGAGTTTTTCATATGGTTTGGACAAACTTTGTCAAAACTTTGCTCCGTTTTGAGTTTTGGAGACTTTGGAACTCAAAGGTCGGGCCAATGATAGTTCTTTAGGTTGTTTGGACGACACATGGTCCAAACATTGCTCCGTTTCAGTTTTTGAGAGCTCGGAACCCAAAGTTCGTCCCAATGAGAGTTTTTCATATGGTTTGGACGAACTTGGTCAAAACTTTGCTCCGTTTTGAGTTTTGGAGAGTTTGGAACTCAAAGGTCGGGCCAATGATAGTTCTTTAGGTTGTTTGGACGACACATGGTCCAAACATAGCTCCGTTTCAGTTTTTGAGAGCTCGGAACCCAAAGTTCGTCCGAATGAGAGTTTTTCAGATGGTTTGGACAAATTGCTTCAAACTTTGCTCCGTCTTGAGTTTTGGAGAGTTTGGAACTCAAAGTTCGGCCCAATGAGAGATCTTTAGGTTGTTTGGACGACACATGGTCCAAACATTGCTCCATTTCAGTTTTTGAGATCTAGCATCCAGAAGTTCGTCACAATGAGAGTTTTTCATATGGTTTGGACGAACTTGGTCTAAACTTTGCTCCATTTTGAGTTTTGGAGAGTTAGGAACTCAAAGTTCGACCCAATGACAGTTCTTTAGGTGGTTTGGACGACACATGGTCAAAACTTTGCTCCGTTTCAGTTTCGTAGAGCGAACCCAAAGTTCGCCCCAAATGAGAGTTTTTCATATGGTTCGGACGAACTTGGTCCAAACTTTGCTCCGTTTTGAGTTTTGGAGAGTTTTGAACTCAAAGGACGTGCCAATGATAGTTCTTTAGGTTGTTTGGACGACGCATGGTCCAAACATTGCTCCGTTTCAGTTTTTGAGAGCTCGGAACACAAAGTTCGTCCCAATGAGAGTTTTTCAGATGGTTTGGACGAACTTGGTCCAAACTTTGCTCCGTTTCGAGTTTTGGAAAGTTTGGAACTCAAAGTTCGGCCCAACGACAGGTCTTTAGGTTGTTTGGACGACACATGGTCCAAACATTGCTCCGTTTCAGTTTTTGAGAGCTCGGAACCCAAAGTTCGTCCCAATGAGAGTTTTTCATATGGTTGTGATGAACTTGGTCCAAACTTTGCTCCACTTTGAGTTTTAGAGAGTTTGGAACTAAAAGTTCGGCCCAATGAGAGTTCTTTACGTTGTTTGGATGACACATGGTCCAAACTTTGCTCCGTTTCAATTTTTAAGCGCTCGGAACCCAAAGTTCGTCCCAATGAGAGTTTTTCCGATGGTTTGGACGAACTTGGTCCAAACTTTGCTCCGTTTTGAGTTTTGGAGAGTTTAGAACTCAAAGTTCGGCCCAATTAGAGTTGTTTAGGTTGTTTGGACGACACATGGTCCAAACATTGTTCCGTTTCAGTTTTTGAGAGCTCGGAACACAAAGTTCGTCCTAATGAGAGTTTTTCAGATGGTTTGGACGAACTTGGTCCAAAGTTTGCTCCGTCTTGAGTTTTGGAGAGTTTGGAACTCAAAGGTCGGGCCAATGATTGTTCTTTAGGTTGTTTGGACGACACGTGGTCCAAACATTGCTCCGTTTCAGTTTTTGAGAGCTCGGAACCCAAAGTTCGTCCCAATGAGAGTTTTTTCATATGGTTTGGACGAACTTGGTCCAAACTTTGCTCCGTTTTGAGTTTTGGAGAGTTTGGAACTCAAAGGTCGGGCCAATGATAGTTCTTTAGGTTGTTTGGACGACACATGGTCCAAACTTAGCTCCGTTTCAGTTTTTGAGAGCTCGGAACCCAAAGTTCGTCCGAATGAGAGTTTTTCAGATGGTTTGGACAAATTGCTTCAAACTTTGCTCCGTCTTGAGTTTTGGAGAGTTTGGAACTCAAAGTTCGGCCCAATGAGAGATCTTTAGGTTGTTTGGACGACACATGGTCCAAACATTGCTCCATTTCAGTTTTTGAGATCTAGCATCCAAAAGTTCGTCACAATGAGAGTTTTTCATATGGTTTGGACGAACTTGGTCCAAACTTTGCTCCATTTTGAGTTTTGGAGAGTTAGGAACTCAAATTTCGACCCAATGACAGTTCTTTAGGTGGTTTGGACGACACATGGTCAAAACTTTGCTCCGTTTCAGTTTCGTAGAGCGAACCCAACGTTCGCCCCAAATGAGAGTTTTTCATATGGTTCGGACGAACTTGGTCCAAACTTTGCTCCGTTTTGAATTTTGGAGAGTTTTGAACTCAAAGGACGTGCCAATGATAGTTCTTTAGGTTGTTTGGACGACGCATGGTCCAAACATTGCTCCGTTTCAGTTTTTAAGAGCTCGGAACACAAAGTTCGTCCCAATGAGAGTTTTTCATATGGTTTGGACAAACTTTGTCAAAACTTTGCTCCGTTTTGAGTTTTGGAGACTTTGGAACTCAAAGGTCGGGCCAATGATAGTTCTTTGGGTTGTTTGGACGACACATGGTCCAAACATTGCTCCGTTTCAGTTTTTGAGAGCTCGGAACCCAAAGTTCGTCCCAATGAGAGTTTTTCATATGGTTTGGACGAACTTGGTCAAAACTTTGCTCCGTTTTGAGTTTTGGAGAGTTTGGAACTCAAAGGTCGGGCCAATGATAGTTCTTTAGGTTGTTTGGACGACACATGGTCCAAACATAGCTCCGTTTCAGTTTTTGAGAGCTCGGAACCCAAAGTTCGTCCGAATGAGAGTTTTTCAGATGGTTTGGACAAATTGCTTCAAACTTTGCTCCGTCTTGAGTTTTGGAGAGTTTGGAACTCAAAGTTCGGCCCAATGAGAGATCTTTAGGTTGTTTGGACGACACATGGTCCAAACATTGCTCCATTTCAGTTTTTGAGATCTAGCATCCAAAAGTTCGTCACAATGAGAGTTTTTCATATGGTTTGGACGAACTTGGTCTAAACTTTGCTCCATTTTGAGTTTTGGAGAGTTAGGAACTCAAAGTTCGACCCAATGACAGTTCTTTAGGTGGTTTGGACGACACATGGTCAAAACTTTGCTCCGTTTCAGTTTCGTAGAGCGAACCCAAAGTTCGCCCCAAATGAGAGTTTTTCATATGGTTCGGACGAACTTGGTCCAAACTTTGCTCCGTTTTGAGTTTTGGAGAGTTTTGAACTCAAAGGACGTGCCAATGATAGTTCTTTAGGTTGTTTGGACGACGCATGGTCCAAACATTGCTCCGTTTCAGTTTTTGAGAGCTCGGAACACAAAGTTCGTCCCAATGAGAGTTTTTCAGATGGTTTGGACGAACTTGGTCCAAACTTTGCTCCGTTTCGAGTTTTGGAAAGTTTGGAACTCAAAGTTCGGCCCAACGACAGGTCTTTAGGTTGTTTGGACGACACATGGTCCAAACATTGCTCTGTTTCAGTTTTTGAGGGCTCGGAACGCAAAGTTCGTCCCAATGAGAGTTTTTCATATGGTTGTGATAAACTTGGTCCAAACTTTGCTCCACTTTGAGTTTTGGAACTTAAAGTTCGGCCCAATGAGACTTCTTTACGTTGTTTGGATGACACATGGTCCAAACTTTGCTCCGTTTCAGTTTTTGAGAGCTCGGAACCCAAAGTTCGTCCCAATGAGAGTTTTTCATATGGTTGTGATGAACTTGGTCCAAACTTTGCTCCACTTTGAGTTTTGGAGAGTTTGGAACTCAAAGTTCGGCCCAATGAGAGTTCTTTCCGTTGTTTGCATGACACATGGTCCAAACTTTGCTCCGTTTCAGTTTTTGAGAGCTCGGAACACAAAGTTCGTCCCAATGAGAGTTTTTCAGATGGTTTGGACGAACTTGGTCCAAACTTTGCTCCACTTTGAGTTTTGGAGAGTTTGGAACTCAAAGTTCGGCCCAATGAGAGTTCTTTCCGTTGTTTGCATGACACATGGTCCAAACATTGCTCCGTTTCAGTTTTTGAGAGCTCGGAACACAAAGTTCGTCCCAATGAGAGTTTTTCAGATGGTTTGGACGAACTTGGTCCAAACTTTGCTCCGTTTCGAGTTTTGGAAAGTTTGGAACTCAAAGTTCGGCCCAACGACAGGTCTTTAGGTTGTTTGGACGACACATGGTCCAAACATTGCTCCGTTTCAGTTTTTGAGGGCTCGGAACGCAAAGTTCGTCCCAATGAGAGTTTTTCATATGGTTGTGATAAACTTGGTCCAAACTTTGCTCCACTTTGAGTTTTGGAACTCAAAGTTCGGCCCAATGAGAGTTCTTTACGTTGTTTGGATGACACATGGTCCAAACTTTGCTCCGTTTCAGTTTTTGAGAGCTCGGAACCCAAAGTTCGTCCCAATGAGAGTTTTTCATATGGTTGTGATGAACTTGGTCCAAACTTTGCTCCACTTTGAGTTTTGGAGAGTTTGGAACTCAAAGTTCGGCCCAATGAGAGTTCTTTCCGTTGTTTGCATGACACATGGTCCAAACTTTGCTCCGTTTCAGTTTTTGAGAGCTCGGAACCCAAAGTTCGTCCCAATGAGAGTTTTTCATATGGTTTTGACGAACTTGGTCCAAACTTTGCTCGGTTTTGAGTTTTGGAGAGTTTGGAACTCCAAGTTCGGCCCAATGATAGTTATTTACGTTGTTTGGATGACACATGGTCCAAACTTTGCTCTGTTTCAGTTCTTGAGAGCTCGGAACCCAAAGTTCGTCCCAATGAGAGTTTTTCAGATGGTTTGGACGAACATGGTCCAAACTTTGCTCCGTTTCGAATTTTGGAAAGTTCGGAACTCAAAGTTCGGCCCAATGAGAGGTCTTTAGGTTGTTTGGACGACACATGGTCCAAACATTGCTCCGTTTAAGTTTTTGAGGGCTCGGAACCCAAAGTTCGTCCCAATGAGAGTTTTTCATATGGTTGTGATGAACTTGGTCCAAACTTTGCTCCACTTTGAGTTTTGGAGAGTTTGGAACTCAGAGTTCGGCCTAATGAGAGTTCTTTACGTTGTTTGGATGACACATGGTCCAAAATTTGCTCCGTTTCAATTTTTAAGCGCTCGGAACCCAAAGTTCGTCCCAATGAGAGTTTTTCAGATGGTTTGGACGAACTTGGTCCAAACTTTGCTCCGTTTTGAGTTTTGGAGACTTTAGAACTCAAAGTTCGGCCCAATTAGAGTTCTTTAGGTTGTTTGGACGACACATGGTCCAAACATTGCTCCGTTTCAGTTTTTGAGAGCTCGGAACACAAAGTTCGTCCCAATGAGAGTTTTTCAGATGGTTTGGACGAACTTGGTCCAAAGTTCTCTCCGTCTTGAGTTTTGGAGAGTTTGGAACTCAAAGGTCGGGCCAATGATTGTTCTTTAGGTTGTTTGGACGACACATGGTCCAAACATTGCTCCGTTTCAGTTTTTGATAGCTCGGAACCCAAAGTTCGTCCCAATGAGAGTTTTTCAGATGGTTTGGACGAACTTGGTCCAAAGTTTGCTCCGTCTTGAGTTTTGGAGAGTTTGGAACTCAAAGGTCGGGCCAATGATTGTTCTTTAGGTTGTTTGGACGACACATGGTCCAAACATTGCTCCGTTTCAGTTTTTGATAGCTCGGAACCCAAAGTTCGTCCCAATGAGAGTTTTTCATATGGTTTGGACGAACTTGGTCCAAACTTTGCTCCGTTTTGAGTTTTGGAGAGTTTGGAACTCAAAGGTCGGGACAATGATAGTTCTTTAGGTTGTTTGGACGACACATGGTCCAAACTTTGCTCTGTCTTGAGTTTTGGAGAGTTTGGAACTCAAAGTTCGGCCCAATGAGAGATCTTTAGGTTGTTTGGACGACACATGGTCCAAACATTGCTCCATTTCAGTTTTTGAGATCTAGGATCCAAAAGTTCGTCACAATGAGAGTTTTTCATATGGTTTGGACGAACTTGGTCCAAACTTTGCTCCATTTTTAGTTTTGGAGAGTTAGGAACTCAAAGTTCGACCCAATGACAGTTCTTTAGGTGGTTTGGACGACACATGGTCAAAACTTTGCTCCGTTTCAGTTTCGTAGAGCGAACCCAAAGTTCGCCCCAAAGGAGAGTTTTTCATATGGTTCGGACGAACTTGGTCCAAACTTTGCTCCGTTTTGAGTTTTGGAGAGTTTTGAACTCAAAGGACGTGCCAATGATAGTTCTTTAGGTTGTTTGGACGACGCATGGTCCAAACATTGCTCCGTTTCAGTTTTTGAGAGCTCGGAACACAAAGTTCGTCCCAATGAGAGTTTTTAAAATGGTTTGGACGAACTTGGTCCAAAGTTTGCTCCGTCTTGAGTTTTGGAGAGTTTGGAACTCAAAGGTCGGGCAAAATGATAGTTCTTTAGGTTGTTTGGACGACACGTGGTCCAAACATTGCTCCGTTTCAGTTTTTGAGAGCTCGGAACCCAAAGTTCGTCCCAATGAGAGTTTTTCATATGGTTTGGACGAACTTGGTCCAAACTTTGCTCCGTTTTGAGTTTTGGAGAGTTTGGAACTCAAAGGTCGGGCCAATGATAGTTCTTTAGGTTGTTTGGACGACACATGGTCCAAACATAGCTCCGTTTCAGTTTTTGAGAGCTCGGAACCCAAAGTTCGTCCGAATGAGAGTTTTTCAGATGGTTTGGACAAATTGCTTCAAACTTTGCTCCGTCTTGAGTTTTGGAGAGTTTGGAACTCAAAGTTCGGCCCAATGAGAGATCTTTAGGTTGTTTGGACGACACATGGTCCAAACATTGCTCCATTTCAGTTTTTGAGATCTAGCATCCAAAAGTTCGTCACAATGAGAGTTTTTCATATGGTTTGGACGAACTTGGTCTAAACTTTGCTCCATTTTGAGTTTTGGAGAGTTAGGAACTCAAAGTTCGACCCAATGACAGTTCTTTAGGTGGTTTGGACGACACATGGTCAAAACTTTGCTCCGTTTCAGTTTCGTAGAGCGAACCCAAAGTTCGCCCCAAATGAGAGTTTTTCATATGGTTCGGACGAACTTGGTCCAAACTTTGCTCCGTTTTGAGTTTTGGAGAGTTTTGAACTCAAAGGACGTGCCAATGATAGTTCTTTAGGTTGTTTGGACGACGCATGGTCCAAACATTGCTCCGTTTCAGTTTTTGAGAGCTCGGAACACAAAGTTCGTCCCAATGAGAGTTTTTCAGATGGTTTGGACGAACTTGGTCCAAAGTTTGCTCCGTCTTGAGTTTTGGAGAGTTTGGAACTCAAAGGTCGGGCCAATGATTGTTCTTTAGGTTGTTTGGACGACACATGGTCCAAACATTGCTCCGTTTCAGTTTTTGAGAGCTCGGAACCCAAAGTTCGTCCCAATGAGAGTTTTTCATATGGTTGTGATGAACTTGGTCCAAACTTTGCTCCACTTTGAGTTTTGGAGAGTTTGGAACTCAAAGTTCGGCCCAATGAGAGTTCTTTCCGTTGTTTGCATGACACATGGTCCAAACTTTGCTCCGTTTCAGTTTTTGAGAGCTCGGAACCCAAAGTTCGTCCCAATGAGAGTTTTTCATATGGTTTTGACGAACTTGGTCCAAACTTTGCTCGGTTTTGAGTTTTGGAGAGTTTGGAACTCCAAGTTCGGCCCAATGATAGTTATTTACGTTGTTTGGATGACACATGGTCCAAACTTTGCTCTGTTTCAGTTTTTGAGAGCTCGGAACCCAAAGTTCGTCCCAATGAGAGTTTTTCAGATGGTTTGGACGAACATGGTCCAAACTTTGCTCCGTTTTGAATTTTGGAAAGTTCGGAACTCAAAGTTCGGCCCAATGAGAGGTCTTTAGGTTGTTTGGACGACACATGGTCCAAACATTGCTCCGTTTAAGTTTTTGAGGGCTCGGAACCCAAAGTTCGTCCCAATGAGAGTTTTTCATATGGTTGTGATGAACTTGGTCCAAACTTTGCTCCACTTTGAGTTTTGGAGAGTTTGGAACTCAGAGTTCGGCCTAATGAGAGTTCTTTACGTTGTTTGGATGACACATGGTCCAAACTTTGCTCCGTTTCAATTTTTAAGCGCTCGGAACCCAAAGTTCGTCCCAATGAGAGTTTTTCAGATGGTTTGGACGAACTTGGTCCAAACTTTGCTCCGTTTTGAGTTTTGGAGACTTTAGAACTCAAAGTTCGGCCCAATTAGAGTTCTTTAGGTTGTTTGGACGACACATGGTCCAAACATTGCTCCGTTTCAGTTTTTGAGAGCTCGGAACACAAAGTTCGTCCCAATGAGAGTTTTTCAGATGGTTTGGACGAACTTGGTCCAAAGTTCTCTCCGTCTTGAGTTTTGGAGAGTTTGGAACTCAAAGGTCGGGCCAATGATTGTTCTTTAGGTTGTTTGGACGACACATGGTCCAAACATTGCTCCGTTTCAGTTTTTGATAGCTCGGAACCCAAAGTTCGTCCCAATGAGAGTTTTTCAGATGGTTTGGACGAACTTGGTCCAAAGTTTGCTCCGTCTTGAGTTTTGGAGAGTTTGGAACTCAAAGGTCGGGCCAATGATTGTTCTTTAGGTTGTTTGGACGACACATGGTCCAAACATTGCTCCGTTTCAGTTTTTGATAGCTCGGAACCCAAAGTTCGTCCCAATGAGAGTTTTTCATATGGTTTGGACGAACTTGGTCCAAACTTTGCTCCGTTTTGAGTTTTGGAGAGTTTGGAACTCAAAGGTCGGGACAATGATAGTTCTTTAGGTTGTTTGGACGACACATGGTCCAAACTTTGCTCCGTCTTGAGTTTTGGAGAGTTTGGAACTCAAAGTTCGGCCCAATGAGAGATCTTTAGGTTGTTTGGACGACACATGGTCCAAACATTGCTCCATTTCAGTTTTTGAGATCTAGGATCCAAAAGTTCGTCACAATGAGAGTTTTTCATATGGTTTGGACGAACTTGGTCCAAACTTTGCTCCATTTTTAGTTTTGGAGAGTTAGGAACTCAAAGTTCGACCCAATGACAGTTCTTTAGGTGGTTTGGACGACACATGGTCAAAACTTTGCTCCGTTTCAGTTTCGTAGAGCGAACCCAAAGTTCGCCCCAAAGGAGAGTTTTTCATATGGTTCGGACGAACTTGGTCCAAACTTTGCTCCGTTTTGAGTTTTGGAGAGTTTTGAACTCAAAGGACGTGCCAATGATAGTTCTTTAGGTTGTTTGGACGACGCATGGTCCAAACATTGCTCCGTTTCAGTTTTTGAGAGCTCGGAACACAAAGTTCGTCCCAATGAGAGTTTTTAAAATGGTTTGGACGAACTTGGTCCAAAGTTTGCTCCGTCTTGAGTTTTGGAGAGTTTGGAACTCAAAGGTCGGGCAAAATGATAGTTCTTTAGGTTGTTTGGACGACACGTGGTCCAAACATTGCTCCGTTTCAGTTTTTGAGAGCTCGGAACCCAAAGTTCGTCCCAATGAGAGTTTTTCATATGGTTTGGACGAACTTGGTCCAAACTTTGCTCCGTTTTGAGTTTTGGAGAGTTTGGAACTCAAAGGTCGGGCCAATGATAGTTCTTTAGGTTGTTTGGACGACACATGGTCCAAACATAGCTCCGTTTCAGTTTTTGAGAGCTCGGAACCCAAAGTTCGTCCGAATGAGAGTTTTTCAGATGGTTTGGACAAATTGCTTCAAACTTTGCTCCGTCTTGAGTTTTGGAGAGTTTGGAACTCAAAGTTCGGCCCAATGAGAGATCTTTAGGTTGTTTGGACGACACATGGTCCAAACATTGCTCCATTTCAGTTTTTGAGATCTAGCATCCAAAAGTTCGTCACAATGAGAGTTTTTCATATGGTTTGGACGAACTTGGTCTAAACTTTGCTCCATTTTGAGTTTTGGAGAGTTAGGAACTCAAAGTTCGACCCAATGACAGTTCTTTAGGTGGTTTGGACGACACATGGTCAAAACTTTGCTCCGTTTCAGTTTCGTAGAGCGAACCCAAAGTTCGCCCCAAATGAGAGTTTTTCATATGGTTCGGACGAACTTGGTCCAAACTTTGCTCCGTTTTGAGTTTTGGAGAGTTTTGAACTCAAAGGACGTGCCAATGATAGTTCTTTAGGTTGTTTGGACGACGCATGGTCCAAACATTGCTCCGTTTCAGTTTTTGAGAGCTCGGAACACAAAGTTCGTCCCAATGAGAGTTTTTCAGATGGTTTGGACGAACTTGGTCCAAAGTTTGCTCCGTCTTGAGTTTTGGAGAGTTTGGAACTCAAAGGTCGGGCCAATGATTGTTCTTTAGGTTGTTTGGACGACACATGGTCCAAACATTGCTCCGTTTCAGTTTTTGAGAGCTCGGAACCCAAAGTTCGTCCCAATGAGAGTTTTTCAGATGGTTTGGACGAACTTGGTCCAAAGTTTGCTCCGTCTTGAGTTTTGGAGAGTTTGGAACTCAAAGGTCGGGCCAATGATTGTTCTTTAGGTTGTTTGGACGACACATGGTCCAAACATTGCTCCGTTTCAGTTTTTGATAGCTCGGAACCCAAAGTTCGTCCCAATGAGAGTTTTTCATATGGTTTGGACGAACTTGGTCCAAACTTTGCTCCGTTTTGAGTTTTGGAGAGTTTGGAACTCAAAGGTCGGGACAATGATAGTTCTTTAGGTTGTTTGGACGACACATGGTCCAAACTTTGCTCCGTCTTGAGTTTTGGAGAGTTTGGAACTCAAAGTTCGGCCCAATGAGAGATCTTTAGGTTGTTTGGACGACACATGGTCCAAACATTGCTCCATTTCAGTTTTTGAGATCTAGGATCCAAAAGTTCGTCACAATGAGAGTTTTTCATATGGTTTGGACGAACTTGGTCCAAACTTTGCTCCATTTTTAGTTTTGGAGAGTTAGGAACTCAAAGTTCGACCCAATGACAGTTCTTTAGGTGGTTTGGACGACACATGGTCAAAACTTTGCTCCGTTTCAGTTTCGTAGAGCGAACCCAAAGTTCGCCCCAAAGGAGAGTTTTTCATATGGTTCGGACGAACTTGGTCCAAACTTTGCTCCGTTTTGAGTTTTGGAGAGTTTTGAACTCAAAGGACGTGCCAATGATAGTTCTTTAGGTTGTTTGGACGACGCATGGTCCAAACATTGCTCCGTTTCAGTTTTTGAGAGCTCGGAACACAAAGTTCGTCCCAATGAGAGTTTTTAAAATGGTTTGGACGAACTTGGTCCAAAGTTTGCTCCGTCTTGAGTTTTGGAGAGTTTGGAACTCAAAGGTCGGGCAAAATGATAGTTCTTTAGGTTGTTTGGACGACACGTGGTCCAAACATTGCTCCGTTTCAGTTTTTGAGAGCTCGGAACCCAAAGTTCGTCCCAATGAGAGTTTTTCATATGGTTTGGACGAACTTGGTCCAAACTTTGCTCCGTTTTGAGTTTTGGAGAGTTTGGAACTCAAAGGTCGGGCCAATGATAGTTCTTTAGGTTGTTTGGACGACACATGGTCCAAACATAGCTCCGTTTCAGTTTTTGAGAGCTCGGAACCCAAAGTTCGTCCGAATGAGAGTTTTTCAGATGGTTTGGACAAATTGCTTCAAACTTTGCTCCGTCTTGAGTTTTGGAGAGTTTGGAACTCAAAGTTCGGCCCAATGAGAGATCTTTAGGTTGTTTGGACGACACATGGTCCAAACATTGCTCCATTTCAGTTTTTGAGATCTAGCATCCAAAAGTTCGTCACAATGAGAGTTTTTCATATGGTTTGGACGAACTTGGTCTAAACTTTGCTCCATTTTGAGTTTTGGAGAGTTAGGAACTCAAAGTTCGACCCAATGACAGTTCTTTAGGTGGTTTGGACGACACATGGTCAAAACTTTGCTCCGTTTCAGTTTCGTAGAGCGAACCCAAAGTTCGCCCCAAATGAGAGTTTTTCATATGGTTCGGACGAACTTGGTCCAAACTTTGCTCCGTTTTGAGTTTTGGAGAGTTTTGAACTCAAAGGACGTGCCAATGATAGTTCTTTAGGTTGTTTGGACGACGCATGGTCCAAACATTGCTCCGTTTCAGTTTTTGAGAGCTCGGAACACAAAGTTCGTCCCAATGAGAGTTTTTCAGATGGTTTGGACGAACTTGGTCCAAAGTTTGCTCCGTCTTGAGTTTTGGAGAGTTTGGAACTCAAAGGTCGGGCCAATGATTGTTCTTTAGGTTGTTTGGACGACACATGGTCCAAACATTGCTCCGTTTCAGTTTTTGATAGCTCGGAACCCAAAGTTCGTCCCAATGAGAGTTTTTCAGATGGTTTGGACGAACTTGGTCCAAAGTTTGCTCCGTCTTGAGTTTTGGAGAGTTTGGAACTCAAAGGTCGGGCCAATGATTGTTCTTTAGGTTGTTTGGACGACACATGGTCCAAACATTGCTCCGTTTCAGTTTTTGATAGCTCGGAACCCAAAGTTCGTCCCAATGAGAGTTTTTCATATGGTTTGGACGAAGTTGGTCCAAACTTTGCTCCGTTTTGAGTTTTGGAGAGTTTGGAACTCAAAGGTCGGGACAATGATAGTTCTTTAGGTTGTTTGGACGACACATGGTCCAAACTTTGCTCCGTCTTGAGTTTTGGAGAGTTTGGAACTCAAAGTTCGGCCCAATGAGAGATCTTTAGGTTGTTTGGACGACACATGGTCCAAACATTGCTCCATTTCAGTTTTTGAGATCTAGGATCCAAAAGTTCGTCACAATGAGAGTTTTTCATATGGTTTGGACGAACTTGGTCCAAACTTTGCTCCATTTTTAGTTTTGGAGAGTTAGGAACTCAAAGTTCGACCCAATGACAGTTCTTTAGGTGGTTTGGATGACACATGGTCAAAACTTTGCTCCGTTTCAGTTTCGTAGAGCGAACCCAAAGTTCGCCCCAAATGAGAGTTTTTCATATGGTTCGGACGAACTTGGTCCAAACTTTGCTCCGTTTTGAATTTTGGAGAGTTTTGAACTCAAAGGACGTGCCAATGATAGTTCTTTAGGTTGTTTGGACGACGCATGGTCCAAACATTGCTCCGTTTCAGTTTTTGAGAGCTCGGAACACAAAGTTCGTCCCAATGAGAGTTTTTAAAATGGTTTGGACGAACTTGGTCCAAAGTTTGCTCCGTCTTGAGTTTTGGAGAGTTTGGAACTCAAAGGTCGGGCAAAATGATAGTTCTTTAGGTTGTTTGGACGACACATGGTCCAAACATTGCTCCGTTTCAGTTTTTGAGAGCTCGGAACCCAAAGTTCGTCCCAATGAGAGTTTTTCATATGGTTTGGACGAACTTGGTCCAAACTTTGCTCCGTTTTGAGTTTTGGAGAGTTTGGAACTCAAAGGTCGGGCCAATGATAGTTCTTTAGGTTGTTTGGACGACACATGGTCTAAACTTTGCTCCGTTTCAGTTTTTGAGAGCTCGGAACCCAAAGTTCGTCCCAATGAGAGTTTTTCATATGGTTTGGCCGAACTTGGTCAAAACTTTGCTCCGTTTTGAGTTTTGGAGAGTTTGGAACTCAAAGGTCGGGCCAATGATAGTTCTTTAGGTTGTTTGGACGACACATGGTCCAAACATAGATCCGTTTCAATTTTTGAGAGCTCGGAACCCAAAGTTCGTCCGAATGAGAGTTTTTCAGATGGTTTGGACAAATTGCTTCAAACTTTGCTCCGTCTTGAGTTTTGGAGAGTTTGGAACTCAAAGTTCGGCCCAATGAGAGATCTTTAGGTTGTTTGGACGACACATGGTCCAAACATTGCTCCATTTCAGTTTTTGAGATCTAGCATCCAAAAGTTCGTCACAATGAGAGTTTTTCATATGGTTTGGACGAACTTGGTCCAAACTTTGCTCCATTTTGAGTTTTGGAGAGTTAGGAACTCAAAGTTCGACCCAATGACAGTTCTTTAGGTGGTTTGGACGACACATGGTCAAAACTTTGCTCCGTTCCAGTTTCGTAGAGCGAACCCAAAGTTCGCCCCAAATGAGAGTTTTTCATATGGTTCGGACGAACTTGGTCCAAACTTTGCTCCGTTTTGAATTTTGGAGAGTTTTGAACTCAAAGGACGTGCCAATGATAGTTCTTTAGGTTGTTTGGACGACGCATGGTCCAAACATTGCTCCGTTTCAGTTTTTGAGAGCTCGGAACACAAAGTTCGTCCCAATGAGAGTTTTTCATATGGTTTGGACGAACTTGGTCAAAACTTTGCTCCGTTTTGAGTTTTGGAGACTTTGGAACTCAAAGGTCGGGCCAATGATAGTTCTTTAGGTTGTTTGGACGACACATGGTCCAAAACATTGCTCCGTTTCAGTTTTTGAGAGCTCGGAACCCAAAGTTCGTCCCAATGAGAGTTTTTCATATGGTTTGGACGAACTTGGTCAAAACTTTGCTCCGTTTTGAGTTTTGGAGAGTTTGGAACTCAAAGGTCGGGCCAATGATAGTTCTTTAGGTTGTTTGGACGACACATGGTCCAAACATAGCTCCGTTTCAGTTTTTGAGAGCTCGGAACCCAAAGTTCGTCCGAATGAGAGTTTTTCAGATGGTTTGGACAAATTGCTTCAAACTTTGCTCCGTCTTGAGTTTTGGAGAGTTTGGAACTCAAAGTTCGGCCCAATGAGAGATCTTTAGGTTGTTTGGACGACACATGGTCCAAACATTGCTCCATTTCAGTTTTTGAGATCTAGCATCCAAAAGTTCGTCACAATGAGAGTTTTTCATATGGTTTGGACGAACTTGGTCCAAACTTTGCTCCATTTTGAATTTTGGAGAGTTAGGAACTCAAAGTTTGACCCAATGACAGTTCTTTAGGTGGTTTGGACGACACATGGTCAAAACTTTGCTCCGTTTCAGTTTCGTAGAGCGAACCCAAAGTTCGCCCCAAATGAGAGTTTTTCATATGGTTCGGACGAACTTGGTCCAAACTTTGCTCCGTTTTGAATTTTGGAGAGTTTTGAACTCAAAGGACGTGCCAATGATAGTTCTTTAGGTTGTTTGGACGACGCATGGTCCAAACATTGCTCCGTTTCAGTTTTTGAGAGCTCGGAACCCAAAGTTCGTCCCAATGAGAGTTTTTCAGATGGTTTGGATGAACTTGGTCCAAACTTTGCTCCGTTTCGAGTTTTGGAAAGTTTGGAACTCAAAGTTCGGCCCAACGATAGGTCTTTAGGTTGTTTGGACGACACATGGTCCAAACATTGCTCCGTTTCAGTTTTTGAGGGCTCGGAACGCAAAGTTCGTCCCAATGAGAGTTTTTCATATGGTTGTGATGAACTTGGTCCAAACTTTGCTCCACTTTGAGTTTTGGAGAGTTTGGAACTCAAAGTTCGGCCCAATGAGAGTTCTTTACGTTGTTTGGATGACACATGGTCCAAACTTTGCTCCGTTTCAGTTTTTTAGAGCTCGGAACCCAAAGTTCGTCCCAATGAGAGTTTTTCATATGGTTTTGACGAACTTGGTCCAAACTTTGCTCCGTTTTGAGTTTTGGAGAGTTTGGAACTCCAAGTTCGGCCCAATGATAGTTATTTACGTTGTTTGGATGACACATGGTCCAAACTTTGCTCTATTTCAGTTTTTGAGAGCTCGGAACCCAAAGTTCGTCCCAATGAGAGTTTTTCAGATGGTTTGGACGAACATGGTCCAAACTTTGCTCCGTTTCGAATTTTGGAAAGTTCGGAACTCAAAGTTCGGCCCAATGAGAGGTCTTTAGGTTGTTTGGACGACACATGGTCCAAACATTGCTCCGTTTAAGTTTTTGAGGGCTTGGAACCCAAAGTTCGTCCCAATGAGAGTTTTTCATATGGTTGTGATGAACTTGGTCCAAACTTTGCTCCACTTTGAGTTTTGGAGAGTTTGGAACTCAGAGTTCGGCCTAATGAGAGTTCTTTACGTTGTTTGGATGACACATGGTCCAAACTTTGCTCCGTTTCAATTTTTAAGCGCTCGGAACCCAAAGTTCGTCCCAATGAGAGTTTTTCAGATGGTTTGGACGAACTTGGTCCAAACTTTGCTCCGTTTTGAGTTTTGGAGAGTTTAGAACTCAAAGGTCGGCCTAATTAGAGTTCTTTAGGTTGTTTGGACGACACATGGTCCAAACATTGCTCCGTTTCAGTTTTTGAGGGCTCGAAACACAAAGTTCGTCCCAATGAGAGTTTTTCAGATGGTTTGGACGAACTTTGTCCAAAGTTTGCTCCGTCTTTAGTTTTGGAGAGTTTGGAACTCAAAGGTCGGGACAATGATAGTTCTTTAGGTTGTTTGGACGACACATGGTCCAAACTTTGCTCCGTCTTGAGTTTTGGAGAGTTTGGAACTCAAAGTTCGGCCCAATGAGAGATCTTTAGGTTGTTTGGACGACACATGGTCCAAACATTGCTCCATTTCAGTTTTTGAGATCTAGCATCCAAAAGTTCGTCACAATGAGAGTTTTTCATATGGTTTGGACGAACTTGGTCCAAACTTTGCTCCATTTTTAGTTTTGGAGAGTTAGGAACTCAAAGTTCGACCGAATGACAGTTCTTTAGGTGGTTTGGACGACACATGGTCAAAACTTTGCTCCGTTTCAGTTTCGTAGAGCGAACCCAAAGTTCGCCCCAAAGGAGAGTTTTTCATATGGTTCGGACGAACTTGGTCCAACCTTTGCTCCGTTTTGAGTTTTGGAGAGTTTTGAACTCAAAGGACGTGCCAATGATAGTTCTTTAGGTTGTTTGGATGACGCATGGTCCAAACATTGCTCCGTTTCAGTTTTTGAGAGCTCAGAACACAAAGTTCGTCCCAATGAGAGTTTTTAAAATGGTTTGGACGAACTTGGTCCAAAGTTTGCTCCGTCTTGAGTTTTGGAGAGTTTGGAACTCAAAGGTCGGGCAAAATGATAGTTCTTTAGGTTGTTTGGACGACACATGGTCCAAACATTGCTCCGTTTCAGTTTTTGAGAGCTCGGAACCCAAAGTTCGTCCCAATGAGAGTTTTTCATATGGTTTGGACGAACTTGGTCCAAACTTTGCTCCGTTTTGAGTTTTGGAGAGTTTGGAACTCAAAGGTCGGGCCAATGATAGTTCTTTAGGTTGTTTGGACGACACATGGTCTAAACTTTGCTCCGTTTCAGTTTTTGAGAGCTCGGAACCCAAAGTTCGTCCCAATGAGAGTTTTTCATATGGTTTGGCCGAACTTGGTCAAAACTTTGCTCCGTTTTGAGTTTTGGAGAGTTTGGAACTCAAAGGTCGGGCCAATGATAGTTCTTTAGGTTGTTTGGACGACACATGGTCCAAACATAGATCCGTTTCAATTTTTGAGAGCTCGGAACCCAAAGTTCGTCCGAATGAGAGTTTTTCAGATGGTTTGGACAAATTGCTTCAAACTTTGCTCCGTCTTGAGTTTTGGAGAGTTTGGAACTCAAAGTTCGGCCCAATGAGAGATCTTTAGGTTGTTTGGACGACACATGGTCCAAACATTGCTCCATTTCAGTTTTTGAGATCTAGCATCCAAAAGTTCGTCACAATGAGAGTTTTTCATATGGTTTGGACGAACTTGGTCCAAACTTTGCTCCATTTTGAGTTTTGGAGAGTTAGGAACTCAAAGTTCGACCCAATGACAGTTCTTTAGGTGGTTTGGACGACACATGGTCAAAACCTTGCTCCGTTTCAGTTTCGTAGAGCGAACCCAAAGTTCGCCCCAAATGAGAGTTTTTCATATGGTTCGGACGAACTTGGTCCAAACTTTGCTCCGTTTTGAATTTTGGAGAGTTTTGAACTCAAAGGACGTGCCAATGATAGTTCTTTAGGTTGTTTGGACGACGCATGGTCCAAACATTGCTCCGTTTCAGTTTTTGAGAGCTCGGAACACAAAGTTCGTCCCAATGAGAGTTTTTCAGATGGTTTGGACGAACTTGGTCCAAACTTTGCTCCGTTTCGAGTTTTGGAAAGTTTGGAACTCAAAGTTCGGCCCAACGATAGGTCTTTAGGTTGTTTGGACGACCCATGGTCCAAACATTGCTCCGTTTCAGTTTTTGAGGGCTCGGAACGCAAAGTTCGTCCCAATGAGAGTTTTTCATATGGTTGTGATGAACTTGGTCCAAACTTTGCTCCACTTTGAGTTTTGGAGAGTTTGGAACTCAAAGTTCGGCCCAATGAGAGTTCTTTACGTTGTTTGGATGACACATGGTCCAAACTTTGCTCCGTTTCAGTTTTTTAGAGCTCGGAACCCAAAGTTCGTCCCAATGAGAGTTTTTCATATGGTTTTGACGAACTTGGTCCAAACTTTGCTCCGTTTTGAGTTTTGGAGAGTTTGGAACTCCAAGTTCGGCCCAATGATAGTTATTTACGTTGTTTGGATGACACATGGTCCAAACTTTGCTCTATTTCAGTTTTTGAGAGCTCGGAACCCAAAGTTCGTCCCAATGAGAGTTTTTCAGATGGTTTGGACGAACATGGTCCAAACTTTGCTCCGTTTCGAATTTTGGAAAGTTCGGAACTCAAAGTTCGGCCCAATGAGAGGTCTTTAGGTTGTTTGGACGACACATGGTCCAAACATTGCTCCGTTTAAGTTTTTGAGGGCTCGGAACCCAAAGTTCGTCCCAATGAGGGTTTTTCATATGGTTGTGATGAACTTGGTCCAAACTTTGCTCCACTTTGAGTTTTGGAGAGTTTGGAACTCAGAGTTCGGCCTAATGAGAGTTCTTTACGTTGTTTGGATGACACATGGTCCAAACTTTGCTCCGTTTCAATTTTTAAGCGCTCGGAACCCAAAGTTCGTCCCAATGAGAGTTTTTCAGATGGTTTGGACAAACTTGGTCCAAACTTTGCTCCGTTTTGAGTTTTGGAGAGTTTAGAACTCAAAGTTCGGCCTAATTAGAGTTCTTTAGGTTGTTTGGACGACACATGGTCCAAACATTGCTCCGTTTCAGTTTTTGAGGGCTCGGAACACAAAGTTCGTCCCAATGAGAGTTTTTCAGATGGTTTGGACGAACTTTGTCCAAATTTTGCTCCGTCTTTAGTTTTGGAGAGTTTGGAACTCAAAGGTCGGGACAATGATAGTTCTTTAGGTTGTTTGGACGACACATGGTCCAAACTTTGCTCCGTCTTGAGTTTTGGAGAGTTTGGAACTCAAAGTTCGGCCCAATGAGAGATCTTTAGGTTGTTTGGACGACACATGGTCCAAACATTGCTCCATTTCAGTTTTTGAGATCTAGCATCCAAAAGTTCGTCACAATGAGAGCTTTTCATATGGTTTGGACGAACTTGGTCCAAACTTTGCTCCATTTTTAGTTTTGGAGAGTTAGGAACTCAAAGTTCGACCGAATGACAGTTCTTTAGGTGGTTTGGACGACACATGGTCAAAACTTTGCTCCGTTTCAGTTTCGTAGAGCGAACCCAAAGTTCGCCCCAAAGGAGAGTTTTTCATATGGTTCGGACGAACTTGGTCCAACCTTTGCTCCGTTTTGAGTTTTGGAGAGTTTTGAACTCAAAGGACGTGCCAATGATAGTTCTTTAGGTTGTTTGGATGACGCATGGTCCAAACATTGCTCCGTTTCAATTTTTGAGAGCTCGGAACACAAAGTTCGTCCCAATGAGAGTTTTTCAGATGGTTTGGACGAACTTGGTCCAAACTTTGCTCCGTTTCGAGTTTTGGAAAGTTTGGAACTCAAAGTTCGGCCCAACGATAGGTCTTTAGGTTGTTTGGACGACCCATGGTCCAAACATTGCTCCGTTTCAGTTTTTGAGGGCTCGGAACGCAAAGTTCGTCCCAATGAGAGTTTTTCATATGGTTGTGATGAACTTGGTCCAAACTTTGCTCCACTTTGAGTTTTGGAGAGTTTGGAACTCAAAGTTCGGCCCAATGAGAGTTCTTTACGTTGTTTGGATGACACATGGTCCAAACTTTGCTCCGTTTCAGTTTTTTAGAGCTCGGAACCCAAAGTTCGTCCCAATGAGAGTTTTTCATATGGTTTTGACGAACTTGGTCCAAACTTTGCTCCGTTTTGAGTTTTGGAGAGTTTGGAACTCCAAGTTCGGCCCAATGATAGTTATTTACGTTGTTTGGATGACACATGGTCCAAACTTTGCTCTATTTCAGTTTTTGAGAGCTCGGAACCCAAAGTTCGTCCCAATGAGAGTTTTTCAGATGGTTTGGACGAACATGGTCCAAACTTTGCTCCGTTTCGAATTTTGGAAAGTTCGGAACTCAAAGTTCGGCCCAATGAGAGGTCTTTAGGTTGTTTGGACGACACATGGTCCAAACATTGCTCCGTTTAAGTTTTTGAGGGCTCGGAACCCAAAGTTCGTCCCAATGAGGGTTTTTCATATGGTTGTGATGAACTTGGTCCAAACTTTGCTCCACTTTGAGTTTTGGAGAGTTTGGAACTCAGAGTTCGGCCTAATGAGAGTTCTTTACGTTGTTTGGATGACACATGGTCCAAACTTTGCTCCGTTTCAATTTTTAAGCGCTCGGAACCCAAAGTTCGTCCCAATGAGAGTTTTTCAGATGGTTTGGACGAACTTGGTCCAAACTTTGCTCCGTTTTGAGTTTTGGAGAGTTTAGAACTCAAAGTTCGGCCTAATTAGAGTTCTTTAGGTTGTTTGGACGACACATGGTCCAAACATTGCTCCGTTTCAGTTTTTGAGGGCTCGGAACACAAAGTTCGTCCCAATGAGAGTTTTTCAGATGGTTTGGACGAACTTTGTCCAAATTTTGCTCCGTCTTTAGTTTTGGAGAGTTTGGAACTCAAAGGTCGGGACAATGATAGTTCTTTAGGTTGTTTGGACGACACATGGTCCAAACTTTGCTCCGTCTTGAGTTTTGGAGAGTTTGGAACTCAAAGTTCGGCCCAATGAGAGATCTTTAGGTTGTTTGGACGACACATGGTCCAAACATTGCTCCATTTCAGTTTTTGAGATCTAGCATCCAAAAGTTCGTCACAATGAGAGCTTTTCATATGGTTTGGACGAACTTGGTCCAAACTTTGCTCCATTTTTAGTTTTGGAGAGTTAGGAACTCAAAGTTCGACCGAATGACAGTTCTTTAGGTGGTTTGGACGACACATGGTCAAAACTTTGCTCCGTTTCAGTTTCGTAGAGCGAACCCAAAGTTCGCCCCAAAGGAGAGTTTTTCATATGGTTCGGACGAACTTGGTCCAACCTTTGCTCCGTTTTGAGTTTTGGAGAGTTTTGAACTCAAAGGACGTGCCAATGATAGTTCTTTAGGTTGTTTGGACGACGCATGGTCCAAACATTGCTCCGTTTCAGTTTTTGAGAGCTCGGAACACAAAGTTCGTCCCAATGAGAGTTTTTAAAATGGTTTGGACGAACTTGGTCCAAAGTTTGCTCCGTCTTGAGTTTTGGAGAGTTTGGAACTCAAAGGTCGGGCAAAATGATAGTTCTTTAGGTTGTTTGGACGACACATGGTCCAAACATTGCTCCGTTTCAGTTTTTGAGAGCTCAGAACCCAAAGTTCGTCCCAATGAGAGTTTTTCATATGGTTTGGACGAACTTGGTCCAAACTTTGCTCCGTTTTGAGTTTTGGAGAGTTTGGAACTCAAAGGTCGGGCCAATGATAGTTCTTTAGGTTGTTTGGACGACACATGGTCCAAACTTTGCTCCGTTTCAGTTTTTGAGAGCTCGGAACCCAAAGTTCGTCCCAATGACAGTTTTTCAGATGGTTTGGACAAAGTTGCTCCAAACTTTGCTCCGTCTTGAGTTTTGGAGAGTTTTGAACTCAAAGTTCGGCCCAATGAGAGATCTTTAGGTTGTTTGGACGACACATGGTCCAAACATTGCTCCATTTCAGTTTTTGAGATCTCGGATCCCAAAGTTCGTCACAATGAGAGTTTTTCATATGGTTTGGACGAACTTGGTCCAAACTTTGCTCCATTTTGAGTTTTGGAGAGTTAGGAACTGAAAGTTCGGCCGAATGACAGTTCTTTAGGTGGTTTGGACGACACATGGTCAAAACTTTGCTCCGTTTCAGTTTCGTAGAGCGAACCCAAAGTTCGCCCCAAATGAGAGTTTTTCATATGGTTCGGACGAACTTGGTCCAAACTTTTCTCCACTTTGAGTTTTGGAGAGTTTGGAACTCAAAGTTCGGCCCAATGAGAGTTCTTTACGTTGTTTGGATGACACATGGTCCAAACTTTGCTCCGTTTCAATTTTTAAGCGCTCGGAACCCAAAGTTCGTCCCAACGAGAGTATTTCAGATGGTTTGGACGAACTTGGTCAAAACTTTGCTCCGTTTTGAGTTTTGTAGAGTTTGGAACTCAAAGATCGGGCCAATGATAGTTCTTTAGGTTGTTTGGACGACACATGGTCCAAACATTGCTCCGTTTCAGGTTTTGAGAGCTCGAAAACCAAAGTTCGTCCCAATGAGAGTTTTTCATATGGTTGTGATGAACTTGGTCCAAACTTTGCTCCACTTTGAGTTTTGGAGAGTTTGGAACTCAAAGTTCGGCCCAATGAGAGTTCTTTAGGTTGTTTGGACGACACATGGTCCAAACATTGCTCCGTTTCAGTTTTTGAGAGCTCGGAACCCAAAGTTCGTCCCAATGAGAGTTTTTCATATGGTTGTGATGAACTTGGTCCAAACTTTGCTCCACTTTGAGTTTTGGAGAGTTTGGAACTCAAAGTTCGGCCCAATGAGAGTTCTTTCCGTTGTTTGCATGACACATGGTCCAAACTTTGCTCCGTTTCAGTTTTTGAGAGCTCGGAACCCAAAGTTCGTCCCAATGAGAGTTTTTCATATGGTTTTGACGAACTTGGTCCAAACTTTGCGCCGTTTTGAGTTTTGGAGAGTTTGGAACTCCAAGTTCGACCCAATGATAGTTATTTACGTTGTTTGGATGACACATGGTCCAAACTTTGCTCCGTTTCAGTTTTTGAGAGCTCGGAACCCAAAGTTCGTCCCCATGAGAGTTTTTCATATGGTTTGGACGAACTTGGTCAAAACTTTGCTCCGTTTTGAGTTTTGGAGAGTTTGGAACTCAAAGGTCGGGCCAATGATAGTTCTTTAGGTTGTTTGGACGACACATGGTCCAAACATTGCTCCGTTTCAGGTTTTGAGAGCTCGAAAACCAAAGTTCGTCCCAATGAGAGTTTTTCATATGGTTGTGATGAACTTGGTCCAAACTTTGCTCCACTTTGAGTTTTGGAGAGTTTGGAACTCAAAGTTCGGCCCAATGAGAGTTCTTTAGGTTGTTTGGACGACACATGGTCCAAACATTGCTCCGTTTCAGTTTTTGAGAGCTCGGAACCCAAAGTTCGTCCCAATGAGAGTTTTTCATATGGTTGTGATGAACTTGGTCCAAACTTTGCTCCACTTTGAGTTTTGGAGAGTTTGGAACTCAAAGTTCGGCCCAATGAGAGTTCTTTCCGTTGTTTGCATGACACATGGTCCAAACTTTGCTCCGTTTCAGTTTTTGAGAGCTCGGAACCCAAAGTTCGTCCCAATGAGAGTTTTTCATATGGTTTTGACGAACTTGGTCCAAACTTTTCTCCACTTTGAGTTTTGGAGAGTTTGGAACTCAAAGTTCGGCCCAATGAGAGTTCTTTACGTTGTTTGGATGACACATGGTCCAAACTTTGCTCCGTTTCAGTTTTTTAGCGCTCGGAACCCAAAGTTCGTCCCAACGAGAGTATTTCAGATGGTTTGGACGAACTTGGTCAAAACTTTGCTCCGTTTTGAGTTTTGGAGAGTTTGGAACTCAAAGGTCGGGCCAATGATAGTTCTTTAGGTTGTTTGGACGACACATGGTCCAAACATTGCTCCGTTTCAGGTTTTGAGAGCTCGAAACCCAAAGTTCGTCCCAATGAGAGTTTTTCATATGGTTGTGATGAACTTGGTCCAAACTTTGCTCCACTTTGAGTTTTGGAGAGTTTGGAACTCAAAGTTCGGCCCAATGAGAGTTCTTTAGGTTGTTTGGACGACACATGGTCCAAACATTGCTCCGTTTCAGTTTTTGAGAGCTCGGAACCCAAAGTTCGTCCCAATGAGAGTTTTTCATATGGTTGTGATGAACTTGGTCCAAACTTTGCTCCACTTTGAGTTTTGGAGAGTTTGGAACTCAAAGTTCGGCCCAATGAGAGTTCTTTCCGTTGTTTGCATGACACATGGTCCAAACTTTGCTCCGTTTCAGTTTTTGAGAGCTCGGAACCCAAAGTTCGTCCCAATGAGAGTTTTTCATATGGTTTTGACGAACTTGGTCCAAACTTTGCTCCGTTTTGAGTTTTGGAGAGTTTGGAACTCCAAGTTCGACCCAATGATAGTTATTTACGTTGTTTGGATGACACATGGTCCAAACTTTGCTCCGTTTCAGTTTTTGAGAGCTCGGAACCCAAAGTTCGTCCCCATGAGAGTTTTTCATATGGTTTGGACGAACTTGGTCAAAACTTTGCTCCGTTTTGAGTTTTGGAGAGTTTGGAACTCAAAGGTCGGGCCAATGATAGTTCTTTAGGTTGTTTGGACGACACATGGTCCAAACATAGCTCCGTTTCAGTTTTTGAGAGCTCGGAACCCAAAGTTCGTCCCAATGAGAGTTTTTCAGATGTTTGGACGAACATGGTCCAAACTTTGCTCCGTTTCAAGTTTTGGAAAGTTCGGAACTCAAAGTTCGGCCCAATGAGAGGTCTTTAGGTTGTTTGGACGAAACATGGTCCAAACATTGCTCCGTTTCAGTTTTTGAGGGCTCGGAACCCAAAGTTCGTCCCAATGAGAGTTTTTCATATGGGATGAACTTGTTCCAAACTTTGCTCCACTTTGAGTTTTGGAGAGTTTGGAACTCAAAGTTCGGCCCAGTGAGAGTTATTTACGTTGTTTGGATGACACATGGTACAAACTTTGCTCCGTTTCAGTTTTTGAGAGCTCGGAACCCAAAGTTCGTCCCAATGAGAGTTTTTCATATGGTTTTGACGAACTTGGTCCAAACTTTGCTCCGTTTTGAGTTTTGGAGAGTTTGGAACTCCAAGTTCGACCCAATGATAGTTATTTACGTTGTTTGGATGACACATGGTCCAAACTTTGCTCCGTTTCAGTTTTTGAGAGCTCGGAACCCAAAGTTCGTCCCCATGAGAGTTTTTCATATGGTTTGGACGAACTTGGTCAAAACTTTGCTCCGTTTTGAGTTTTGGAGAGTTTGGAACTCAAAGGTCGGGCCAATGATAGTTCTTTAGGTTGTTTGGACGACACATGGTCCAAACATAGCTCCGTTTCAGTTTTTGAGAGCTCGGAACCCAAAGTTCGTCCGAATGAGAGTTTTTCAGATGTTTGGACGAACATGGTCCAAACTTTGCTCCGTTTCAAGTTTTGGAAAATTCGGAACTCAAAGTTCGGCCCAATGAGAGGTCTTTAGGTTGTTTGGACGAAACATGGTCCAAACATTGCTCCGTTTCAGTTTTTGAGGGCTCGGAACCCAAAGTTCGTCCCAATGAGAGTTTTTCATATGGGATGAACTTGTTCCAAACTTTGCTCCACTTTGAGTTTTGGAGAGTTTGGAACTCAAAGTTTGGCCCAATGAGAGTTATTTACGTTGTTTGGATGACACATGGTACAAACTTTGCTCCGTTTCAGTTTTTGAGAGCTCGGAACCCAAAGTTCGTCCCAATGAGAGTTTTTCATATGGTTTGGACGAACTTGGTCAAAACTTTGCTCCGTTTTGAGTTTTGGAGAGTTTGGAACTCAAAGGTCGGGCCAATGATAGTTCTTTAGGTTGTTTGGACGACACATGGTCCAAACATAGCTCCGTTTCAGTTTTTGAGAGCTCGGAACCCAAAGTTCGTCCCAATGAGAGTTTTTTCAGATGTTTGGACGAACATGGTCCAAACTTTGCTCCGTTTCAAGTTTTGGAAAGTTCGGAACTCAAAGTTCGGCCCAATGAGAGGTCTTTAGGTTGTTTGGACGACACATGGTGCAAACATTGCTCCGTTTCAGTTTTTGAGGGCTCGGAACCCACAGTTCGTCCCAATGAGAGTTTTTCATATGGTTGTGATGAACTTGGTCCAAACTTTGCTCCACTTTGAGTTTTGGAGAGTTTGGAACTCAAAGTTTGGCCCAATGAGAGTTCTTTACGTTGTTTGGATGACACATGGTCCAAACTTTGCTCCGTTTCAGTTTTTGAGAGCTCGGAACCCAAAGTTCGTCCCAATGAGAGTTTTTCATATGGTTGTGATGAACTTGGTCCAAACTTTGCTCCACTTTGAGTTTTGGAGAGTTTGGAACTCAAAGTTCGGCCCAATGAGAGTTCTTTACGTTGTTTGGATGACATATGGTCCAAACTTTGCTCCGTTTCAGTTTTTGACAGCTCGGAACCGAAAGTTCGTCCCAATGAGAGTTTTTCATATGGTTGTGATGAACTTGGTCCAAACTTTGCTCCACTTCGAGTTTTGTAGAGTTTGGAACTCAAAGTTCGGCCCAATGAGAGTTCTTTCCGTTGTTTGCATGACACATGGTCCAAACTTTGCTCCGTTTCAGTTTTTGAGAGCTCGGAACCCAAAGTTCGTCCCAATGAGAGTTTTTCATATGGTTTGGACGAACTTGGTCAAAACTTTGCTCCGTTTTGAGTTTTGGAGAGTTTGGAACTCAAAGGTCGGGCCAATGATAGTTCTTTAGGTTGTTTGGACGACACATGGTCCAAACATTGCTCCGTTTCAGTTTTTGAGAGCTCGGAACCCAAAGTTCGTCCCAATGAGAGTTTTTCAGATGTTTGGACGAACATGGTCCAAACTTTGCTCCGTTTCAAGTTTTGGATAGTTCGGAACTCAAAGTTCGGCCCAATGAGAGGTCTTTAGGTTGTTTGGACGACACATGGTCCAAACATTGCTCCGTTTCAGTTTTTGAGGGCTCGGAACCCACAGTTCGTCCCAATGAGAGTTTTTCATTTGGTTGTGATGAACTTGGTCCAAACTTTGTTCCACTTTGAGTTTTGGAGAGTTTGGAACTCAAAGTTCGGCCCAATGAGAGTTCTTTACGTTGTTTGGATGACACATGGTCCAAACTTTGCTCCGTTTCAATTTTTAAGCGCTCGGAACCCAAAGTTCGTCCCAATGAGAGTATTTCAGATGGTTTGGACGAACTTGGTCAAAACATTGCTCCGTTTTGAGTTTTGGAGAGTTTGGAACTCAAAGGTCGGGCCAATGATAGTTCTTTAGGTTGTTTGGACGACACATGGTCCAAACATTGCTCCGTTTCAGTTTTTGAGAGCTCGGAACCCAAAGTTCGTCCGAATGAGAGTTTTTCATATGGTTGTGATGAACTTGGTCCAAACTTTGCTCCACTTTGAGTTTTGGAGAGTTTGGAACTCAAAGTTCGGCCCAATGAGAGTTATTTACGTTGTTTGGATGACACATGGTCCAAACTTTGCTCCGTTTCAGTTTTTGACAGCTCGGAACCCAAAGTTCGTCCCAATGAGAGTTTTTCATATGGTTTGGACGAACTTGGTCAAAACTTTTCTCCGTTTTGAGTTTTGGAGAGTTTTGAACTCAAAGGTCGGGCCAATGATAGTTCTTTAGGTTGTTTGGACGACACATGGTCCAAACATAGCTCCGTTTCAGTTTTTTAGAGCTCGGAACCCAAAGTTCGTCCCAATGAGAGTTTTTCAGATGGTTTGGACGAACTTGGTCCAAACTTTGTTCCGTTTCGAGTTTTGGAAAGTTCGGAACTCAAAGTTCGGCCCAATGACAAGTCTTTAGGTTGTTTGGACGACACATGGTCCAAACATTGCTCCGTTTCAGTTTTTGAGGGCTCGGAACCCAAAGTTCGTCCCAATGAGAGTTTTTCATATGGTTGTGATGAACTTGGTCCAAACTTTGCTCCACTTTGAATTTTGGAGAGTTTGGAACTCATAGTTCGGCCCAATGAGAGTTCTTTACGTTGTTTGGATGACACATGGTCCAAACTTTGCTCCGTTTCAGTTTTTGAGAGCTCGGAACCCAAAGTTCGTCCGAATGAGAGTTTTTCATATGGTTGTGATGAACTTGGTCCAAACTTTGCTCCACTTTGAGTTTTGGAGAGTTTGGAACTCAAAGTTCGGCCCAATGAGAGTTATTTACGTTGTTTGGATGACACATGGTCCAAACTTTGCTCCGTTTCAGTTTTTGACAGCTCGGAACCCAAAGTTCGTCCCAATGAGAGTTTTTCATATGGTTTGGACGAACTTGGTCAAAACTTTTCTCCGTTTTGAGTTTTGGAGAGTTTTGAACTCAAAGGTCGGGCCAATGATAGTTCTTTAGGTTGTTTGGACGACACATGGTCCAAACATAGCTCTGTTTCAGTTTTTTAGAGCTCGGAACCCAAAGTTCGTCCCAATGAGAGTTTTTCAGATGGTTTGGACGAACTTGGTCCAAACTTTGCTCCGTTTCGAGTTTTGGAAAGTTCGGAACTCAAAGTTCGGCCCAATGACAAGTCTTTAGGTTGTTTGGACGACACATGGTCCAATTATTGCTCCGTTTCAGTTTTTGAGGGCTCGGAACGCAAAGTTCGTCCCAATGAGAGTTTTTCATATGGTTGTGATGAACTTGGTCGAAACTTTGCTCCACTTTGAGTTTTGGAGAGTTTGGAACTCAAAGTTCGGCCCAATGAGAGTTCTTTACGTTGTTTGGATGACACATGGTCCAAACTTTGCTCCGTTTCAGTTTTTGAGAGCTCGGAACCCAAAGTTCGTCCCAATGAGAGTTTTTCATATGGTTGTGATGAACTTGGTCCAAACTTTGCTCCACTTTGAGTTTTGGAGAGTTTGGAACTCAAAGTTCGGCCCAGTGAGAGTTCTTTCCGTTGTTTGCATGACACCTGGTCCAAACTTTGCTCCGTTTCAGTTTTTGAGAGCTCGGAACCCAAAGTTCGTCCCAATGAGAGTTTTTCATATGGTTTGGACGAACTTGGTCAAAACTTTTCTCCGTTTTGAGTTTTTGAGAGTTTTGAACACAAAGGTCGGGCCAATGATAGTTCTTTAGGTTGTTTGGACGACACATGGTCCAAACATAGCTCCGTTTCAGTTTTTTAGAGCTCGGAACCCAAAGTTCGTCCCAATGAGAGTTTTTCAGATGTTTGGACGAACATGGTCCAAACTTTGCTCCGTTTCAAGTTTTGGAAAGTTCGGAACTCAAAGTTCGGCCCAATGAAAGGTCTTTAGGTTGTTTGGACGACACATGGTCCAAACATTGCTACGTTTCAGTTTTTGAGGGCTCGGAACCCACAGTTCGTCCCAATGAGAGTTTTTCATATGGTTGTGATGAACTTGGTCCAAACTTTGCTCCCCTTTGAGTTTTGGAGTGTTTGGAACTCAAAGTTCGGCCCAATGAGAGTTATTTACGTTGTTTGGATGACACATGGTCCAAACTTTGCTCCGTTTCAGTTTTTGAGAGCTCGGAACCCAAAGTTCGTCCCAATGAGAGTTTTTCATATGGTTTGGACGAACTTGGTCAAAACTTTTCTCCGTTTTGAGTTTTGGAGAGTTTTGAACTCAAAGGTCGTGCCAATGATAGTTCTTTAGGTTGTTTGGACGACACATGGTCCAAACATAGCTCCGTTTCAGTTTTTTAGAGCTCGGAACCCAAAGTTCGTCCCAATGAGAGTTTTTCAGATGGTTTGGACGAACTTGGTCCAAACTTTGTTCCGTTTCGAGTTTTGGAAAGTTCGGAACTCAAAGTTCGGCCCAGTGACAAGTCTTTAGGTTGTTTGGACGACACATGGTCCAAACATTGCTCCGTTTCAGTTTTTGAGGGCTCAGAACGCAAAGTTCGTCCCAATGAGAGTTTTTCATATGGTTGTGATGAACTTGGTCCAAACTTTGCTCCACTTTGAGTTTTGGAGAGTTTGGAACTCAAAGATCGGCCCAATGAGAGTTCTTTACGTTGTTTGGATGACACATGGTCCAAACTTTGCTCCGTTTCAGTTTATGAGAGCTCGGAACCCAAATATCGTCCCAATGAGAGTTTTTCATATGGTTGTGATGAACTTGGTCCAAACTTTGCTCCACTTTGAGTTTTGGAGAGTTTGGAACTCAAAGTTCGGTCCAATGAGAGTTATTTACGTTGTTTGGATGACACATGGTCTAAACTTTGCTCCGTTTCAGTTTTTGAGAGCTCGGAACCCAAAGTTCGTCCCAATGAGAGTTTTTCATATGGTTTGGACGAACTTGGTCAAAACTTTTCTCCGTTTTGAGTTTTGGAGAGTTTTGAACTCAAAGGTCGTGCCAATGATAGTTCTTTAGGTTGTTTGGACGACACATGGTCCAAACATAGCTCCGTTTCAGTTTTTTAGAGCTCGGAACCCAAAGTTCGTCCCAATGAGAGTTTTTCAGATGGTTTGGACGAACTTGGTCCAAACTTTGTTCCGTTTCGAGTTTTGGAAAGTTCGGAACTCAAAGTTCGGCCCAATGACAAGTCTTTAGGTTGTTTGGACGACACATGGTCCAAACATTGCTCCGTTTCAGTTTTTGAGGGCTCGGAATGCAAAGTTCGTCCCAATGAGAGTTTTTCATATGGTTGTGATGAACTTGGTCCAAACTTTGCTCCACTTTGAGTTTTGGAGAGTTTGGAACTCAAAGTTCGGCCCAATGAGAGTTCTTTACGTTGTTTGGATGACACATGGTCCAAACTATGCTCCGTTTCAGTTTTTGAGAGCTCGGAACCCAAAGTTCGTCCCAATGAGAGTTTTTCATATGGTTATGATGAACTTGGTCGAAACTTTGCTCCACTTTGAGTTTTGGAGAGTTTGGAACTCAAAGTTCGGCCCAATGAGAGTTCTTTACGTTGTTTGGATGACACATGGTCCAAACTTTTCTCCGTTTCAGTTTTTGAGAGCTCGGAACCCAAAGTTCGTCCCAATGAGAGTTTTTCATATGGTTTGGACGTACTTGGTCAAAACTTTTCTCCGTTTTGAGTTTTGGAGAGTTTTGAACTCAAAGGTCGTGCCAATGATAGTTCTTTAGGTTGTTTGGACGACACATGGTCCAAACATAGCTCCGTTTCAGTTTTTTAGAGATCGGAACCCAAAGTTCGTCCCAATGAGAGTTTTTCAGATGGTTTGGACGAACTTGGTCCAAACTTTGCTCCGTTTCGAGTTTTGGAAAGTTCGGAACTCAAAGTTCGGCCCAATGACAAGTCTTTAGGTTGTTTGGACGACACATGGTCCAATTATTGCTCCGTTTCAGTTTTTGAGGGCTCGGAACGCAAAGTTCGTCCCAATGAGAGTTTTTCATATGGTTGTGATGAACTTGGTCGAAACTTTGCTCCACTTTGAGTTTTGGAGAGTTTGGAACTCAAAGTTCGGTCCAATGAGAGTTCTTTACGTTGTTTGGATGACACATGGTCCAAACTTTGCTCCGTTTCAGTTTTTGAGAGCTCGGAACCCAAAGTTCGTCCCAATGAGAGTTTTTCATATGGTTGTGATGAACTTGGTCCAAACTTTGCTCCACTTTGAGTTTTGGAGAGTTTGGAACTCAAAGTTCAGTCCAATGAGAGTTATTTACGTTGTTTGGATGACACATGGTCCAAACTTTGCTCCGTTTCAGTTTTTGAGAGCTCGGAACCCAAAGTTCGTCCCAATGAGAGTTTTTCATATGGTTTGGACGAACTTGGTCAAAACTTTTCTCCGTTTTGAGTTTTGGAGAGTTTTGAACTCAAAGGTCGGGCCAATGATAGTTCTTTAGGTTGTTTGGACGACACATGGTCCAAACATAGCTCCGTTTCAGTTTTTTAGAGCTCGGAACCCAAAGTTCGTCCCAATGAGAGTTTTTCAGATGGTTTGGACGAACTTGGTCAAAACTTTGCTCCGTTTTGAGTTTTGGAGAGTTTGGAACTCAAAGGTCGGGCCAATGATAGTTCTTTAAGTTGTTTGGACGACACATGGTCCAAACATTGCTCCGTTTCAGATTTTGAGAGCTCGGAACCCACAGTTCGTCCCAATGAGAGTTTTTCATATGGTTGTGATGAACTTGGTCCAAACTTTGCTCCACTTTGAGTTTTGGAGAGTTTGGAACTCAAAGTTCGGCCCAATGAGAGTTCTTTACGTTGTTTGGATGACACATGGTCCAAACTATGCTCCGTTTCAGTTTTTGAGAGCTCGGAACCCAAAGTTCGTCCCAATGAGAGTTTTTCATATGGTTATGATGAACTTGGTCGAAACTTTGCTCCACTTTGAGTTTTGGAGAGTTTCGAACTCAAAGTTCGGCAGAATGAGAGTTATTTACGTTGTTTGGATGACACGTGGTCCAAACTTTGCTCCGTTTCATTTTTTGACAGCTCGGAACCCAAAGTTCGTCCCAATGAGAGTTTTTCATATGGTTTGGACGAACTTGGTCAAAACTTTTCTCCGTTTTGAGTTTTGGAGAGTTTTGAACTCAAAGGTCGGGCCAATGATAGTTCTTTAGGTTGTTTGGACAACACATGGTCCAAACATAGCTCCGTTTCAGTTTTTTAGAGCTCGGAACCCAAAGTTCGTCCCAATGAGAGTTTTTCAGATGGTTTGGACGAACTTGGTCCAAACTTTGTTCCGTTTCGAGTTTTGGAAAGTTCGGAACTCAAAGTTCGGCCCAATGACAAGTCTTTAGGTTGTTTGGACGACACATGGTCCAAACATTGCTCCGTTTCAGTTTTTGAGGGCTCGGAACGCAAAGTTCGTCCCAATGAGAGTTTTTCATATGGTTGTGATGAACTTGGTCCAAACTTTGCTCCACTTTGAGTTTTGGAGAGTTTGGAACTCAAAGTTCGGCCCAATGAGAGTTCTTTACGTTGTTTGGATGACACATGGTCCAAACTTTGCTCCGTTTCAGTTTTTGAGAGCTCGGAACCCAAAGTTCGTCCCAATGAGAGTTTTTCATATGGTTGTGATGAACTTGGTCCAAACTTTGCTCCACTTTGAGTTTTGGAGAGTTTGGAACTCAAAGTTCGGCCCAATGAGAGTTCTTTACGTTGTTTGGATGACACATGGTCCAAACTTTGCTCCGTTTCAGTTTTTGAGAGCTCGGAACCCAAAGTTCGTCCCAATGAGAGTTTTTCATATGGTTGTGATGAACTTGGTCCAAACTTTGCTCCACTTTGAGTTTTGGAGAGTTTGGAACTCAAAGTTCAGTCCAATGAGAGTTATTTACGTTGTTTGGATGACACATGGTCCAAACTTTGCTCCGTTTCAGTTTTTGAGAGCTCGGAACCCAAAGTTCGTCCCAATGAGAGTTTTTCATATGGTTTGGACGAACTTGGTCAAAACTTTTCTCCGTTTTGAGTTTTGGAGAGTTTTGAACTCAAAGGTCGGGCCAATGATAGTTCTTTAGGTTGTTTGGACGACACATGGTCCAAACATAGCTCCGTTTCAGTTTTTTAGAGCTCGGAACCCAAAGTTCGTCCCAATGAGAGTTTTTCAGATGGTTTGGACGAACTTGGTCAAAACTTTGCTCCGTTTTGAGTTTTGGAGAGTTTGGAACTCAAAGGTCGGGCCAATGATAGTTCTTTAAGTTGTTTGGACGACACATGGTCCAAACATTGCTCCGTTTCAGATTTTGAGAGCTCGGAACCCACAGTTCGTCCCAATGAGAGTTTTTCATATGGTTGTGATGAACTTGGTCCAAACTTTGCTCCACTTTGAGTTTTGGAGAGTTTGGAACTCAAAGTTCGGCCCAATGAGAGTTCTTTACGTTGTTTGGATGACACATGGTCCAAACTATGCTCCGTTTCAGTTTTTGAGAGCTCGGAACCCAAAGTTCGTCCCAATGAGAGTTTTTCATATGGTTATGATGAACTTGGTCGAAACTTTGCTCCACTTTGAGTTTTGGAGAGTTTGGAACTCAAAGTTCGGCAGAATGAGAGTTATTTACGTTGTTTGGATGACACGTGGTCCAAACTTTGCTCCGTTTCATTTTTTGACAGCTCGGAACCCAAAGTTCGTCCCAATGAGAGTTTTTCATATGGTTTGGACGAACTTGGTCAAAACTTTTCTCCGTTTTGAGTTTTGGAGAGTTTTGAACTCAAAGGTCGGGCCAATGATAGTTCTTTAGGTTGTTTGGACAACACATGGTCCAAACATAGCTCCGTTTCAGTTTTTTAGAGCTCGGAACCCAAAGTTCGTCCCAATGAGAGTTTTTCAGATGGTTTGGACGAACTTGGTCCAAACTTTGTTCCGTTTCGAGTTTTGGAAAGTTCGGAACTCAAAGTTCGGCCCAATGACAAGTCTTTAGGTTGTTTGGACGACACATGGTCCAAACATTGCTCCGTTTCAGTTTTTGAGGGCTCGGAACGCAAAGTTCGTCCCAATGAGAGTTTTTCATATGGTTGTGATGAACTTGGTCCAAACTTTGCTCCACTTTGAGTTTTGGAGAGTTTGGAACTCAAAGTTCGGCCCAATGAGAGTTCTTTACGTTGTTTGGATGACACATGGTCCAAACTTTGCTCCGTTTCAGTTTTTGAGAGCTCGGAACCCAAAGTTCGTCCCAATGAGAGTTTTTCATATGGTTGTGATGAACTTGGTCCAAACTTTGCTCCACTTTGAGTTTTGGAGAGTTTCGAACTCAAAGTTCGGCCCAATGAGAGTTCTTTACGTTGTTTGGATGACACATGGTCCAAACTTTGCTCCGTTTCAGTTTTTGAGAGCTCGGAACCCAAAGTTCGTCCCAATGAGAGTTTTTCATATGGTTGTGATGAACTTGGTCCAAACTTTGCTCCACTTTGAGTTTTGGAGAGTTTGGAACTCAAAGTTCAGTCCAATGAGAGTTATTTACGTTGTTTGGATGACACATGGTCCAAACTTTGCTCCGTTTCAGTTTTTGAGAGCTCGGAACCCAAAGTTCGTCCCAATGAGAGTTTTTCATATGGTTTGGACGAACTTGGTCAAAACTTTTCTCCGTTTTGAGTTTTGGAGAGTTTTGAACTCAAAGGTCGTGCCAATGATAGTTCTTTAGGTTGTTTGGACGACACATGGTCCAAACATAGCTCCGTTTCAGTTTTTTAGAGCTCGGAACCCAAAGTTCGTCCCAATGAGAGTTTTTCAGATGGTTTGGACGAACTTGGTCAAAACTTTGCTCCGTTTTGAGTTTTGGAGAGTTTGGAACTCAAAGGTCGGGCCAATGATAGTTCTTTAAGTTGTTTGGACGACACATGGTCCAAACATTGCTCCGTTTCAGATTTTGAGAGCTCGGAACCCAAAGTTCGTCCCAATGAGAGTTTTTCAGATGTTTGGACGAACATGGTCCAAACTTTGCTCCGTTTCAAGTTTTGGAAAGTTCGGAACTCAAAGTTCGGCCCAATGAGAGTGTTATGAACCAAGATGTCTTGTGTGATGCTAAAAAACAGATTCAAAATTAAGTTGTATTGAATGAAGTCAAATGTCAATAAAGTTGAAGTCAACTAGCATTGAAGGAACTCAAGTTGTATCGAATGAACTCAACTACATGTCAAGTTCATTAAGAGCAAGTCAAGCATCGATGATGGAACCACACTTCAAGCTTCTTCAAAATACATCATGTAGAGCTTCATTTATTCTTTGGGATGTTACAAGACATAGTTGGTTGATGGGGTTTTTAATTCTCGGATTTAAGGGAGTTTCTATGTAATTTTCAGTTTTAAGTTTTGTTATCAATGTTTTAGGTTACAATTTAGGTAGTGGTCATTATAGTATTAATGAGGATGAGAGTTACAACTCTTCAAATGACCATAGGTTACTCTAGAGTTTAATTTTGAGGCTATAAAAAGCCATGTATGTTGTATTTGAAAAAGGAAGACTTGGAAATGTAGTAAAATAAGCCTTTGAGCTTTTCCTTTAGCCTAGAGCTAAGTTTCTTTGCAATTCTATGTAGTTTAGATTGCATGTTGAGAATCATTCAAGCTTGACTTGATCAATCATGCTTGTGGAGTGATTCGAATCTCAAGCAAGTTTCTTGCCTTGAGATATTTGATCGACAAGGTAATCCGGTTTTTACTTTCCTTGGGTTGATTTTCAAATCGGTTTTGGGGTTTTCAGATTTGAGATCTAAAGGTCTTGTTTTTCAGCAAGGTTGTTAGATACATT